>QEPC01003437.1:106147-118946 GCA_003113815.1 Sphenodon punctatus
GGCTTGGGGGACAGGCAGGATGGTGACTCCATCAATAGTTATTGACAGTGAGGAAGGAGAGGAAGGATGAGGGGGGAAGATAAGGAGTTCAGTTTTAGCCATGTTGAGTTTGAGTTGACGTTGAGACATCCAGGTAGAGATGTCAGAGAGACAGTTGATGAGACGAGCTTGGACAGAAGGGGAAAGAGAGTGGGTGGAGAGAGAGAGTTGAGTATCATCAGCGTAGAGGTGGTATTGGAAGCCATGGGAGGCAATGAGTTTGCCAAGGGACAGGGTGTAGATAGAGAAGAGGAGAGGGCCCAAGACCGAGGCTTGGGGAACCCCTACCAAGAGGGGGAGGGAGGAGGAGGTGGAATTGGGAAGAGACACATTGAAGGAGCGGTCAGAGAGGTAAGAGGAGAACCAGTCAAGGACAGAGCCACAGAAGCCCAGAGCGCGAAGAGAGTCCAGTAGGAGCAAGTGGTCAACAGTGTCAAAGGCAGCAGAGAGGTCAAGGAGGACAAGAATGGAGTAGAGACGCTTAGATTTAGCAAGAAGTAGGCTGGTCCATCGGGGTTCTGACTGTAATATGATGAAATGTTCAGGCATCACGCAGCTTACACCCCAGGCCTTCGGTGGGACCTTCATGCAAATGATCTTTGGCTCAATTGCAGAAATGGGACAGGCAATGTACCCAGGTCAGACAGTGGCCATTTGCTAGCGGGGGGTGTGTGTGCTCATCTGCCGCCCATCTGCCACTGATTCCTTTCGTGAGGAAGGAAAAAAGGCAGTGGGAACCTCCGCAGGGTATTACTGGGAGTTTAGCCGTTCTGGGAAATGCTCCCACGTGGCTTGCAGGTTTTGTCATGCCTGCCTCACCTGTTCCGGGCACCACACAGCCGCCGTGTGCCCCCGTGCAAGACCTGGACTTAGAGATAAACCCTACCCTGGGGGGTAAGGAAAGGGAGGGCAGTGAGGCAGCAGTTAGAGCACCCCTGGTAAGAGCCCCAATGCCAGTTAAGGACGGACAGCTCGACCTGGGCCTCCGTGGGTACCCTGACCAAGCGGAGGTGGATTATGTTGTAACAGGTTTCTGACAGGGTTTTAAGATCCCGGCACTTGAAGTCCAGCAGCAGCAGGTGGCTCCCAACTTGAAGTCCGTACTTGGGATGGAGAGGGTGGTGCAGGCCAAAACTGAAAAGGAGAGAGCAGAGGGGAGGGTAACTGGCCCTTTCTCAGCCCCACTCCCCAACATGGTGGTCTCCCCACTAGGCGTGGTCACCAAAAAGGCCCCGGGGGAGTTTCAACTGATCCACCACCTATCCCACCCTCGGGATGGCTCAGTCAACAACACCATACCCAAGGAACTTACTTCGGTCCGGTATGCGTTGTTTGACTCAGCAGTGTCCTTAGTTAGGACTTTAGGGCCCGGTGCTATCCTGGGGAAGTGCGATATTAAGTCCGCCTTCTGCCTTCTCCCAGTTCACCCGGAGAGTTTCCCTTTGCTCAACTTCCATTTTGACGACTGGTACTATTATGACAAGGCCATGCCAATGGGGTGCTCCATCTCTTGTTCGGCGTTCAAGAGGTTCAGCTTCCTCATCAAATGGATTGTAAGGCAATAGGCTGGAGCGGGGGGGAGAGTCACAAAATATTTGGATGATTTCCTCTTCATCGGGCAGGCAGACAGGGAAGAATGCTCAGGGCTGATGTAGACGTTCTATAGGGTAGCGGAGGAATTGGGCATCCCCCTGGCGCCTGAAAAGACAGAAGGACCAGCCACTAGATTGACTTATCTCGGGATCGAGCTGAATACAGTTGCGGCCGTTTCCCTCCTCCCCAGGATAAGTTGATATCCCTTCGGACCAAGGTGGAAGAGTGTTTGGGGGTGGCGGAGGTTACAGTTTGCCACCTCCAGTCAGTACTGGGGAGCCTTAATTTCGCATGTAGGGTGGTGGCACTGGGGTGGGTCTTCCTGTCCCACCTCTATGTCAAGCTTGCAGGTAACACACCTCCCCACCATCATATCAGGGTTACCAAGGAGATGAAGGAGGATCTCAAGATTTGGGCTGCCTTTTTGGCAAATGTCAATGGGACCAGTTTTTGGAGGGACAAGCTGTTGTTGGAAGCAGAGCTCAAGGTGCACTCTGATGTGGCTGGTGGTTTTGGATTCGGGTTATTCTTTAGGGATAGATTGGCAGCGGCACCCTGGCCACTCAAATGGAGTGAACTAGGAGTCACCAGGGACCTCACCTTCCTGGAGCTTTTTCCCATTGTGCTAGCTATCCACCTTTGGCCGAACAAGCTCTCAAATAATTTAGTATTGTTCTGGTGTGACAACCAAGCTGTCGTCCACATCATTAACACCCAATCTTCCCGGTTCTCAAGGGTCATGAAGCTAGTCAGGGCTTTCATGCTCACCTGTTTGAAATTCAATATCCTATTTCAAGCCAGGCACATTCCTGGTATAGACAATGGTGTAGCCAATGCCCTCTCTTGCTTCCAGATGGAGCATTTCTGCTCATTGGCACCACGAGCCGTGACGGCCCCAGAGCCGCTGCCGCCATGGGTGTGGAACCTTGGGTTATAGAGCTGCACACCGCTGTTCGGGGATCCCTGGCACCTTGTATGAGGGCGGCCTATGACAGAACCTTCCGGGAATTTTAGCAATGTTGGCACGTGGGTGGGAACTGGGCTTCCTGATCCTGGAGCCTCGGATGCTCCAATTTGCCTTACATGTGAGGCATAGGGGGGCAGCCCCAGGAACCATAGCCGGGAAATTGTCTACACTGAGTTTTATGAGTAACCTTACAGGGCACACACACACACCCCTCAACCGTGGCTTTTTCGCCAGGTGCCTTTCAGAGAGCTGGTCCAGGGAGCAAGGCCGGACCCTGTCCAAAGGGCCCCCATTACCCCGTCTTTGCTGCTGGACATGTGCAGGATACTTCCCCAGATCTGTTTTGATTGTTATGAAGTTTCACTGTTTAATTCATTGTTTAAGCTAGCATTCTTCGGAGCATTTCGCGTGAACAAACTCATAGCCGAATGAGCCACGGACACCTCAGGTAGGGCGCTGTGGCTCAGTGACATACAAATTGGCTCAACGGCGATGGCCTTGCACATTTGTCACTCCAAAACAGATCAGAGGGGAAGAGGGCAAGTTGTCAGGCTGAATAACTTGAGTTATGCCCAGTATGGGCGGTCAAGGCATACCTTGCGGTACGTCAGACGGTACCCAGCCCCCTTTTTAGTCATGCTGGGGGCCAGTATGTGACTAAGTACCAATTTACCGCAATCCTTAGGTCTGCGTTGTTGCACCTCGGGTTTCCAGCGGGCGCGTATGGCATGCATTCGTTCCATATAGGGGCTGCCAGCTTTGCGGCAGAGGTCGGCATGTTGGAGCAGGCTATACGGGCAGTGGGCCGTTGGTGGTCGGGGACCTTCCAGGCTTATGTTTGGGGCATCCCCCCATTACCAGTCCTAACCTTCCTTTCGTTCCATCAGGTGCCCCCCCCAGTCGCCGGAAGCAGGTCTGGATAATTGGCCACAGCCTGGTGCATTGGGCAGGCAAGGTGGCCAGCCTGCCAATGGAGGACCGTACCTGTCCCTACCGCCTTCACTGAACACCTCTCCCAGGGAGAGGTCTTCGTTTATCGGCGAAAGCTGAGATCCAGTGGAAAGGTCGTGGTGGCATGAGGCCCCCGTCCCAACATCCTCGTGCTACACCTGGGCAAAAATGAGATACCCTACTTGAAGGGAGTCTAACTTATCAAGAACATCAAGAGGGACTTGTGGGAGATTAAGAAGCTTTTCCTCTCTGCCCTGATCATATGGACTGATTTGGTGGAACAAATGACATGGCAAAATGGGGTCCACCCCAGAAAGATTAATAAGACCCAGAGGACAGTCAATAGGGACGTGGGCAGGTGGCTCACAGGTCTGGGCGGAGAGCGCATAGGCAGCCATGCCCTGACGCATAAACGCCTCTTGCTGTATCGACAGGATGGAGTTCACTTGTCACTGGAGTGTGATTTTTACTTAGGAGCCCTGAAAAAGAAACTAGTATATGTGCTGGAAAGGTTGTAAGAGGTGGGGGTCAGGTTCGTCTGGGTAGCCCTGGTGACCCCTTAGTGGCAGGGGTCCAGTACTGCAGGTTAGAGTAGGTTAGAATAGCCATAAATATGAGTCATCTCCTTAAGCGATGGGGCGGCCCACCCGCTGGAAAAGCAGGGTACGGCAAGCGGTGGGGTAGCCTCCCTGGGAGGGGTGTTCAGCGAGGGCGGTAGGGACAGGTACGGTCCCCCATCGGCAGGCGCCCTCATCCTTACTCAAGTTCTGAAGGATTTGGTCCCCATGACCCCTGACAGGGGCCACAGAGAGGGGGAGATGTTGTGCTCATGAGTGGGGCGGTAATTGAGGGTACATCGAAACCACCCCTGAGTTACTGTTTCAGTTGAAAAGTTCAAGTACTGGACCTGTATCACAATAGGCGATTTCCCCCACCTAATTTAATTATAATTCAATTTCATAAAGAGTGTGGCCGTTAAAAACCCAGTACTTGTGTCCTTCGGTGCATCGGCAAAGCTTTGGGGGCAGGAGGGGCAACGCCCCAGATGTCCTAGGAGGTGCACCGCACCTGCTCTCTGCACTCCCTCCTCCATGGACCTGCCATGCAAACAATTCGTACGGGTGGCCATTTCCCCTTCCTCCCACCCAACAGCACCCCCCACCCCAATTCCTGCCCAACTGCCTACTCTCTGCCATGACACACAGTCGCGACCACCATGGAAACATGAAGACAGTAACCCCTTCCTTCCCAGGAGACTATGTAGCCACTACAGCTGCTGGCACTACCGGGTAACAAAGGAGGGACATATTATTGGGCAGGACATGCAGGAAGTTGCCATCCAAGCTGCTGTCATCCATGGCATTGGCTGTTCTCTTGTGCATCATGAGGGGGCTGCTTGTGCTTTGAGTCAACATGTGGGTCACAGGAGCATGCCTCCCCAAGGTCCACCTTCAAAAGAGCAGTTGGATGCATGGTTAATGGGTGGCCATGTGTGGAACCATCTCATTTAAAAACACCCTAAGATAGATCACACTAGCTGGGGGAAGTAAAAAGTCTGTTCATTCTCTCACTGAAGTCAACACAGCAGGATCAGGACCATGATATTACAATCCTGAAGCAAGCCTGCCTTTGCTTCCATTAAAATAGTGGTTTTGCTGTTGAAGATAAAGGATCTGTTTTTTTAATGTCAAGGCTTGTCTCCCAGTTGTGGAATGTTCATAGGAGGAGACAGGGACTCTGAATCAAGTGCTTCCTATTTATGTAACATGGGAGGGGGAGTTGATATGTGTGAGTAATCTTAACTGGATTCACAGTTATTTCACATTTCTGCTCTGGTTTTGGAAGATGATGGATGTATCATGTATCCTGGCAGCACCTTACTTATGCAGTGGTGGCGGGATGTAGAAGGTTTTTGAAAGAATAAAGAGACATGTTCTGTGGATTGGGACCCCATTGACTGGGGTCATGATTTGAACTGATGTTTAATATAATTTGCATGCCTATGGCCCTTTTTACACAGACGCTCTAACACCGATAAAATGGGTGTTACATTTTATTATACATGGTACAGGGCACCACATGAGATGCCTCCACCCAGTTTCTCTGGGTGAAGATGGGTGGAGGTGTCTGTGTAAACACCACTTGCAGTGAGTGTTGGTGTGTGCATGCTCCCGCGCAACACCAATCTCCACTCACTACCCACCCACAGAGCAATCAGCAGTGGAGTCCATTGAGAACTTTGCTCCCACCTGAAAACTTTGCTCTTCTTCTGCCACTACCCTCACCCGCCCCCCAATCTCCTGCTCCTTTACTCATCTTCACTCCTTCTCCTATGCTGCCCCCCATGCCTGGAATTCCCTCTCTGAACACATACACTCTACTCCTTACTCCTTTGTGACCTTCAAATCCCTCTTGAAAACCTACCTCTTTTGTCAGGCTTTCCCCAGCTCATCCCCACGGACTTGTCACTAATGCTCCTTCTATGGTCCTCTCATTCAGGGTCACCTTCTCCCCCATAACTATGCTAAGCACATACACCAACTTCTCATTATCACTAATGTATCCCTTTCTCTCCCTATGGCCTTTTTTACATGGATAGCGCAGCAGCCCCGATGGGTGGAGATGGGTGTGGATGGGTGGGTGAGCACACCCAGCAAGCACCCAGCAGCGCTGAGCAGGGAGACATTTACACAGACAGTGCCACGGGGGTTGCAGGAAGGAAAGGGGAGGGGCCCACAAACACCCAGCGGCCAAACACCCATCCCGGGGAACACCCGGCACACACCCATGCAAGTAGACGGACGGATGGGAATGGCAGAGAAGCCCCGCCCGGCACAGCGATGGCACAACATGGCCGACTGAGGGCAAACAAAGCTGTGCAACGCAGCTCCGCCCCCCAGCCACCAAGACCCGCACAGGAGGGGCAGGAGGGAGATGGGATGACAGCTGCTACAAAGGAGCCGGCACCACACAGCCCCAGCATGGAGCCCAGACAGCCTGGCGCCAGCCCCTTCCCCCCTACACACAAACACAGCAGAACCACACGCACACGGCAGGCAGCAGAAGCACACAGGGATGGGAACA
Source organism: Sphenodon punctatus (assembly GCA_003113815.1). Classification (NCBI taxonomy): domain Eukaryota; kingdom Metazoa; phylum Chordata; class Lepidosauria; order Sphenodontia; family Sphenodontidae; genus Sphenodon; species Sphenodon punctatus. The sequence continues at coordinate 112,782 of QEPC01003437.1, forward strand.
TGGCCCATGGGGGGGCAAGGAGGGGGGAAGGCACCCACACAACACAGACAACACCCCCACACCCCCAGCAGAGGCACCTGCACAAGGGGAGAGATCACAGCAAAGCACAACATGGACACGCCAGGAAAGGAACACACAAGTCTTTATTAGAATGAGGAACCAGCAACAGGGGGCAACAACCACAGGGCAGGGACGGGGCAACAGAAGGGGGGCAGTGCCAGCAGAGACAGGCCTGGAACAGCACCCCATCAATAGGGCCAGCGACCCTGCATCTGGCGCCAGGGCACAGCCTGCACACGGTCCAGCCGGTGCAGCCACTCCAGGACGTGCAGGAGTAGCTCCAACAACTCCCCTTGGTCCCGGGTCCACTCAGCGATCATGGCCTGCACTGAATGGGACAGAGGGAGAGAGACTGCCATCAGAGACAGCCCCAAGCACCAAGGAACAGAACCCCCCACTGAGGGACACAGGCACAGGGCCCAGCAAACAGGCAGCATACTCACGGATGCCATCGAACAGCCACCCCGCCGCCCGCATGTCCCACGCCGCCCACTCTAGCTGCAGGACCATCGCGCCCAGACGCAAGATCACCAGCAGCACAACAACAGTTGCTGCAGGAGAGAAGGGACAGGGCAATGGGAAACGCCCGCACCAACGGGCCCTGAGAGGGCTGGGGGCAGCAACAGCACCAGGGGCACAACCTACACATCAACAGTCACCCCCCCTGAGGAGCACCCCAGCCCCTGCATGAAGGAGGATCAGTTGGGCCACAGGCCGGGTCCACAGCAACCCCTACTCACGTTCAGCCGCCAAGCACCCAGGGAGCTTCCGCCCATCCATTGCCGCCACCACAGATGGTCCACACCAACAGGGGGCGACAGCAGAGGGGAGTGGAGGGGAGGGGGAGGGTCACACCAACACACAGGCAAGTCCAGGGGGTGCCTGGCCAACTACCCATCGCCAATATCACCCCAGGAGCAACCCCAGACAGTAGCACCCATCAGGGAAGCCACCAGGGGAACACCCACCTGACAGCCAGCGCCCACCCCACAGGCCAGGAGCCCACCAGTATACACCAAGCACACCCCCTGAACACAGCCACATGGATGGGGGCAGGAGGGTCGCCAAAGGGGAAGGGGCACCCAACCTCCACAGCAACAACAGAGGCAAGGAAGGACAGAACATCATGTAACAGCATTTTATTGGTGCTGGGGGAAAGCGGGCCCCCAAGCACAGAGAGGCAGAGCAGGGGGGCACAGGTGCACCTACGGCCAGGCATGAGAGGCACAACAGGAGGGCACAGGAGTCATCGCACAGGCCGGGCGAGGGCACCTGGGCAACCCCAGCAGGAAGGGGCAGCGGTCACACACAGGGGGCAATGGGGTCCAGGGACTCCAGGCGGCAACCAGCAGCGATGCAGATGGCAGCGCACAGCCCAATTGGAGGCGGGGGGCAGCTATGCACCGTCCCAGGCACCAGGGTGGCAGCGAGTGGGTGACAGTGAGGGGCTGCTCATGGATGGTCCAGTGAGTGCTCCCAGGGTGGTGACCCTCCCAGACCCTCCCAGGTGAACAGGCCCCTTTGGAAGCCTCGGGAGCACATATGAGCATCTGCCAGGTAGCGCGGAAGGAGCAGATCCGCACCTGCAGCCGCAGCCCATACAGCTCGAAGGTCCCTCACTGATTGAAGGTGGTGAGCTCTGCAGTGGAGGGACCTCTGGTCCGGAGCGGCCCACCAACATCGGGCCAGCAAGCCCAGGTCCCACAGGAGGGCCCCCATGTCCGAGGGTGCGCGCGGGATGCCACGTGCATGCAGGAGGCTGCCGGTGTACAGGGCAGCAATGGGGGGGGGCCTGACAGCAAGGCGAGGCTGTACCCGGGTAGCTCCGTCAGCAGGTGAGCCACTGTTACCTCCGCAGCAGTCCACGGCACAACAATGGCGAGCAGGTGCACCCAGGGAGGCTGGCACAGGGGGGTGAAGTCAAGCTCAAGGGAATGGGCCTGGCACACTGGAACCCCAACCTGGTGACCCATCGTCCACATGTACCACGACAGGAGCCGGAAGCCATCCCCTGGCGACGGGGCCGCCCACCAACAGCTGCACATCAGGGCTCAGTCAGAGGGCCACCAACAGCATGTCCACACAGGGAGACCAACCCTCCACGACATCTCTGGCTGAGGGCCCCGCAGAAGGTCTGGCCATGGCAGCAGTGGGACCCGCTCCGGTGAAGCAACAGGCAGGAGACGGAGGGCTGCCGCAACTGGGACAAGCACAGACCGAGCGGAGGCCCTCGCCCACTGATGGCCTTGCATGCCAGAGATAGGGCAGGCCACTGTGGACAGGGCACCGCAACCCACGCACAGGACAGCAGGGATGTGGCACAGCTGCCAAGATATGAAAGGGGGCCACAGCCGGGCACTGCGCCAAGGCATGGAGCCGAGTCAGGCACTGTATCCACAGCACGCACTGCTGCAGCTTGCAAAGGTGGAGCCAGGCTGGGGAGATGGTAGTGTGGTTGCAGAGGCAGGGGTACCCTGGGGTGCACGTGGTTCCATCCCCCAGGTGGGCATTTGGCCGGCCCGCTCGTGGGCATGCCCAGCCGGACCCGGCACCCACTTGCCACCCCAGCACACCCCCTGTGCAGCACCAACCACTTCTCTGCCCCCACCGGCCTACACAGTACATAAGGGACCCGCTGTGGGTGGTCGGGCGTGGGGCGAAAGGACTATAGCACGGGACCGTGCAACACCCAGAGAACAGCAACCCTGGGCTGGGTGCACACGGAAGAGTTCCCACAATACCCAGGGAGAGTGGGCCGTGGGCACAGGCTGGACAGTGGAGCGCACAGCACTCACAGCACGTGCCAGCGGAGTGGGGCTGGGAGTGGGAAGCTGAAGAACCATGCTGCTGGGGGACGGGGACCCACAGTCCAGGGCTGCACTGCTGCACCTCCTGGATGCAGGCCTCCTGCTGCTGCGCATGCTGCTCCGGCAGATTACCCTGCTCCGCCTGCAGAGTCGCCGGTCAGTCCTCCTGGGGGCACAGCGGTGGAGGGCAGCAAACCTCTGGAGGACAGCGCTCGTGCGATGGGAGAGGTGGGCATCTGTCCGATGCTGCTCCCTGCTGGGCTCCATGGTGTCCCTGTACCAGTGCTCAGGGCCATGCCAGTACCCCCGTACCAACGTGCCAAGGGAGGGGCAGCCCCGCACAGCTCTGAGGGGAACAGGGACGCCACCTGCCACCGCAGTGTTGCCAGGGCAGCCGAACACTGGCCAGCGCCGGACCCACACTCATGTCTGTAGGCCTGTGACCCCCTTCAAAACAGCTGGGCCCTACCCGTTACCTGCATCCGGCCCTCAATTCCATGTGTGGCCTACTGGTCCAGGGAACAGTTCCTGTGGACTGCCCAGCGACGAGCGTCCTCCCCTCGCTGTCGGCTGCAGGTTGCGCTGGCCCTGCACAGACCTGCTGGCCAACACAAGTCAGCTCGCGTGAGCAGGTCCAGTGCACATCTGTTCCTGCCAACTCAACTGCATGAAGCATCGCTGGTCTAGCCTCCGGCCCCGTCGGCTGGGCAGGGAGTGTACAGAGCCCCCAAACTGCCGGTGCCCCCCTGCATGCTGCATGAACCCCCCTCCCCCACCATGTCCCCGGACAGAGGAAGTGACAGCAAGGTATAGGTACAACACCTTTATTGGAGGGGACATGTACAATGGAAGGGAGTGGGGGTCAACGTCTGGGGCGCCCTCTTCCCCTCTTGGCCGCACCACCAGGGCTCGCTGGTCATCATTCCCTGGCCGTAGCTGACTGCAGTACTCTACGGACGGACGGTTCAGCCTCCCTGTCCTCCACTGGCTGCTCTGCATCCGCCTCCGCCGTCGATTCCTGCTTGGAGGAACAGGAATGGGTTAAGGGATCCTCGTGTGCACTCACCTCTGTCCCTAGTCGGTGCACGGGCACTTGGGTGCCCCATAGGCGTCCAGGAAGCCCCCTACTCTCTACACGAGCATGGCATATGCCGTAGGGTGCTTCCTGATTGTGCCTCCCCCGGGACGGCCCACCCATGGTATCACGGCACCAGCCCAGTCAAGTACTGCGGCAAAAAGCAGGTACACATGCCTCTGGCAATGGCTGTTGCTCCCCATGTCGTGTACTGCGTGTGCTCGGAGTGGGTTCAACTATGTGTTCCCTACCAGGGTCCAGCTTTGCGTGGTTCCCCGGATTCCCATTGCTCTCCCCCCGGGGTTTCTCCCCACAACCCCCGGGGGCCTGGGGTGCTGCTGCCTTACCTGTGGGGGTGGGGCGGCCACCATGGGCAGTTGTACATCCTGGGGGTGCATGGTCTTGGGGTGGGGGCATTGCTACCCAGTGGAGGGGGCAGGGTGGCAGCGGGGCTGGGCCCATGAGGGGTGTGGCCAGGACGGGTGGCCCCACAAGCGGGTCCAGTTGCCCCATGTGGGGGAGGGGGACCCCATGGACCAGGACCAGGTAGAGTTGCTGCTGGGGGAATCATGGGTGGCCGAGGTGCAGGAGGGGGGCACCGGCACCGGTGAGAAGTCACCATGGTGTTGGTCGGCTGCCAGCCCTCCTTCCGCGGCATGGCGTGGCCTGTCGCGCTGGGGGTCATGCCGCAGGGCCTCCATGGCCTCCATGAGCCGTGCGGCCTGACCCTCCAACCCGTCACAGGCACGCCGCTGCTCGCATTGGAGGGCAGCAGCCTGGCACCTGTCCCAGAGGTGCTCAGTGCGGGACCGGGCCATCATAGCAGCCAGGATCTCCCATTCCCATTCACCATCCCCTCTGATGAGCTCCCTGGTGAACGCGAGCTCCCGGGAGTGCACCTCGGCTAACTGTTGTGATTCCGCCAGCAGCTCCCTGCCAAGATCCTCCCTCCAGTGCCGGTTCCTGGCCCGCATCTCCCGGTTCCACTTCACGCTGCTGGCAGCTGCTCCCCTCATGCAAACAGGTGCCTGGTCTGTGAACAGGAGTTCACATTAGGGCATCCGGCCTGTGTGCCCCGCTGCCCGCCAGCACCGGACCCCGGGGTGCCCGGTGGGGCAGCCCCCATAGTGCAGTGGCTCCCCTCTGCCCCCCGTGGGGTCCCTCTGCCTTGCCCTGTCATCGTGGCATGCCCCCCCCGGCTGCCGATCGCCACGGGAGGGGCCCTTGATGGTCGGGTGTGCCATGGGAGCTGCTGTGGACCCTCCAGCCCCTCCTGCCTGCCCCCCTCTGCCAGCCCCTGGTGGGCCCTGCCACTTGTGGGTTTCAGGCCCCCGGGTGCCCTGCCCCCCTGTAGCACCCTAGAGGCCAGAGAGAGATCACTTTTGCTGTGCTTTTCATGGGCACCGTGACTGTACTTTGTGGGTTCAACTTGCCAGGATGTGACTGACCACTGGGGCACAGGGGAGATATACTTTCTTTCTTGTTAAAATAATATGGTGTGTGGGGAGGGGGCTTGGTTTGCATAGGTGGGCACTGGACAGGCACAATGGAGGCTTTTGTGGGTGGGTGGGTGGGTGAATGTCTGGTTTCTTTCATGTGGGTGTTGTTATTATGTCTGCTGGGCTGGCTTTTTTGGTTTCTGGCCACAGTTACACTTTTGCGGGTTTGTCCTCTTGAGTGATTGTCCCACTCTTGCTAGCCTTCTTTTCTGGGCACTGCTTGGTTGGAATAATGATTTTAAAGTGGATGCTCTGCTGATGGTGGGCCATGCTGCGGGTAAACTACTGCTGATTTTTGTTTTGGATTTCTGCCCACAGTTGTACTTTTGTGGGTTTGTCTTCTTGAGCGATTGTCCCACTTTTGCTAGCTTGCTTTTCTGGGCACTGCTTGGTTGGCATAATGATTTTAAAGTGGGTGCACTGCTGATGGTGAGCCATGCTGTGGGTACAGCTGGCTTTTTTTAATGCTTTCTGTACATAGTTGCACTGTTCAGTAGAGGCGGGAAAACCGGTAAGTCCGGTATCCGATAATGCCGGTACCAGGCGTACCGGCATTATCGGAATCGACCCGGTAAATCCGGTCCGGGTACTGGATTCCGGGTACCGGATTTTTTTACATTGCAGCCATTTAAAAATGGCTGCAATGTAAAAACTTAAAGCCCCAGCAAAAAAGTTTAAAAAAACAAACCCTCCCCGAGTCCAGGCTGCGCGGGTGGAAGGGGGG
>QEPC01003437.1:129568-139955 GCA_003113815.1 Sphenodon punctatus
TTCAATGGCTGCAATGTAAAAAAAATCTGGTAAAAATCCGGCACCGGTACGGGGAATTCTTGGATCTATCCAATATCCCCGATACTGCCAAATACCAGCAGTATCGGATATCAGGAGATCCAAACTTCCCACCCCTAGTGGGCAGTCACTTCGCCCAGCACAACCACTCCATATCGGACCTCTCTGTCCTCATCCTCAAAGGAGACCTTCACAACACCCTCAGAAGATGGGCCTGGGAACTAAAATTCATAACTTTATTGAACACCAAAAACAATGGACTTAACAAAGACCTAAATGTCTCCAGCCACTACAAAAATATGTACACTTTGACACAAAAAACAATGGCCTTAACAAGGACCTATGCCTCCAGCCACTACAAATATCTGTAATACCTTACAGTTACTGCATTTTTAATTTCTGTTATCCTCTGTACCAACTTCCTAGATCATTCTAACAATTTTATCTCCCTGTCTGTAACTGACCCTATCAGCTGTATACCCAACCATTGAGGGAATTCCCATACTGTGAACCCAGTTCCTTTGATATGTGTGCTCCCTTCTCCTGATAAGCTGTTTCCCCACTATATCTCCAAACTAATTGTTTACTATCTCTGTGTATTTGCCACCTATTGTTCCTTGGTCTTCTACACTAATATATAATTTTACAGCTGTTTTATAAATGTCTGCCACATATATCTCTCTCTGTTTACTCCCCTCCCACCTTGCTCTGTCCATTCACACCCATTCCATGCCCCTTCATATATACCTGCTCTACATTTGCTCAGTTTATATATTTCTACTAGCTGTGCTACATGCCAGAGGGCCTTTTTTGTGGCCCAAAAGCTTGCTTATTTCCAACAACAACAGTTGGTCCAATAAAATATATCATTTGAACCACTTTATCCGCGATATCGCTCACTCCCCCCCACCAGCACAAAGGCCTGTGCGCTGGCAGGGGGGCCGAGATCTAGCAAGCAGCTGGGAGTGGGGTGTGTGGCCGCCAGCAGAAACGGAGTTCCACCAGCCCATGGCCACACCCCCTCATTATCCATGGGGGCCATGCCCCCTGAGCTGGCATCAGAGCAAGGAGCACTGCCCTTCCAAGTTCACAACCCCAGGGCAAACTCCCCAGGGCTGATGGGCACCCCAATGGAGTTTACCCCCATGGGAAAGCCCACTGCCCCCTCCCCCCCATGAATGGGCTGACTATGCCTGCAGGGACTTACACCTGCTCAGAGCAGGCATAAGGCAGGCACTCCATAGGGAGAGAGGCACTGGCCACAGTGACCCCAAGAAACTGCTGCACACGCCAACCCTTGCAGCCCCCGAAACTCCCTCGCAACACTAACAGTCACTTGCAGGAGTCCTGGACATTACCCCATGTGACCCGGCTCCCGTCCCAGCACTGTGGCACAGTGAGAGGTACAGGAGGGGCAGGATCTCGCAGAGGACTGTCTAGGACTCCTGCGAGTGACGGTTAGTGCTGTGGGCCAGTTTTGGGGGCTGCCACGTGCAGCGGTTTCTTGGGGTCAAGGCACCTCTGCCAGCCTTCCTTCCTGCTGCGGCTCGTGTGGCCTCGCCTCCTCTAGTTCCCCCTTGCATGGCGCAGGGACCAGAGCTGGATCTGGTGCTGTGGCCGCCTGCGCCCCAGGGCTTTCCGCTGGAGCAGGTCCTGCCTGTGCTGGGGAATAGCTGGATCACGGTCAACGTCTTTCAGACATATAAGGAGTCTGGGCATTCCATCATTCTAATCACCCTTGCTGACAAAATTACCTGTATTAAAATAACAGTCCTGCACTCCCCCCTCTTTCTGTAAGAAATGAAATCAGTGTTTCTAAATCCAGTTATGCTTATGAGTGGGGTGTGGGGTGGAAAGAGTGAAAGAGGATGATGGCACAGATATCCCCTCTCTGGCATTGGGCTACCAAAAGTGTACCACATACTTGTTTTCTGAGATGGGAAGGCGGGGGCATGTACAAATCAGTAATTATTTTTCATGGGTGCTTCCCTGTAACCCCGCCTATTTACAGCTTTGGGGCAGCTATCTCAGTTAACAGCATAGCAACTGCTTCTGTTGTTTATATGTGCATGCACGTAAAGACGTGCAATCGTGCTACATATGTATCCATGCCTTTGAACAGTAGAAACGTCTCAGGGAAGGGGACAGCAGAAACAGGTGAGATGGATCGGAGGACATCGGGCAGAGCAGGCAATAATTCCCCTTATCATGAGCTTCTTTACAGTTCTTGGTGTTTTACAGCTGTGAGTGAATGGAGTAATCACATTATTTTACCTGCTCTAAAAGGAGACACTATCATTGATGCCAATTAAACATAAATTGAAAAGGTTTGTGATAAACCATGATACAAAGTGTTGCTGTATGAAGCATCTGTTGAGGCATACACATGCTATCACTTATAATACTGTTTAATACTAGGCACTGGTAATAGCACATTGGGAGTCCATTTAATGCATAGCATTTAAGAACAAATAAGGTATTATAAACTGGTTCTATCAACAATGTAATTTACTCACATTGTTTTATCTGTTCTAACTGGAGATCCTCTTAGTAATGCCAATTAATAACCAATTAGAAAGGAATGTGCAAAAGCAGGATTCAAACTTCTCTTAGAGAAGGCTACATTACCAGTCGCTTATTAGACTGGTTTATACAAGTCACTGTTAATACCACATTGGTGCCATTCCTTGCATATTATTTAACTAAACTAAGTTATTACACAGCTCCTGCTTCGTGGGTTTTTTTTTAAAGTTTTTTTTTTAATCACTTTTTAATTTGTTCTATCTGGACATCCTCTTAGATGCCAAATTAAAAACCAGTAGGACAGGCATTCTGAAAAGCATGATGAAATCAAAAATTTCAAAGGCACTGCTGCTTGAAGTATCAAATGAGGCACAGTCATTGATTTTTTTCAGGGGAAGGGGGAGGATTTTTAGTTAGCTTCTCTTTTTGTAAAGGAGTATGAGACAAGCGTATAAACTTTCAGAGGTCAAAACGAATGGGTTTGCACGGTACTGCTTCATGCAGGTGCCTGTCAATAGCACATTAGTACCATTAAATGCATGTGGAAACTGCTTGAAATAATTACATTTCCGTTTCTTTAAATATGCTCAATGCTGCTTCCTAGGTAAAAAGCATACTTGAACCATAAATTCTAAAACATGCCAAATGGGAGAATAACTTGGTGACAACTTATGCAATGCAGATTTTTTTATTTTGTAATAAAAAGGAAATGGAAAACGTACCATTGCTGATTTTAAAAAAACCAAAAAAACAGTTTGCCTGTCCCTGATGTTCCCGTGGCTAGAATTTGGACATATGCGGGAGAAAGACATAAGTAAAATATGCAGTGATTATAAATACCTTTTAAAAAAGGAGATTTGCCAGACAAACAGAAATAAGACAAAAAGGTATCAAACTAACCCCCTCACTCCCAGCAGCCGCCACCTCAAGGCCGTTGTCCAGTGAGGGGGGAGGGGATTTGTCCTCACCCCCATTAGGAGGAAGGAGCAAGCTAAGGGCTGCAAACAGGCAGGGTCACAGTTGCCGTGGCAACAGAAAAAAAAGGGGCGCAAAGATAGGCAGACCTCGCATTGCAAGACCTGCAGGCACCATTTTGAGGGCAGGAAAGGATGGGGCAGTCTGTCCCTGCAAAGCGAGAGAGGTGGAAGTAGCATCCAGGCCGATGGGACAGGATGGGCAGGAACACCTCCTTCACTCCACCCACCCTCTGATGACCCATTTGAAGCTCTGCTCAGGTCACTCCAAGAGAGGATGGGGGGCTGCGAGGTGGCACTATCCCAATACGGGGGGGGGGGGCTACAACAGAGTGTATTCCAGACCAAGTGGAAGAGGGGAGGGATGAAGAGATGCATGAGGAATGTGACCAGCCCCCACCTCAGCCAAGAAGGGGTGGGAGGCACCGTCTTCCTTCCTCCAGGTACAGGGAGGAGAGTCCAGACAGAACACGCCCAAGACATGAGCCATCCACCTCCAGGCAAGAGAGTGTAGATACTTTCCTCCAGAGAATGGAGGCGATCGAACAGGCAGTCCAGGACCTGATGGCAAGACAACCCCAGCCGCCCCAGGACTACTGGGGCGCACTTGCGCCTGCGACTCTTAGTCTCCTACAGCAACACTAGCCACCACCTGCACCCGAGATTCCGTGGCAGGGTGAGTGCCCTTCATTCCCGCCTCGGGGCAGGATGTGCTCTCCATGGGTGCTGTTGTGGCAGAGGCCAACTGGCCCTGCCGGCACCTGTTCCTCCTCAGAGACTGGGGTGGAATGGCACATGGGCACCATGGCCAGCGCAGCCAGCTATGCAGCCATGCCAAGGGCAAAGGTACGGAGTGCATGCTCCCACCGCCCAGTCACAAAGGGGATTTCAGATGGCCAGAGTCTGGAATACTGCAGGAAGATGTTGCTCCCCCTGGTGCCATGTCACCGACAGTAGACCAGAGCCTGCTCTGCTAGTGGGAGGATATGCTGATGTGTCCGCCCCTATGGGAGTGCACCTACTGCAATCCACCCGGGGCAAAATTTGGAGAGGAGAATACGTAGACATTTTCACTCTCCTCTTTAGTGACCCCATCCCAGACCCCAGTGTTAGGGAAGATAACAAAGAAAAGGAGAGATTCAAAAGGCTCAAAGCAGACTGCAACTGGTCGAACTGGTTAGCAGCATATTCCATTTTGATGGGTGTTATGCCACAAATGTTCCCCGAACACGCCTCTGAACTGGTCAAATATCATGACATTGTTCGGAGGGCCTTTGACACAAATCATCCAGGAGCATGGCTGTGTTACGACAAGGCATTCAGGAAGAGGGTTGCCGGCCTTGTCAGGGCAGAGCGAGAATTCATGGCCACCATGGCAACCATGAATTTGTCCCAGGAGGTCACCTGCCCGACCCACGTGGGGGGGCATATCCTTGACCTGATCTTCAGTTCTGGCCTTGAGGCGGGGGGTCCGGTTGTGGGGGAGGTTAGAGTTGTGCCTTTGTCATGGATGGACCATTATGTCCTTCAGGCCAGCCTCTCAGCGCACCCCCTCCAGAAAGGGAAGGGACCAGTTAGGATGGTGCACCCTCGGAGGCTGATGGAACCTCAGAGGTTCCAAGAGGTCCTGAGGGAGTTAACCTTGGACCTGGACGGTCACTCTATTGATTAGCTGGTCCAGCATTGGAACAGCTTGCTGGAGGAGGCCATTGACAGTGTGGCTCTGAGACGCCCTCTGCCTCTGTCTCGTCACTGCAGGGCCCCTTGGTTTACTGAGGGGCTGTGGGGGATGAAGCAAGTAGGCAGGAGGCTGGAGCGACACTGGCGTCAGACTTGATCTGACTCCGACCGACTTCTCCATAGTGCCCATTTGCGGTCCTATGTTGAGGCTGTGAGGACAGCAAGGAAGGAGTTCCTGGCTGTCCTCATAACGTCTGCGAAGTCACGCCTGGCGGAGCTGTTTCGGGTGGTGCGAGGGCTGGTTAGTCTGGCCTCCCTCCGCCTGGATGGGGACGTGTCCCAGGCCCACTGTGAGGAGTTTGTCACTTACTTCGCAGACAAGATTGCTCGGATTCAGAGCGACTTTGATGCTGGATTAGAGGCAGTAGGTAGAAAGCGCGAGGTGATGGAGGCTCCATCTGGTCCATCTTTGTGGGGGGAGTCTCAGGAAGTGACGCCAGCCGATGCGGTGGATGTCTTGGGGTCTGTGAGAGCCTGCTAAGAAAGAAAAACAGCTGCGCTGATTTGTGATGAATAGAAATATACTACAGCTCTGGCCAACCCAAAAGAAATTGCTGGTCAGAATATAAACAATACAAAAGCGACATATACAAAAATATGGTAATTATTAATGCATGTATAAGAAAGAAATAACATACATAAAACTGGAGGCCAATGATGCAAATAATGGCCTCTTCAAAGCAAATTGCCTCTGAAAGTCGCAAACTGCAGGCAAAAAGTGGCAGTATGGCTAATGATACAGACATAAATGGAATAAACATTGGCATTCAGGCCATGTTGTATTCAATTCATAATAATACACACATAAATGTGATGAACATATGCATTCGGTCCATGTTATGTTCAGTTCATTAGTGTTCAGTTCAGACGCGTTTCGGGGATCCTGCCCCTTCCTCAGTGAACACTCAGATGGATCAACTTCTTATCCAAAGGTATTGATACAAATGCTAAGGCACAGGTGCTCTGCCCTTATCTCATGTACATGGTGTGGACTGGACCTGGAAACTTCTCCTTGAAAAGGGAAGATAGCTGACAGCCCTAGTGATCTGTTGCTGCCACCAGATGAAAATAAACTGCCAATACTCTATGGCTCCCATACGCTTGAAAATCATGTCCAGATGATCCAAGCCCCAATCCTTCCTGACTCGTCGAGGCCTGCTCCATTCGCAGGGAGACGTTGGGGACAGTGCTGGCGAGGGTGGTTAATGCGTCCTTGCAGCAGGGGAGGTTGTCGCCGAGTCTCAAGGAGGCTGTGGTGCGCCCCCTGATGAAGAAAACATTGTTGGATGTGGACGCGCTCTCCAGCTACCGACCTGTCTATAACCTTCCCTTTTTAGGGAAGGTTATTAAACGGGCAGTGGCGATCCATCTCCAGGCGCATCTAGACAGCATTGGTTTCCTGGACCCTTTTCAATCTGAGTTCCACCCCGGCTATGGCACGGAGACGGCGTTGGTGGCTTTGGTCGACGATCTCCGCTGAGAGATGGACGCAGGACGTTCAACATTTCTTGTCCTGCTAGATCTCTCAGCCACTTTTGACACTGTGGACCACGGGCTGTTGTTGAAATGGCTGCATGACCTGGGGGGGCTGGGCGGGACTGTTCTTGAATGGTTCCGTTCATTCCTCTCAGGGAGAAGTCAGCAGGTAGTGCTGGGGGCGGAAACATATTGTCCCCGCGCTTTGTCCTGCAGCGTTCCGCAGGGTTCCATTCTGTCTCCATTATTATTTAATGTTTATATGCAACCTTTGGGGAAGGTCGTGAGAGGGTTCGGGGTGCGTTGTCACCAATATGCTGATGATACTCAGCTGTACCTCTCTTTTTCAGCCGACCCAGACCCCGCCGTCTCATCGCTATCCCAGTGTTTGGAGACCATGGTGGAATGGATGTGGCAGAGCAGACTGAAGCTCAACCCCGATAAGACGGAGGTGATGGTTGTGGGGAGAGCGAGGGAGGTGTCAGGCCCCCTGACTGGGGGGTTCGCCCTCCTGTAGCTAAACAGGTTTGGAGTCTGGGGGGGTGCTGGATGCGAAACTCTGCCTGGAGCAGCAGGTGGAGGGGGTGGCAAAGTCTGCCTTCCGCCAGTTGTATCTGGTGCGGAGGTTGCGTCCATACGTATCCGGCCCAGACCTGGCCTCCCTCGTCCATGCCTTCATCACCTCGAGACTGGACTACTGCAATGCACTCTACGTGGGTCTACCCTTGTTCCTGGTTTGGAGACTGCAGCTAGTGCAGAATGCGGCGCCCCGCCTCCTTTCGGGGATGGACCGCCGGGACCACATAACACCTGTGCTCCAGGCTCTGCACTGGCTGCCAATAGCATGCCGAGCCAGGTTCAAGGTATTGGTGTTGATTTATAAGGCCCTTTACGGTCTCAGCTCCTCATACCTCAGGGATCGCCTCGCCCTCCGCACCCCAGAGCGGCTCCTTCAGTCTGCCGGGGGTGCCTTCTTGGAGGTCCCCCGTGTTAAGCGGGGGGCCACAATGGAGAGGGCACCATTCTTGGTGGCCGGGCCACGCCTTTGGAATTCCCTCCCGAGGAAGCTCATCTGGCGCCGAGCCTTTTAACATTCCGGCGAGTTTGTAAAACCTGGCTGTTCGCCCAGGTCTTTGGGGAGGGTGGGTTAGTGGTGTTTTTTTTTCCCCTACCCTTCTTTATTATTCGTTATTATTTGTTGTCCCTTCCCTGTTTTATTTGTAAGATTTTTATAACTGTTTTAAATGTTTTTAAGGTTGTTTTATTTTTTGAAATTTTTTAGCTGCCCCGAGCTGCTTACAGGAGGGGCGGGGTATAAATGCATTAAATAAATAAATAAATAAATAACACCAGGCCTTAGATGGGACGTTTATGCCCCCGACCTATGGTTGGAATGTATGAACAATGCCTCTACCGCCCCCAGAGCTGACAGTGGGCACGCGCTTGTGAAAGGGGGAGTGGCTCCCATGAACGATCTCTTTCGGTCAGAAGGATGCCACACCATACTCAGGGTCACCACCACTTGCTGGGAATTCAACGGGTCAGGGAATTGCACCCGACCCCAATGCCGCTTCTGGCATGCCTGTTCCCACTGTGCAGGTAACCATGCAGCAGCCCTATGCAATAGGGTTCACCAGGCAGGGGTAGAAACAAGCAACCAGGTCGCACCCCCCCCTCAAGACAGAGCGGGAGGTAACAAAGGCAAGGGTCCCAACGCTGGTGTGCCATGAAGCGCTGGCAGCAGCGCTTCATGACTGCTCAGAAATGGAAGCGGTGCAATACATGGTTACAGGTTTTGCAGCGGGTTTCAGGATTCCAGCCTAGGGATCTGAGCGTAGGCACTGGGTAAACAAGTTGAAATCTGTGGCAGGCAGGAAGCATCTAGTGCAGGCCAAGATACAAAAAGAAATAGCAGAGGGATGAATAGCAGGTCCTTTCCCCACCCCCCATTGGAAAGATTCCTTATTTTACCGTTGGGGATCATTCCCAAAAAGGCACCCGGTGAGTTCCAACTCATTCATCATCTTTCATACCCAAAAGATTGATCTGTCAGTGATGCCATACCAGAGGAGCTCTGCTCTGTACGATACGTGGCATTTGATATAGCGGTGGAACTAGCAAGGGAGTCTGGCACCTGTGCATTACTGGCGAAATGCAACAAAGTTGGTATCTGCCTGTTGCCAGTCCATCCGGACAACTTCGAGCTATTAGGTTTTCAATTCGAAGAGGAATTCTATTATAAGGCCATGCCAGTCCATCCGGACAACTTCGAGCTATTAGGTTTTCAATTCGAAGAGGAATTCTATTATAAGGCCATGCCAGTCCATCCGGACAACTTCGAGCTATTAGGTTTTCAATTCCAAGGGGAATTCTATTATAAGGCCATGCCAATGGGATGTTCCATATCCTGCACTGCCTTCAGAAAATTTAGTTTGTTGCTCGACTGGGTGGTGAGGCACAGAACATGCTCGTAATATGTACTCCACTATATCCATGATTTTTTTGTTCTTGGACAAAGCGGGCACAGATGAATGCAGGTACCTACTGCGCTCATTCCAAAAACTGGCACACGAAGTCAGTGTCCCTTTGGCACCAGAAAAAATGGTGGGCCCAACAACTCAACCCACCTTTTTGAGGATAGAAATGGACATGGTTCAGGGCCTGTCCCGCTTGCCCGAGGACAAACTCACCATTTTATGGCAAACCGTGGTGGAGGGCATGACCGTCAAAAAAAATCACCGTTAAACAGCTACAGTTGCTGCTGGGGTCTTTAAACTTTGCCCTGGCTGTGCCTTCCTGTCAAGGCTGTATGCCAGGGCTTCAGGAGATCTGCCCAGGCATTACCACATCCAGGTTATAAGGAGATGAGAGAAGACTTAGGGACATGGCACCGTGGTTTTTTTGAGAATTTCAATGGAGTCAGTTTCTGGAGGTGAGAGCTCCTACTGGAGGCTGAACTCCCAAGTTCAATTGGATGCTGTGGGTGCAGCTGGTTTCAGCATCTATTTCAGAGGCAAATGGTGTGCTTCACCATGGCCCGCTGAACGGGCCGAAAAAGGGGTCACTTGAGACCTAACATTCCTTGAGTTCCCCATAGTTTTAGCAGTGCAAATGTGGGTGGAGGCCTTTGCAAATAGGACTGTGGTATTCTGGTGTGACAACTTAGCAGTTGTGCACGTAATCAACTCAATGTCATAAAAATCCCCCAGAGTAATGTGCCTCATCAGAAAATTTGTACTCCAATGCCTAAACATCTCCGCCGGGAGATGAACGCCGGATGTTCAACCTTTGTGATTCTGCTAGATCTCTCGGCCGCTTTTGATACCGTGGACCATGGGCTGCTGTTGAGATGGCTGCGAGACTTGGGAGGTCTGGACAGGACTGTCCTTGGATGGTTCCGCTCATTCCTCTCGGGTAGAAGCCAGCGGGTGGTGCTGGGGGCTGAAACATCTAGCCCCCAGGCCTTGATCTGCGGCGTTCCGCAGGGTTCCATTCTGTCTCCACTGTTGTTCAATGTGTATATGCAGCCCCTGGGGGAGATCATGAGAGGGTTCGGGGTGCGATGTCACCAATATGCTGATGATACTCAGCTGTACCTCTCATTTTCAACTGACCCAGGTCCTGCTGTCTCATTACTCTCCCAATGTTTGGAGGCC
>QEPC01003437.1:148438-170844 GCA_003113815.1 Sphenodon punctatus
GTTAGGGGAGATCGTGAGGGGGTTTCAGGGCATGCAGTGTCATCAGTATGCTGATGACACTCAGCTCTACCTCTCTTTTTCCATCGACCCAGGCCATGCAGTCTCCTTATTTTCCCAGTGCCTGTCAGCTGTGGGGGCTTGGATGAGGTCGAGCCATCTGCAATTGAATCCTGACAAGACAGAGGTGATGTTGGTGGGCTATGGCTTGGGGGGCCTGGGGGTGATTGAATCTCCTCTTGTTGGGGGGGTTTGCCCCCCCATGGTTTCTCAAGTGCGGACTCTGGGTGTGCTCCTTGATTAGTGGCTCAGTTTGGAATCTTAGGTTGTGGCCATGGTGGGGAGTGCATTTTGGCAGTTACATCTTGTCTGGCAGCTTCGGTCGTATCTCTCAGACTCCAACCTCGCCACTGTCATCCATGCCTTCCTCATCTCGAGGCTGGATTACTGCAACGTACTCTACGTGGAACTGCCTGAGAAGCTGGTCCAGAGGCTGCAGCTGGTGCAGAATGCTGCAGCCCGTCTCCTAACGGGAGTGGGTCGCAGGGAGCACATGACACCAGTGCTTCCAGGCTCTGCACTGGCTGCCTATAAAGCACCGGGCCAGGTTCAAGGTGCTGGTTTTAACCTTTAAAGCCCTTCACAGCCTGGGCCCTGCTTATATGTAAGACCTGGCTGTTCCGTCAGGCTTTTGGAGAGGGGTAGGGGTGGGGCAGGGGTGGGGGTGGGGGTTTTCTCCACATGTTGTATTTTAAAATTGTTTTTAAATGTTTATATTGTTTTATTGAGTGCTGTTCGCCGCCCTGGGCTGCCCTGTGGGCAGGAGGGGTGGGATATAAATTTTAAGTAAATAAAAAATAAATAAAAGGAGTAGCAGAAACCTATGCTTTTTTTTTTTTTTTGATAAAAATATATTTTTTCCAATTAAAAAATTGGTCACAATAAGTAATGGCTGACAGCGTTTCTTTGCATTAATAACATATGTTATGTAATTATGCAGTTATACAAAGCTATGATTACAAGTAAGGACTTGGTTTTAAAGTTTTGGGAACTGCAGTGGTTGACAGGGTGGGTGCAGAAAAAATGGTTGGGAAGTTTACAAATGGAATTTTTAAATTATTATTATTTAAAGAGGGGGGGAAATTGTACCTATTTTTAAACTTGAATAAATAAATAAATAAATATTTCAAACTGTGCCTGTCCCTGGAATTCTAATGATTAGAATCTGGCAGTACATATTTATAAGTCAGGGAACTGCATTGCTTGCCAGGGCCCTTTGGAGGGGTACTTTCCCAACCTTTGGCACAGGAACATTATTGTCTAACCTTGGCTGTCTGAAGGGAGTGAAGGCACCTATGTTTTTAGCTTTTCGTAGTGAAAGGGATGCATTGTGATACAAGCCTTGTATACCAACATTTATTACTCATTAACATGCTGATTATTTGGTTTTCCAGATTTGAAACCATGGATAACCAGCTTGCTGAGAACCTTTAAATCATCATGAACTCACTAACAGCTTATAAACTATGTTTTCATGATGCTTACACACTTAGAAAGCATTTACAATGAAGATGAAGATAGCAGAGGGCACACACAGATGCTCTTTCAACAGTATACTGAACTACAGAAATGTTTCCTGTTGGTAGGATATCCACCAGAACATATCTTGCTTTAACTAAAGAGATAATTTGCATGGATGTACCTTAAGATACCCTACTGTACAAGGAACATTTAAATAATATGTACCCCATATTCCCATCCATGTATACTTCACTTAACAGGAAGCAATTTACCTTTTAAAAAAACAATGTTAAACTTCCTTTAAATGCCCCCTCTTAACAATATGAAGTCATTACTGTTTTCTATATATTAATACTAATTCTTTGACACTGGCTGTTTTTAGACAAGATGGTACAACACAAGATCTGTACATCCTATTATATTGGGTGATGATACATATCCTATCCTTCCTTGGCTAATGTGGTCTCACACATTATGTTAACACTGTATTTGTGTTAACAGAGGAAACTTTAGGCCATAAAAGATTTAATGAACACCTTAATCACTGCCACAATGTTGTTGAATTAAGTTTTGGGATTCTTAAGAAAAGGTGGTTAATGATTTCTAAAACCACAAACATGGTGTCGGAGAACATGGCTAGCATTATCACTTCATGCTGTGTTCTCAGCCCTGCAGTGGTAGACATATTAGACCAAATAAAAAGTATGGCCATGAAGGAATCATTGGGTGTTTTCAGAGGTTACGAGATCACGGTGAACCACACTGAACCACGCTCAACCCCCCCGCGGGGCCAAAGGGCCCGGAACGTCTGAACGGCGTGCGCCAGATGTTCATCACGCTCAATACCCACATGGGGTCAGTTTGAACCACGCTTCCCAGGCTAGCCGGGGGAAGGTCTCGGGAAGCGTGGTCAAACCAACCCCCACAGGGAACCAAGCAAAAGTAACGTCTGGACGCCAATCCCCCAGCGGAACCAAAAAAATGGAGCCCCGGCCGGGGACGAGGCACGCAGCGTCGCTGCCAGGCAACCAGCACCAACACAAACACCGGAGGGAGATTTAAAGCGAGAGCAGCAGCAAGCAAGCGTGGCGGGATGGAGCGAGGAGGGAAGCGGAAGAGAGCGGAGGCACGAACAGCGACAGCGGCGGGACAGGAGGCGGAGGACGTGCAGCCAGGCCCAGCGATGCAGGCGGAGGGGGCACAGGTGCAGGAAGGGGGCACACGGGAGCACCCGACCAGGGAGGCGCCCCGGGAACACCAACCACAGCTGCAGCCGGGTCGCGCCGCCCCGGGGACAGCGGCCGGAACAGGCCCACAGGAGGCACCCAGGAAACGGGTAAGGGCACCCACTGGGAGGGGAACAGGGGGCACAGGGGAACCCCCTGTGGAGGGGGCCGGGGGGACCCCGGGCGGAAGGCAGGGGGGCAGGGGGACCCCGGGCGGAGGGCAGGGGGGCAGGGGGCCCCCGAGAGGGCCCACACCCTCACCCAGCAACCAACCACCCCCCTTCCCCCCCCCAGACACGAAAGTCGGCCCGGGCGGACGAGCCCCAGGAGGAGCCCGGCCCCCGGCCCCCGGAGGCGCACCCCCAGGAGGAGGTGGAGGAGGAGCAGAGGCAGGTGCAGCATGAGCTGGACCGGGAGGAGGAACAGCAGGGGCCCAGCCGGAGGAAGGCCTATCACAGAGGGGGACAGTGGGGCCTCCAGGAGACCCGGGACTTCATACGGATCTGGGGGACCCTCGAGTACCAGGTGGAGCTCGCAATAAACCAGCGCAACGAGCATGTCTACCGGGACATCGTGCGCGACATGGAGGCGGCGGGGCACGAGCGCACTGTCAACCAGTGTCGCTCGAAGGCCAAGGAGCTCAAGAGGGGGTACAAGGCCCTCAAGGACAATAACAGCCGCTCCGGCCACGGGGCCCGCACCGCCCCCTACTACGATGCCCTGGACCGCATCCTTCACATGAAGGGCTCCATCGTTGCCCCACGCCTGGTGGGCAGCGCTGTGGTCCAGGGCAGGGAGCGGGCCGAGGTACCCCCTCCCCTCGCCGCCCGCCCGGTAGACACGAGCTCAGGGGACCCCCACCCCCAGGAGGACCACCCGGGACCCGCAGAAGCCCCAAGGCCCCCCCCCAGCAGCAGCCCGGAGACATCCCAACGCCGGGCCGGCCAGGCGGAGTCGGAGGTCGGCACCTTCACCACCCTCAGCCAGTGGTCCCAGGGGGAGCACTCCCAGGGTGAGGCGCCGGGCTCCGAAGGCTCGGAGACGGACATAGAGGGTAAGCGGGCCCCCAGGGCAGGGGGGGGCAAGACCAGGGGGCCGGTGGCAGGGGCGGGGGTGGGGGCCCTGCTGCAGGGGCCACAACCAGCCCCCTTCACCCGCTCCCCCCTCTCCCGCCCGCAGGACATGGGGAGCCCCAGGACCGGGCCAGCGAGACGGTGCAGGCCCCCGCGGAGGGCACAGGAGAGCAGGTGCCGGACCCAGGTAAGGCGGGAGGGCTGGGATGGCGGGAGGGCCCCCCGGGCGCCAGCCCAGGGGGGCCTCCGGCCTCAGTGGGGGAGGGGGGGCAGGGGGCCCCGGGACCCGACCCCGCTAGGGGACAGGGCCCTGCACTGACCCACCCGCCCATTTCCACAGGGCAGCCCCCGCGCGCGGCGCCTCCGCCGGCCGCAGCCCCAGCCCAGCGGATGCGGGAGTACCGGGCGCGGGTCCGCAG
Source organism: Sphenodon punctatus (assembly GCA_003113815.1). Taxonomy (NCBI): domain Eukaryota; kingdom Metazoa; phylum Chordata; class Lepidosauria; order Sphenodontia; family Sphenodontidae; genus Sphenodon; species Sphenodon punctatus. The sequence goes on from QEPC01003437.1 coordinate 152,675, forward strand.
GCGCAGGGAGGAGCAAGCGGAGGACATCGTCCGCAGGGCGGAGGAACAGGGGGAGCGCATGATCGCCTCCGTGGACCGCATGGAGGCGGCCATAGAGCGGTCCATGGAGAAGGCCCTGGAGACAGACCGCCGGCTGGAGGCGGAGGTGCGCCTGGAGCGGAGGCGGGAGCGCCGGGAGCACCAGCGGCAGCAGGGGCTGCTCAGGGGCCTCCGGCAGGACATACAGGGCATGGTGCGGGAGCACAGTGCAAAGATGGACAGGTCCCACGACATTGGGACCTCCCTGCTCCTGCATGCGGGCACCATGTGTGCCTACGTGATGGCCGGCGCACCTCCGGGCGCCCTGCCCGCCCAGGTCCCCATGCCGGGCCCCTCGGCGCCCCCGGGCCCAGCCCTGCCGCCCCTGGCGCCCCCCCGGCCCCAGGGCCCTCGCATGCGCCTCCCAGTGCCCCCGGGCCTCCGGAGGGTCCAGCCCCCCCGGGGCGCGACCGGGGCACCGGGCACAGCTGCCCATCCGCCGCCCGGCCCCCTGCCGGGGCCGGGACCGGCCCAGGACACGGCAGGGGACACGGACAGTGGGGGGGAGGGGAGCTCCCAGAGCTCGGTGGGCCCAAGCGGCCGCACGAGGGGTCGGCCCAGGAAACGCGGGGGGATGGTGGGAAGGGGGGGGAGGGGGAGGGCCACATGAGGGCGGGTGGTGGACGGGGTCACGGGCACGGGGGTGGGGAGGGGGCACAGGGTGATTGTGTGAACTGTGTGGGCAATAAAGTGTTGTAAAGAGACAGTTGTCCCCGGCCCGTTTGTGGGGGGGACAGGGCTGTGGGACCGCGTGTACAGGGGCATGGGCACGGAACGGGGGGTGGGGCCCCCAGGGGCGGGAAGGCCCTCACAGCGGGCCCCCCCGGGCGATGTGGGTTGCAAGGGCGTTCCGGATCCTTTTGGCATACCGGTACTCCCGGGGGTTCCCTGCGTTCACGTACAGGGGAACAGGACCGGGGGGCCGGTGGGGCTCGGGGTACTCCAGGGCCGCCCCCTCGGTCTCGCACACATTGTGCAGAACGCAGCAGGCACCGATCACCAGGGCGGAGGTGGGGACGGTGAAGTCCAGGCGGCCAGCTATACTCCTCCAGCGCTGCTTCAGGGCCCCGAAGGCACGCTCCACCACGGTCCGGCTCGCACACAGGCGGGTATTGTATACCTGCTCCGCAGGGGTGCTCGGGACAGGGTAGACCTTCATCAGCCAGCGGGTCAGGGGGTAGGCGGGGTCCCCCAGGATGCAGGGGGGCATGGGAACACCCTCGATCCACCTCATGCCCATGTCCGCGAAGTCCCCCCGGTACATGCGGGCATAGAAGGGGGAGATGGTCATGATCCTGGCGTCGTGACTCCGGCCGGAGTTGCCCGTGTAGATGTCTATGAAGCGGGCCCGGTGGTCCACCACCCCCTGCAGGTGCAGGGAGTAGTATCCGTGCCGGTTCACATACTCCAGGGCCTCCCCCGCGGCCGGGCGCAGGATCTCGATGTGTGTGCCGTCCACGGCTCCGATGCAGTTCGGGAAGCCCCCGGCCGCGAAGCCAGCCATCACAGCGCCCTGGTCCAGGAGCTGGATGGTCCTGTCGAGGAGCACGCCCTCCACAGCCTCGCACACATCCCGCACGATGCAGGCGACCGTGCTGAGCCCCACCCCGAAGTGCTGGGACACGGAGCGGCAGGAGTCGGGCGTTGCGAGGGCCCAGACCCCTATGGCCACCCGCTGGACCATGGGGATGGGCTCCCGCATGGAGGTGTGCTGCCGCTCCAGCCAGGGCGTGAGGAGCTCCGCTAGGCGCAGCAGGGTGGCCTTGCCCATCCGGAAGTGGGACCCCCACTCGGCCTCCCCCCAGTGGGCCTGGGCCCGCTCCCACCAGGCCTGGGGCCGCTCCGTGACCCATAGGCTCCGCGCTATGGGCATAGCCAGCAGCGCTGCCCGGCGGAGGGTCTGCGTTGCCCAGCGGAACCGCCTCGCGGCCCCTCGGAGCGCAGCGGGCCGGGTGAGGCTCCGGCAGGCGGCCAGCCACGCCCCCCAGGCCCGGCGCCGAGCCCTGAGCCGGGCACGGACTCTCCTGCGGGCCTGCTGGCCCCGGAGGCGCACGCCAGCCCGCAGGGCCAGGACATAGCGCAGGCGGACGGCCAGGTGCACCCTCTCGGTCAGGAGGCACAGCTGCTCAGTGTGGTCACGGTGCCACTCAGCCGCGAGCGCGAGGAACATCCAGTTCCCACCTGCCCTATCGCGCTCCATGGTGCTGGGGCCCCGGTGGGGGCTGGGAGCGCTTATGGCGGCCCGGTGCTGGTGGCTCCGCCCGGGGGTCGGCCTCGCGGGCCTGCGCGCGCCCTGTGCCGGTGCGTTCCGGCTGCTCCCGCCCCCAGCACCCCGGGCCCCCTCCCCTCGCTGTTTGTAGCGGGATGGCCTTGAAGGTGCGATTAGGCAGACAGAGAGCTCGCTGTTGTTCTCTGCAGCTGTGCCGGGCCCGCACCCCACGCCTCGCTCTGTTGTGCTACAATGTTGCGGTGCGGGCCCGTGTTCCCTGTCCCGGGGGCCGGGCCGAGCCTCTCCCGGCCCTGGGCAGTCTGTGTGCCCTCCGGGCTCCGTGTCCCATTCCCTGTTGTGCTGGACCATGGCTGGCTGCCCATCCATGGGGCTCCCGCTGTCCGGCCCCCAAGGGGCCCCCCATATCTGGGCCTTCCGCGAGACCATGTCTCTGTGCGACCTGTGGCACACCCCTGCCGTGCAGCTGCTCCTGGCCGGGCCGGGGAGCCGTGCAGGTGCCTACGAGAGCCTGAGCTCCGGGCTCCGTTACTTTGGCCATGTGGTGAGCGCCCGTGATTGCCGGCTGCATGCGGAGGCCCTGGGGCTGGCTCGTTTCCCCGAGGGGCGCATCCCGGAGGTGCTGTGCGCCCATGTGCCCTGGAGCGCCTCGGAGACCGTGTCAGCGCTGGTGGTGTGTGGTCTGGGCGCCTACTCGGAGTGCCTGGCCGAGGGTGGCCCTGCCTTGGCCGTGAGCTACTTCTCCTGTGTTCACGGGGCCCGTGGGTACCAGCGCACCCGTGGGGCGGCGTTCCAGCGGCTTCTGGAGCTGGGGCATCTTCCGTGGCCCCCTTCTGCTGCCTGCTGTGTGCCGGAGCCCTCCGCGGTGGAGATGTCATCCCTGTTGGCGGTGTGGGCGCGTGTGGATGTGCAGCTGGCCCTCACCATGCCCGATCCCTTCGAGGCCTACTACCTGATCGCCCACTACATGTCCTTGCAGGGGTACCGCCGGGGCATGCTGCACTGGCCCCACCTGGTCCACCGGGCGGGCCACCCGGGCCCTGGGGCCAGCGGGGCCCCCGGCAGCGGCCCGTGAGCCCCGCGTCGCTGGCCTGCCCCCCCCCGCGTGGTGCCCCCGTGTGGGCTCCCGCCCCGGCCCGGGGGGGGGCCTGGTCCCCGCTGGCCGCTCCCGACCTGCGGACCCCACCTCGGTGAGCTCCCGCCCGCCTCGCTGCTTGCTGCTGCCCCTGGCCGTGGTCCTGGGCCCCCTCCATCCCCGTGACTCCGTGGGTGCTGCCTGAGCGTCGCTGGTGCTGCGGAGGAGCACCGCTGGACCCGGCTGCCCTGCCTGTGCCAGCCTTTGACTGTGGGGCCCCCTTCCTCCTCCTCCTGGCGCCCCTCCGCCGGCCTCGCTGTGCTTTGGGGGCCCCCAACGTGCCTTGCTCCGGGGGTCCGCCCCCCCCCCCCGAGACTGCCTCTGTTCCTGTGGGGGCACCTCCTTGGACTGGACTGGACTGGGGTGGTGTGGGGGTGGGGGTTGCTGCTGTCTGTGCCTTGCCCCGTGGTGGTGCCCCCCCCTCCCTGCCGGTGTTCCGGGTGGGGTGTTCCGGGCGCCCCTTCCCCCCTTCCCGGCCTTTCCCTGGTGTGTGTGTGTGTGTGTGTGTGTGTGTGTGTGTGCCCGGGCGTGTGGCCGTGCATTGTGCCCCGCTGCGGGACCGCTGTGTGAGCCGGCTGTCAGCCTGTTCTCGCTCTTCCCCCCTCCCTTCCCGTTTCCCTTGTGTGGGCGTTCCCTTGTGTGCCTTGTGGCTTCGTTTGCCCTCAGTCGGCCATGTCTGTGTCCCGCCCCTGCCCGGTGCCTTGTGGGGGTTTAGCGCCCGCCGGGGGTTCGGCTGCACGTCTGTTGTGCTGCCACGGGCCGCGATGGTGCGGCCCGGTTCCGGCCCGTGGTCCCGTTCCCGGCACGTCTGTTTGGGTCGTTTTCCAACCCCCGGGCGTGGTTGCGCTGTTCGCCCCCCCTGGTGGTTCGCTGTGGTGAACCGGCCGCCCGTAACGTCTGAAAGTACCCATTGTTAATTGCAACGTTGGGTTTTGTTGTATCCCTGCTTCTAAGAAATACATTACAGCATCTTTCAAAGTACCTGTACAGATGGTCATTTGGTTAGGAATGGGCGTGGCAACAAGAATCCATGGGATATTTTTAAAAGTTTGGGTTTTGCACATCTGTGGGCTCAAATAGATGTCCAAACTGCCCTTCTGCTGCCATGTCAACTGCCAGCTTTTGACTTAAATATCACAACTGATGGGTCAAGAGGGATACTCTGTCTGCACAGTGGAGGTATAAGAAAGAGCATCTATGCTAGTATTCAAGGCTGTAGGAAGCAGTGATGCTTCTGGGCAGGGGTCCCCTGAACTGGGATGGACAGCATCTGAGATAATTTCAACTGAGGTGTCAGAATGCCAGAAATTGGGCAGGACAGACTTACTGTGGGAGTTAACAAGTGCACTGCATACAGCATGCAGTTACAGGTGGATCCCCTTGAGTTGTGGGGCATGTCTGAGTGAGCTTAACTTGTTTGGAGAATTACCCGATTGCAACTTTCTGCTAAGTACTCACTTGTAATGCTTTGCTGGTGTCAGAGGCCTGGACAGTGTTTGCGGCCTTATTCCCTTCCTAACACATGGATTAGCAGCCTGCTTGCTCCTGTTAGAACATCACATAACGCTCCTGTTTGTCCGCAGCCTGCCCGTGCCCTGAAGCGTCTTTGAGGCTGCTAACAGAGAACCCTCCCTTCAGGGTACAGACTCACCAGGTCCAGATCTCCTTTTACACCACGCAGTGGCTTGGAAGGTATGGTGTTCGCAGTCTGATTTGGAAATGGTTCAGGGATAACTACTTCTACTTCTTCTTCTTCTTCCCCTCAAAATGATGAGCTACAACATGGAAGTGATGTTGGAATCCCAGTAATGACAGTAAAAAGTTAGACATAGATGTGGAAGTGCTGCAACATGGGATTTTGCCGTCTTCCCGGAGACCCTTGATATGCATTGAGATGTTATTATTATTTATTATTTATATAGCGCAAGTGATGTACCTGGCGCTGTACAGTCAATAGTTATAAGCAAGTCCCTACCCCCAAGGGGTTTACAATCTAAAGGGAGAGGCGAACAACAGGAGAGACAAGAGTACATTCATGTAAACATGTTCACTCTGCAAACGCACCTTAAAAAGGATCACATAAATGGTAAATCCTGATTAATAATCTCGAATTAAGTGCTCCACATTAAAATCTAATTCGATGTAATGTGCTTTTTTAAAAACAGCAGGAGTTGTTATATTGTTACTGGTTTAAATTCAGCTGGGACACTGTAGGTGGATTTAGGGTTTCCCTCTTTCTGGATTCCAGTCACAGACTTTGGGTTTTGACCCAGAATCTCTGGGCTCCTTAGGAAGCCCAGATTTCCCCAGGTCAGCCAGGGGTACTCATGGTTAATGTGGAGAATCCAGACCTTGGGGAGCAGCAAGAGGCAATCCCATCAGAAAGGGGGTGGGTGGAGGGATTTTCTTGCCCCCTTTCCAATGTCACCCCATCCCTATGGACTGATGCCCTGATGCTCTTCAAGGGCTGGAAAGGGGAATGACAGCCTCTTAGTGCTGCCCCCTCCAATGTGGTTTTGTCCCATCCAGGTTTTCTCCCAGGAGGAGGTGGTAACTCCATATGTTGTACGAGTTCAGTGTTTTCAGCTTTGTTCTTGAAGAACGTATTTCCATATTGTTTTAAATTGTTTTATACTTTTATATTGTTTTATATTCTGTGAAATACTCTGAGTGCCATGAAAGCAAGGCGGGGGCGCTATACAAATAATAAATTATTAATTTAGTATTATTGTATTATAATTGGTGCTATACGATCTCTTTTTTTCCTGCAATCTCTGCAGTCAAGAGTGTGAATGGCCACAGAGTATCAACTGACCTCTTGCCTTGCTCTGCCAGAGAGGAGGTTGAAGCTTTGTTTGTGGGGCTGTGGGAAAGCTTGCACAGTGAATGTGCATGCTGATTATGTTCTGTGTATAAGCAGCAGATGTCTGCTTCCAACATTGTAATTTCAGCCTCATTTATGAGCATTAAAATGAACTGTAAGCACTATAAGAGAATATTAAACTGAAACCTTTGGGTTTATTTGGCTAACAGCGAATGATTTCTCCATAGGTTCATAAAACCAAAATGTCCTCAGGATCTTTGTAGAATTAAATCTTGTAAAAGAATTCCCTTTTGGTGTGGGATGCCATAGGCCCTTTACAACTCCATGTAAAAGTGAAAGTTCAGTGATGTGTGCAACAACATACTCTATTTTCTGTTGTAAATATGGGTCAAGATACCTGGCCTGGAAGAACTTCAGTGGGAATACTCCAAAGCAAGTGGCTTGTTGATTCTGGTCATAATGAATTACAATGACGGTTGATTAATCACAAAATCAAAATGGTGGTGGGCATGATTATTACATCTGGTTGTAACATACAGTGTAGCGTCTCTAATATTTTACAGTCTTCAGGCTAGTTACAGTTTACAAGGAAAAGCCTTCTTTTGTTTCATACTGTGCTGCTCCCCTCAAGTCAATAAACTTGGGTTTTACTACAGGTTGTGTGAACTCTTTTACTGTTCTCCCTATCGGATAACTTCTGAGATAGCAGAAGGATTATCTTCTACACTTCTGCCAGAAAACATTTGTAAAGGACATCCTAGATCGATTGCACAAAGTGAGAAACACATGTTTTACTTTGTAACTTTGCTGCATGAACTCACTCATTTGTGTGTGTGTGTGTGTGTGTGTGTATATATATATATATATATATATATATATATATATATAAAGCATCACAGAACAACATAATAGATTCCAGATGTACTTAGATTCCAGATGTACTTAAATACACAATTTTATGCCAAAGGCCAAGTTCTGCCTTAGAATGTATGTGTGCATTTCCCTTGGCAGCAGTTTAATATTTAGAAAGATTAAATTTACTATTGTAACACACATAGCGGATAGCTGAGTTTCAGCCACTAATAAAGCAGTTTATGTATGCATACATTCATATGTTAAATGTTCACATACAAAAGTGTTCTTGGGACAAAAATATTCATAATATTAGTTTCATTTGTGAAAATGACATTTGTTAAAGAAAGAGAGAAATCCATCACATTTTGACTTGATTTAAATACAGCAATTGACTTCTAACAAATATGCAGCCAGCACAATGTATTCCAAAAGTTTATACCTCCAACGTCTACTCCAAGCTCCTTACATGCCACCATTTTTTTCATTTCCTACCTAATCTTGCAGGATCCTTTTCCACTTTGTTGCAACATTGGAGAGAACAGCAGAGCCTATTGCAAAAGCAAAGCTTTCAAAATGTGGACAAATCAATACACATTTTAATATTTTCCAATGCACACAACTTTGCTTTATCCTAGATGATCACAAACTGATTAAAAAACTTTTGAATACTATGACTGTCAAACAGAAAACACTGGCTGTACAATAGAACACAGATATGGACCCCTATAATCCAGATCTTTCCCTAGTTCAGACATGTTTTATGTCCCATACAAATCCCAAACATTCCCCTCCCAACATGCATACAGGTGTGACCTACATACATGCTCAAGGTTTAACTGATCACAGTATTTGGGGTTGGGAAGGAATTTTCCTTCAGGGCAGATTAGCACTCGACTTGGAGGATTTTTGTATTCCCCTGCAATGTGGGTGTGACTCAGCTGTTTAAGACACCATCTTTTTATAAAATTATTCCCTGTTATTTCAGGCATTGGTGTGCTCTGGCTGGTCTTTACTTGTGGCAGATTTTTTTAATACCCTCTATTTCTTGTTGGATAGTTTTTACTGTGCAGATGGTTTGGATTAGGTTTAGATGTGGTAAGTCCTGTGTTGGTGCAGGGGGCTAGACTAGATGGCCCTTCAGTTCCCTTCAAGCTCTGTGACTCTGAACATTTTGAGCATCCAAAGAGGAACAAGCCCTGTCATCTCAGCCAAAAAGCCCTGTCCCCTCAGCGAATAAGCTCCACCTCTTCATGCACTTACACATGCGCGTGCACACACACACACACACCCCTCCCTGTAAGGGGAAACACTACACTCCCAATATTCCAAGTGCATTACACCTGTGCTCTATACTCTGCACTGGCTGCCTATTGTCTTCCAGGCCCAATTCAAGGTGCTGGTTATTTTTTATTTTATTTTATTTATTTCTTAGATTTATACCCCGCCCCTCCTGAGAACAGCTCAGTGATGACCTACAAAGCCCTAAACGGTGTCCCTGCAGCAGTTGGGAGAAGGAGCTGCTGGGAGTAGGAGGGTGCTGGTGCTGGTGCACTCCCTAGCCCTGATTGGTTTGCCTCCTGTGTTTCCAGGTACTTATTCAGAGGCTGGGGCCCTGCGGGCGTGTCCCTGCAGCAGTTGGGGGAAGGAGCTGCTGGGAGTAGGAGGGTGCGGGTGCGGGTGCGGGTGCTGGTGCTCTCCCTAGCCCTGATTGGTTTGCCTCCTGTGTTTCCAGGTACTTATTCAGAGGCTGGGGCCCTGCGGGCGTCAGCCCTTGGGCGACAGCCAAAGGGTGTCGCCCGTTGGTGGGACTGTTCGTGGGACCGTCCGGGGGCGTGGGCGCTCCTTCCTTGATAAGTGGGTAGAGGCAGGGTCGGAAGTTAACCAGAGGATCCAGAGGAGGCCCCTCTTGGCAACCCCCATCACCATTGCCCTACCTGCGGGAGTACGGTCCAGACGATCTCCCTGAGGGAACGGAGCTACATTAACCTTACCACCAGGCAAGAGTGCCCCATTGTCTACGGAGCTACCCGGAGGGGAGAGCGGTGCGAGCGGCCCGGTGCCGCAGCGGAACGCTGCCCCAGTTGCGGGGTGATTGAGAAGGGGTTTTGGCAGAGCGGCGCTGCGGGGGCAAGTTCGACTGAGCCGGCACCTGGTGATACTCAGTCCACCGGAGGTCGATTACCTGGATTGTCAGGACAGAGCCCGGCAGACTGAGAGGGGATACAAAAGAACGGCGGCTGCTGGCGTGCGCGCCTAAGGGCTGCGCAAGCAAGGGCGCCCCCTTGTGCGCGCAGCCTTGGGCGCCGGCTGGGGGAGGCTGGGTCTATACCTTTGCGAGGAGTTGGTGCCCTTGTGGGTTCCCTTTGATATTTAAATTTAAATGGAAAGGAAAAGACAACGAGCAAGGGACTCCCCATCACTGGCGGAGCTGCCGAACCATAAAGTGTCAAAATTGGATCTGTCAGCTGACAGTTCCTCCCCAAAGAAAGATAGACAAGGAGTTGGTTTCCATCTCCCAGCCCCTCCCTCTGGGTCAAATATGGCCCCAAATGACTCTGTGTTAATAGACTCGGATGGCCCACAGGAAGTTTTACCAATGAGTAACTCCCCGCGGGCCCAATGTTATTTAATAGCCAAAACTATCTCCTTATTGTTCAGTCATGTATCTGATATGAGTAGTTCTTTATTATGGATTAGGGCAAAACTGGATGAACTACTGGCCAAATTGGCTCCAATACAGGGAGAAGGCAGACCGGAAGCGGCTATTAGTGCCGCCCGGAGTTCTATTACGGATCCCGCTCTGCCTTATTCTAGTAAGGGGCGCCCTTTACAAGGCCCCCCCTGTTTTACTATGATGGGGGGAGGAGCGGGGGGTGTGGGAATAAGAGAGGATGCTATCTGGATTGGAGTTGCTCCCTTGCGTCGGGGTTTACTCCCCTCTTGGGGTTCTGTAGAGGAGGTATCAAATCATTTAGCTTGTTTATTTGGTACCAGGGAAGAAGTTTTTGGTATTATGTCTGTACAATCTCTGCATTATAATAGAAGGAGAGCCTGTTATAGAGTATACTTTAGATCAAGTTATTGGGTCTTTAAACTTTTTCAGGCAAGAAAGTATTTATTATCAAGAGGTATATCTATTGATAGGGTCTTCTACCCTAGGCAAAGGCCAATAAGGAATCCGGTGCCAGTCTTGGATCCTTGCTCAGTATTGACCTCACCGAATAGAATGGTATTAGGTACCAGAGTGAGGGGGGTTGGGGAACTAGCAAATTCAACTGGTCCAGGATCGCAGGCGGTGGAATCCATGGATACGCAGGCCCCTGCCTCTCCCTCCCTGCTTAGAGGAGTGGGGGTGTGTGCAAAGATTGCCCCCCCTAGTAAGTCTGAGAGGCTATTACAGGCACCAGTGGCCCCTAAGCCACTTCCAGTGGCAGGAGACTTTTCGGTGGGCCGGGTAATAGTTGCAGCAGCTAGAATTGGGCCGGTGGATAATAGCCCTGGGACAGATTCGATATCTGCATTACACTCTGCAGATAGTCAGCTGAGTGTTGGTATGCAGAAACCAGCTGACTCTGATCAGGTTCGGGCCGAGTGGCCTCATATAGAGCAGGAGCCTGAGGAGCTGTCCCAAAGGGATATTCTCCAAGTAGATTTATTATCAAGTGATTTGTTGGTTAATTACCCGGGGGAGGGTGTTAGGGCAGAGATTGAGGACCCTTTGGCTGAGCTGCAGGTCAACCTGGAGATAGAGCAAGCCACTGCTCATGTGGGGAGTGAGGCTGCTATTGTAAGCCAACCTAACGTAATATGCCGTAGCCCATCCATATTTGCAAACCCATTGGTATCATCAGAGTGTGCTGGGCAATTGAGCCAACTAGTAGGGAGCAAAATTCCAGGGCAACAGACCTCTATGTTGGATTATTTCCCCCGGATCTGCAGTAATACTCAGGTAGATCATCTGCCATGCCAGCTAGCAGATTGACACAAGGGTACTAGGGGGAAGCAAAGGCGAACAGACAGATATGATAGTTTAGAGAGTTCCACTACATTGCCTATACCCCAGTCCCCATTACCTGGATCCTTAGATGTAGCATCTGGTTCTCAGATAGTGGGGCAAGGGAATTCGCTTAAACTTCTTTCCTGGAATATGATGGGGTTTGGTACCAAGGGCTTAGACTCAGACCTGGTTTCATTTCTTCAGGAGTATGATTTGATTTTGCTCCAGGAGACTTGGTTGAGGGATGGCGTGTTACCGTCAGTCCAAGGTTTCCAATTCTATTCATTCCCAGGTGCCAAGGTTGGTGTCAAGGGTAGATGCTCAGGGGGCTTGGCTTTTCTAGTATCGGATTCGTTGGGTGGGACATTTAAAGTATTCCCGCAAAATTGTAAGAACTTTTCCCTCGGTCAGTGGATATCTCCGAGAGGCCCCCCTCTATTGATGGTTAATTTGTATATTCCGCCTGTTAACTCTAAATACTATAATGAAGGGGTTTGGAATCTGCTGGGAGACCTTCTGGCCTCCCTTGAGGAGCAATTTTCGGATGCCATCTTGATACTTGCCGGGGATTGGAATGCTAGACTAGGTGCCCAACAAAATATTGTTTTGGAAGGCTTACCAAATAGCTATGATTGGGCCTCGAGCAGGAGATCAAGAGACCTGGAAGGCAATGAGGCTGGTCTGCATATGTTCGAATTGCTGCAGACCTACTCATTAATGGTATTAAATGGGCAAGGGCAATTAGATCCAGAGGGTGAGTTTTCCTTCTTAAATTTCAATGGTCGTAGTATTATTGACTATATAGTGGTGCGTATTCGGCAAAGATCAAATTTTGATAACTTCACTCTGCTTACAAGGGTGGAGAGTGACCACCGAGCTCTATCAGTGGGGATTAGATCTCAGTATGCCCAAGAATTCAATTCTTATAGACAATCCGCAGATGGGGGAGGGGGATTTAGGATTAGGGTGCGTTGGAACCACAGCATATTTATACAAGCTTGCGAACTCCTCAACTCTCAGGAATTGTGTATGTTATACAACACTTTCCTGAGGGAGGATATACAGGATATGGAGTTGCTCCATAGACTTTATGACTTTATTATATCCTTATTTGGGATGCAGATACTTTCGCATGTTGGGGGTCCAAGGAAATTTAAAGGAGCCCCTTGGTTTGATGGTGAATGCAAGAGATTGAAATCAGCTCTTCTAGTTGCAAAGAGGGAGTGGGTTAATAATCCAAGCGATAAGGCTATTTCCCAATTTAGGGAAATTAGACGCACCTACAAGTTACTCATTGCTCAAAAAAAATTAATCTATAAAGAGCAGATTTGGGCCAAAATTCAGATCGCGGTGCAGACTGGGAACTCCAGAGACTTTTGGGCTCTGGTTAAGGGAAAGAGTGAAATGCCCCCAGCTCCTAGGCAGAATCAAATTAAGGAGGAGGTATGGGTGCTATTTTTTCAAGATTTGTTTAGCCTTGATGCAGAGGAGGTTGAAGCAGGTGTTGCAGAACTGCTTTCCTCTCTGCAAGTTCGACCAAGACAACGGGCTTTAGTGGGAATCAAACCCGAAGTGGTGTTGGATTTAATTAAAGCACTAAAAAGGAACAAGGCGCCGGGCAGAGATTTTATTACTGCTGAGGCCCTGAATATATGTCCCCAATGGTGGGCTAACATGCTGGCTAAATATTTCTCATATATAAATCAGACCCTGCAAGTGCCTAAGGGATGGGGTGACAGTGAGATTGTTCCCATATTTAAGAAGGGAAATCCATTGGATCCGTGCTGCTACCGCCCAATAAGTCTGCTGCCCATAATAGGGAAATTGTACTCTAGAATTTTGTTGGGTCATCTAGAGACTTGGGCCCAGAGGGAGAATCTTATACCGCTGGAACAGGCAGGGTTTAGGAAAAATAGATCAACTTCTGACAATGTTTTTGCTCTCCAGCATATAATCACCAAGTATATTAGAATAAGATCTGGATCCCTGTTTCTGGCCTTCATAGATCTACGTAAGGCATTCGATTCCATATCACGACTCAAATTGTGGAGAAAGTTGTTGGAGTGGGGCATTGACGAGCATTTGTTAGCTTTGCTCATCTACGTGCACTCTGATAATTTAGCTACGGTTAGGCTGGGGAGGGATGGTGACCAGTCTCGGCCGTTCAAGGTAGTTAGGGGAGTCAGACAAGGGTGTGTTCTGGCTCCCCTGCTTTTCAACTTGTTTTGGGGGGATCTCCCTGGATGTTTTCTCAAGGAATCTGCTCATGCCCCTAAGATTGGTAGCAGATTAACGAATATCTTACTATATGCAGATGACTTGGTATTGATGGCTCAGACAAGGAAAGGCCTTCTATACCAGCTTAAGACCTTGATGGAATACTGTTCTACAAATGAATTGGTGCTCAACCCCCTAAAGTCACAGGTCATGGTACTAGGGAAGAAGAAATTATCTAGCGGCTTCTGGCCTGCAGGGAATGAGTCTCTAAGGCAAGTAGAGTCGTATGTGTACCTGGGGGTTACATTTGCTCAAAATGGTACATGGACCAGACACAGGAAGTGTCTGGCCCTGAAAGCCAGTATAACAGCTAGAGGGATCTTGAGGTTGGCTTCAGATTCCCCAGGTATTGCCATCTCCACGGTTCTGGGCGTGTATAAAGCTAAGATTCAGGCTTTACTGACTTTTGGGGCAGAGGTATGTGTTGGGGGGAATTGTCAGCCCTTAGAAGTAGTCCAAAACAAATTTATAAGGTATCTGCTGAGAGTCTCACAGTCAATCCCAGCAGCTGTTATTCGTGCGGAAACTGGGATCATAGCTATTGCCTCTCTTTGCAAGCTGCAGTTACTAAGGTTTTGGACCAAGTTATACCATCAGGACGAAACCTCCCTCGCAGGCCTGTGCCTGAAGGAAGAGCTGGAGTATGAAGGTGTTGGGAACTATCCCTGGCTCTCCTGGACAGTTACGTGTCTGAGGGAGCTGGGTTTTTCTTTCCAGCTCTTCCAGGGTAAATCCTGTACTAGCCAAAAGTCTATGATAAAGCAAAGGATCTGGGATATGGCGAGACAGGAGGACATGGCCAAACTTTTGATCTGGAGAGTTGCCCCCTATTACCATGTGGTGAAAACAGTTCACCAGTTTGAGAGTTATCTGGATGGGTTGGGCAAACCGAGTTTACGTAGGGCGTTTGCATGCCTTCGGTTTCAGCAATTTCCATCTGCCATCATTGAGGGAAGACACAGGAAGGTCCCACGGGAGTTTAGAACATGTCCCTGTAATACATCAGAAATCGAAGATCTCCCCCACTTTCTCTTTAGATGCCCGTTGTACCAGACTTTAAGGGCAGTTTGGCTCGAGCCAATACGGGGGTTTGCTACGTATATGCGGGGTCAGGCGGGGTTATCAGCTTTGCTCGCTCCTAATGATATGGAAACAGTGAAGGTGGTGGCACACTTTACTTTATTAGCTATGAGAGAGAGAGAGAACTGGATAGAATGAATCCTCCCAGTATTGATGTTCTTCCTTGCTGTCATATATATTTGCTTTTGGATAAGGGGGGATTTGTGTCAACTGATATGTGCCTCTCTTTTTATTGACCGGATAATGTTCCCTGTTAGGCTTTCTGCTCAGCAGCGGAAGAAAGTGCCGGATTAATTGTAGTTTAAATGATGTGTGTATTAATTTTGTTGTTTGTTGTTTATTGTTTTGGTTTGGTTTGTCTTGTTAATTTTTTTTTTTTTAAGGCGATGGCGAAAGCTTAAAGCCATAATAAAATAAAATTTAAAAAAACAAAGCCCTAAACAGTATGGGTCCTGGTCACCTGCAAGACCACCTCAGACCTCAGGTTGTTTCACGGCCCCTGAGTTCAGCTGGGGGCACCCAGCTTGAAGTCCCCTGGGTATGCCGGGTAGCGACGGCGGAAAGGGCGTTCTCGGCGACTGCACCTCAGCTGTGGAACTCCCTCCCGTTGGAGGCCCGTTTATCCCCAGACCTCCCCTCTTTCCGTAGATGTTGTAAGACCTGACTGTTCCGCCAGGCCTTCAGGGAGGGGGGGAAGACGGGTGTGTGTTATTCTTGAAACCATCATGTCCATTTTATATTTGTATATTTTGTAATGTTTTAGATGTTTTCATTATTATTGTTGTTTTAAATTGTGTTGTACGCCGCCCAAGCTGACATTGTGCAGGAGGGAGCGGGCTACAGGTGCACATAATAAATAAATAAATAAATAAATAAATAAAATTGGGACAGAAGCTCTCCTGCTTTATCAATCCATCATCTTCCCACCGTCCATGACTCTCAAGTGCTTTTCCTGGGAGACAACCAGAGAAGAGGTGCCTGCGGCTTGAATACTGGCTTTTTTGTCTCTCTCTCTCTCCTGAAAGAGAGACTTTGTCCTTCTGAAGGAAGGACAGTGGGATTCAGCACTGTCTTTCCTAAATGGGACTGGTGGGAAGTGTGCAAACACATAGTGTGTTTTTACACATTATGCTAGGTACATTTTTCATGCTGGAAACACACACCTAGCATAATGTGTATTTGAAAGCCTAGAATCAGTGGCTATGTGCCAGCTAGTCACTTACCTCATATGGTGAGCCTAGATGGCTTTCAGTACCACCATATGGGACAAGCCCCAGCACATACCTTTTGTTGCAATGTGGGACAGAGACAAGCGGAGACAGCATGACATCAGAGGAGATCTGTGGGAATATGGGCTAGCAAGGGGAAACAGGACCGGAGAAGGGGGCACACGACACAAGGACACAAACCCCATCTACAGACGCACACTATTAGAGTTAAAGGATCCCTCAGTATGGTGTATCTCTGTGTGGTTAATTGTATGCTACAAGGCACCTGACCCAGTCACCATTCATCAGTGGGCCTACCGGAAATGTCATGCCCTGGATTATAGCGATCCTCCACATACACAGGGCCCAAGAGGGGAAACAAGTGAGGAGAGAGTAGGGACCCCAGACCTTGGGAACCCCAGCGGGGAGGGATTAGGGCAACCACACACAGGAAGGCAAGGAAGGTCAACAATAAGGAAGACAGAAGCACACACCACTCGCACACAATCACTCACCGCACACAGCACTCTTCACACAGGAACAGGGAAAGGGAAAGGGAAGGGAGTCTAGTAAACCAGAGTTTCTCCAAACAATGTATGGGCCAGATCACAGGAACCCAGAAGCTCTGATCACCAGCAAAGGAGAAAGCCTAATGGCCCTCTTTTTATGTGCCTTGCTTCAGACCCAGCCCTCGCTTCAGCAGCAGGTGCTCAGAGCTGCCTCTCATCAGGTAACTGCTGGCCCAGCAGACTGCAAGCAGGGGAAGCCTCTACAGACACAGGTACTAGGAGGGTGGGGAGCGCGACCTCCTGGGCATCTCGAGCCGCCCCCTCCTCCGTGGTCCCTGCGGACCCTGCCCCCTCCAAACCATGACAAGATCCACTGCTGTCACTGTGCTCTCTCCAAATACTTGTCCCTCTCTCTACACATGTTCCAGGGATCAGAGAGCAGTAACAGCTCCCCAGAATCCACCATTATTCCTACCACTACCGAACTTCTCCCAGGACCTGCCTCCACCACCTAGGGGCAGAGGGGCCAAGTGGGGAATGATGAGAAGAGGGGCATGTCTGGGGCATGGCAGTGGTGGCACCAGGAAGGATAATGTCAACAAGTCCTGGGGAGCAGCAAGGTCCCAGGACATTCTACCACCACTGCTGCTCTGCCTCCACTGCTCCCCGGAACCTGCCACCAGGCCTCGGATCCCAGTAAGCCCCCTCACTCCCCAGCCAGCATGTGCTGCATGTACCAGCAGCTGTCCGCAAGCTGGTACGTAGACAATCTACTACATGTTGAGGATTGCCTGTGTTGGTCATCTTCAACTCATACCAGGTATTAACACCTACTGTATCACTGTTATCTTAGAGCCCCAC
Organism: Sphenodon punctatus; assembly: GCA_003113815.1. Lineage (NCBI taxonomy): Eukaryota > Metazoa > Chordata > Lepidosauria > Sphenodontia > Sphenodontidae > Sphenodon > Sphenodon punctatus. The sequence continues at coordinate 169,726 of QEPC01003437.1, forward strand.
CTTATCAGGACACCTCTCTCATCTGGACAAAAAGCATGTCTACCAAGGTATTCAAATAAGGGGGTGTCTACTGCTTCTATGCTGCAAACAGAAACTTGTCGGCGCACCCCCCCCCCTTTCCCCAAAGATGACACGATGCCCGTTTCCAACTGAGGAGACGAGCAGCAAAATTCTTTCATTGCACCGCCCCTTCTGGGCGGTGCACCAATCAAATTGCGCTCCAGCGCTTCTCCCGGCCAGGGCTGCCTAGCAACCCTCGCCGGGTCCGGAGAGGATTCCCGCCATGCGGGCAGTTGTGCCGCTCTTCGGCCCCTCTCCCCCCCCTTCCACTCATCCACCGCAGAGCCTCTTGCTGCATGCGGCGGCGAAGGGGGGTGGGGAGTGCATCCTCCAGCTGCGGGCTTCAGGGGATGATCCCCCAGCTCACCGTCCCTCATGGTGAAGGGGGGGGCAAGACAATCGCCCTTCACCGCTAGAGGCGGCGGCGAAGGGTTCCATGCTTATGAAATGGGCAAATCCTGCTCATCTTACATGACTTGAGACACAGATGGTATAAACATATAAACAGATGGACGGGCTGCCCCGGGGCTTGCCGCACCACCCCTGAGTGGCCGGTCCATCTAAAAGCACGTTGTCAGATAGTGGAGCAGAGCACATGCTGCCTGCTCCAGCCCCACTTGCGGTGCTCCAGAACATCCCGGAGCACCACCAGCAGAGCAAGCTGCCCAAACCTGGGGCACCGACCTGAGGTGGAGCTGTCCATCTGCTCGGCGGATCCATGCTGCAGCTTTGCTTTCAGATGGCTGTTACAGAGAGCAACAGCAACTGCGACAGCAACAGCAGGGCTCATCCCGTGCAGGTGAGCGAGGGGGTGCCCTGGGAGGGCCCAGCCCCAGCTTGCACAGGCCAAAGCTGCCCGCCCGCCCCCAGAAGCCACGCCCACCCCCTGAAGCCCCCAGAAGCCATTGCGGCAGGGCTCCACCCCCAGCCACCCAGAAGCCCCCAGCCGCCATAGCAACGGCAACTGCGACAGCAACAGCAGGGCTCATCCCCTGCAGGTGAGCGAGGCTCCACCCCCTGGGAGGGCCCAGCCCCAGCTTGCACAGGCCAAAGCTGCCC
>QEPC01003437.1:182322-211558 GCA_003113815.1 Sphenodon punctatus
TTTTTTTGTCTTTTAGATTGTAAGCCACAGGCAGGGACCATGTCTAATTCTATGTTCTGTACAGCACCAGGTCACATGACTGGCGCTATATAAATGTTTATAATAATAATAATAGTGCATAAGGACACAAATATGTTCTCTTTTGGGGGCATAGAGATAGTCAGTCTCCCAGATGATCCAAAATATCTTGCCTATAGAGAGTCTTTTGGGATCATTACACTGGATTCAATTTATCCTCTAGGGCTTAATGATCTCCTTGATATGATTTTTTAATTTCCAGTCTGTATTTCTTCTACCACACATTTCTCCTTTTTTCTCCTTTTTTGAAAAAGGAACCAGTTAGCATCAGTTCTTACCTGTTTCTGTAAGAAAGAACAAGTAAATTTCATGCTCTTTTTATACGAGTTTGGTGAACACTCTCTCTCATAAAGACACCATCAATGACTAAATTGCAGAGCAGTTTAGCCAAAGGGCTTATCTATTTCTTTCTTTCTTTAACACAATACATAAATATGGATTCCCTTTCTGTTAACAGCAGTAGATACCTTGAAGGAACATTTACTGAGCTGATTTTTCCTGTAGAGGATTCAGAAGGAAGGTTATTCTTCATAAATATAATTTGGGTGCTTTACATTAAAGGTAATTTGATTAGCTAATTATGCACAAGAAGAGAAGGTTCAGCTGTGTTTAAAGAGCTTTAGTCTTGGCAGCTTGCTTGTAGCTGAAGAAGGAATTGGTCAGCATTAGTATCTCCAAGGCTAACCAAGGAGGGAGTTTCCCCAGGACTAAAGTTAACATTGATGTTCTACAAGGGGCTATCCATGAGGAAAGAATTTTACCTGTTTTTGTAAGAAAGAGAGAGTGAAACTTTATGTTCTCTCCATATAGGAAGGATTAGGTCCCTGCAAGGGATTGCCCCAATGCTGTTTGACTATGGTCCACAGGTCAGGGTGAGTCAGTCTGCTATAAAGCGAATATGGGGCTGGTGTTATCTTGTTGCTTTTTAGTATGCACTATATTAGCCCCATGTATTGTGGTTTATAGCTCTATATGAGTAAGGGCGTTGTGTACGTCTTCAAAAGCCCTTGAAAGGAAGAAAAAGGAAAAGACCCTGAAGAAGCCTCTGGAGAGGCAAAACATCGGCATTGTTTCATTGAAAAGTTAACAGTGGGCTCAGGACTACTTCTACAGCCATCTTAAAGCAGTGCGCAGTCCTCACATCAAACATTGTTTTATTGAAAAGTCTACAGTGGGCTCAGGACTAGTCTTACAGCCACCCCTAAGCAGTGTGCAGTCCTTATATTAAGACAGATTGTATTGGGTTATATATGCCTTTGTTTTCATTTCATGTAATCTTATATTCTGTATTATTAATGCAGTTCGATGTTGTAATATAATAAGTAGTCAAAGAACACAGAACGCATAAATGGTGTAATTAGTTGTGTTTATATTTCATGTACATACAGTTAACACTCAGTTCAGAGTCAGTCAGTCGCCGTGGCCTCAGTGAGCTGAGTTCTAGGGAAGGGGGAATCAAATGGCTGTGTGTGAGTTGAGCCAAGGAGAAGTGCACTGACTTCCATCCCAGAGATCCACCCACCAGCAGCTGAGTCCCCGCCCATAAGCTAGCTGGCCCGGGCCGCTCAGTGCCATCATCAGCCTCTGTAATGAGACACACACATCACACACAAACATCACCGCCCACTCCCTCGCCCAGTCAGATGCACGCACGCACGACTAGAGTCATGAAACAGAGTCACACAGACACACACAGATTTGAATGGTAAATTTCTAATCTGATTCTGCACAAATGCACAGGGTGGGAGGCACGACACGCTGCCATGCACAGTGAGCAGTGCAGTACGCCCACGGCCGGAACTAACAAAAACCCACGTGCACAGACATGTGCAGTGAGAGTTTTGCAAGCCACAAGGCCAGAGAGAGAGAGAGAGAGAGAGACTAGAGTGTGTGAGAGAGCTAGCGAGTGATGCGTTGCAACTCTGAGTGCAGCCTGCGCCACTGGAACTCCAAAAACACATCGTGCAGTGACTGCGAGGCAGCAGCACCGTGACCCGGTGGGCGGCACACAATCTGTCTCTTAATCTTAATGATATCTGATGCATCCAGCGCTGTGATCATTGTGATTCCTGGACCAGACTCTTCTACTAACTGAGTGTCCACACACCAGTTCACGCCCAGTCTATTATTACTGTCCTCACCTCAGTGTCCCTGGTCTTGACCCCACCCTCCCAGACTGACATAGGTGGGTTTCCTTAATTTTTTCTTTGGATTGTCTGGTCTTTGGATAGTTTAAATTGTATATAAATAATGTTCATACTACACTAAATCTGAATGTACTGCACATTTTAAAATAATTCTTTGAGTATTTTTGTTTATAAACTATATTTAAATATATTTTTAACAATGTAGTACAATGTAAAATAATATAATAAAGATTTTTAAATTATGTTATAAATATTAACATTCTTTAAAAAAGATGTTTTGATATATTTAACTATTTAGCAAATAAATGTTTCTAGCAATTGGAAAAAGTTATTTAAAAAGGATATTTAAATACTATTTATAAATAATTTGCTTGTATAGTTAGTTTTTTAAACTAGCTATTTATAACTATTTAAACTTTTGATAAGTATACATAACTAAGTATTTATAACTTTATGTATAATTATTTATAACTATTTATAGTTAGTTTAACTATTAATATTTATGACTATCTATATTATTTATAAGTATTTTTATTTTTTTTAAATTAGCTTTTATAATTGCAGTCTAGCTGCAATATATGCCTCTTCCATATATTCCATAAAATCCATATTTAATAGATATGGTGTATAATCCATAGTCAATATCCATATAGCTGTAATATGTATATGGATTGTTTGTGTAACTCTAATGTATGTATACTAATATAATATGTATAGTAATATAAATAAGTTTTCAAAAATACACAATAATATTTATGACTTTACATAAATGAATTTACTTTCATTTTATTTAGTTGATTTCCTTTTTTTCTGCTTTTACAAATGTCGCAAGGAGAAAGAGTCAAAGGGAAGGGCAAAGGTGGAAGGAGGGCACATTACTCCCATGTGTGGGAATATTTTCACCAGTCCCCAAATACGCATGTAGAAGAATCACAATGCACCTGCTGTAACAGTGTGGTGCGCTGTGGTCCAGTTATGGTGACACGTTCCTTGCGGTACCATTCGTTGCGATTCCACAAAATCAAGCTGGACAGCTGCCATGCCCATGTACTGAGGAACACCACAAAGAAGGTGGACTGTAGTTCCTATAATTATAGTCGGAGTCAGAGAACAGGACAGCATCACCGCTGCATGCAGCCCATCAGCAGTGAGGGCTTGGAAGACTAGGGGGGGATTCAGACGTTCTGATTTTTGCGATTTTTTTTAAAAAACGAATGTTTCATGCATGTCTGAACACATAAATTTGATTAAATGTGGTCAATATCGCACTAAAGAAATCCGACTTTCAAAGCTACTCAAACCTACCTTTTTGCTGTCCGTTTTCAATAAATCCGCACTTAACAGCAGTGTGAAAGCAACATCGTACTGGTTTTAATTGGTGTGAAATCTTTTCTGATGTGAATGCAACCGTGCTTCCAAGTGCGCTGTTTTACTCCTGCCCCTACCGGAAGCAGTGAGACCAGCTGGAGCCCTGTAGTTGCCTCGCTGGGTGCAGGCTGCAGCCAGCTTCTCCCCAAAAAAGTTCTTCCCCTCCATGCTTCCCGTCCCTTTCAATCATCTGCCTCTGCCTCTGCCGTAGTGCTGCAGCAGTAGCAGCAGCGGGATACCGGAAAGAAACCAGGGAGAGAAGCAGCGCGCCTCACTATGCGAGGGGCTTCTTTCCAGCAGCCTCAGGCTCTCCCTCTTTACTCCCTGATCCCCCCCCCGCCCCCCAGTCTAGAAGTCCCGTGCAGGAAAGCAGGGGGCACCCCCTCCGATCGGACTGCGAGATAAAGCAGAAGGTTGCTACCTTGCAAGCAACGTTCTTTGAGTTGGCTCCGAACATTCTCATAACTGGGTTGTGCATGTTCACCCTATTCAAATAATAGACCACATGATGGTCTCAGCTTCTCTAGTATAAAAAGCACTCTACCCTTCAGAATGACCATTCCTTCCAACCCTTTCTAAACATACAAGGAAAAAAAATCCATGTTGGCTGGAAGGTTGTGTGTTGTGAGAATGTTTAGAGCCATCTCAAAGAATGTTGTTTACAAAGTAGCAACCTTCTGGCTCCCCACAGGCCACTTCCTGTAACTGAATCGCACTGAGCAGCCGGGTAAGCTCGCACTACAAGAAGGTCTGAATGCATTATTTCGCTGTACTTAAAAACGGTATGGCATGCATGTGAATGCAACAGGACTTGTTAACAGCGAACTATTGAGAACCAGTTTTTAAAAATCCAGATAATTGCTGCACGTGTGAATTCGCCCTAGGCATTGTCATTGATGCTGTCAAGTCCAGAGGAGCCTGGTGACAGTCACAAGACTCAGTCTGATGACAACACCAGCAACACCCAACCACACCAGCTGCTGCAGCAGAACACACCTCGCACAGTTTCACCACTGCCACTGGCTCTGCCAGGCCTGGCCGTGTAAAGGTTTGTTCTGCAGCTGGACCCAATCCTGACCGGGTTGCAAACAGCTTCCTAGTCAGGATCGTGGTGTGATGGTGGCGCTCCACCATCATGTATAGACATCGCCCCCCATCAATGTTGGGCAGAACAACTGAAATTTGATAACAACAAATCATGGAAATTTCTTCTTGCAAAATTACTGGCCTTCACACAGTTTTCTTTTACCTTCTTCCACTACTACCAGGAAAATCAGAGAATAAAATTGTTTAAGGAACGGTTGAGGGACTTGCATATACAAATTGAGATGAACCAGGTGCGTGAATCGAGGGTAGCTCCTCTATACTGGACATTTAGATCAGCTTTCCAGTGTGAACCTTATCTACTTAATGTAGTGGATTTTAAATGCAGGAGGGCTCTAACCCTCCAGCGTTTTCAACTTATGAAATCAAAAGTATTGGAGGGCAGGTACAACAGGATCCCATATGGAGAGCGTCTGTGCCGGTGCAAACAACAGATAGAGAATTTGAAGCATTATTTATCTGAATGTCCATACTCCGAGGATATTAGGACTAAATTTCTTAAGGAATTCGTGCCAGCATGGGCCCCGGAGGACTTAAAGCTCAAAATAGGCCTTATACTAGCTAATCCCAGTAGGGATAAAAGGATCAACGTGGCAAAGTTTCCTTATGCATTAGAACTTAGGAGTTTGAAAGAAAACATTTGAGCTGGAAGGGGGTGGGGTTCTATTTACTGATAAGGGAATGAGTTGACGGTATCCTCATAATTCTATAGGTGAAATAGTTATGAATATTCTGTGTAAGTTTGCATTATTTCAATTATGTAAAGATGTAAATTTGTATTCTTTCGGGAAGTTCATGAATTTTAATGTGAAACCTTGTATGTGTTATTGTTTTATCTATTGCAGAACTGAACGGTTGAGTCAATAAACTTTTATGTATCTAGCTACCCACCATCATGTATGTTTCCACGCTGTAAAATCTAAATCTAGAATATTTTGCACCAATGTGGATAAAGTGTTTGTTTGGACCCAGGAGAACAGGGTTCAAACCCTGCCTTAGCCAAGAACTCACTGGATGGACTTGGGAAAGTCACTATCTCTCAGCCTCAATTCTTCATCTGCTAAATGGGAATAACAATGACTTACCTCACAGGACTGTTCTAAGGGTGAAGTAGATAAATATTGTAAAGCACTTTGAATTATGAAAGCACTGTAGAAATGCTAAATATAGAATATAAATTCTAGGTATTTTTACTCTCATCCAGTGGAGAAAGCAATTGTTGCATTAGCTCTGCTGGAACTTGCTGGCACAGAAAGAGAAGCTGAAGAAACAGTCTCAGGAAATGTTCCCTTTTACTTCTGACAACTAGTGGCTATTGTGTGGTGCCTCCACTTCCCTGGCAGTGTGTGATGCAGGAGGTAGTGTACGGGTGGGAGACAGTGAAGGGTCAGACTCCTAATTTCTATTCCAGGCTCTACAATTGACTTGATGCATAATCTTGGAACCAGGACTTGGGGGAGGAGGGATTGCCAGGGCCCAGCTGCAGTAATTAAATTTAAGTGGGGTGGGGGTGGCTGAGCCCTGGGAAATGTTCCCAATAGGAGTGCTCACCCCAAAAATGCGAAAGACTAGGAAAAGACTGATATCGGCCATTTGGGGGTTGGAAACAAAAGCCGGAAAAAAACATGGATGGTTTATTTGGCTTTCATTAAGGACATTCCTGCCTGCCCCAGTGCAGGTGGCCATATAAATGAAATTACAAGAACTCCTGTTTTATATTCAGTTGCAGAGAGGTAGACTAGGGTAGTACTAGGTTGCTAGCTGGAGAATAGGGTTTATTTCCCTGCTCTGCCAAGCTCTGGGTCAGGAGGTGTGGCTTCTGAAGCAGGGGGAGTGGCTTCTGGGGCAGGCTTGGGCCCTCAGATTAATTTTTTGCAAATTAAGCACCGCTTGGAACAATCACTTAGGCCACCTTTAAAAATCTGGGCTTTTGATTTTGGGTAATGGAATTTTTGGTGACCCTGTTTCCAGTGGTGTAAAACACACCCTCCAGTTAAGGTCAGTGGGAGATGGGGCACATTGTTATCAAATGTCAACCTACGATGGATGAAGTTAAAAATCAGATGGCCAAATCAGTTACTACCTTTTGAAAGTTTGGCACATGTTCTGCATGCATTGGTTTCCTTATCTGAAAAGTGAGATGGAAGTTGTTTATAAACGAGACGATAGCCTATGCCAGGAGGATGTTCAGCTTCAGCCCATGTTCGCTGCCCATTTATTAGGTGACTGTGAGATGCGCGTTCTCATGTCCCATGGAGCCTCCACTCATGGTGGATTCTTGGGGCATCATGGGCCCACCATATGGGTCAGTCCGAGCCAATGTTCACCCACGTGTTCACCCTAGGGTGGCCAGATATGCAAATTTTAGAGGACACTTATGAGAAATACAGGTTGCAGAACTGCATTGGCTCCAATGCAGCCCTGCGGCCTTTATTTCTCGTATCTGGCCAGCCTACTCCACCCCTGTCTATTAGGGGACACAGTACGTGCAGCCTCTGTGTGGGCAAAGCACCTAAAGTGGTATCGGCAGTCGGAGCAGCCAACATGTTTGCTGCTTTCACTCTCCCTGGGGCTTCTACTGTTTAGTTTCACTTTGGAGCACTCAAAATGGTGTTCCAAAAGGCAAAAGAAACAACCAACCAACCAACCAAAAAACCCCACCAGGAAGCAAACAGTGGGGGTAGCTTCCTGGATGCAGAATTCCCCATGGCTGTGAGTCATGAGAGAGGAGTGGTGTGGGCAGAGCGCAGCATCTGGCCATGTATTGGGTTTGCTGCATGAAACCCCCGAGTGGGGGCTGCCTGGACCAAACATGGGACTCGTGCAGGCTATTGTCTGTTTATTTTCACCCTAAAGCCTGCTTCACTGGGTTACTCTCATTCAAGTTTTGATCAATCTAAAGTGCTATATCAACAGGGGAATTATCTGTTCATTTTTATGTGAGTGATAGGATTCAAGCAGCAAGGAAGGGAGAAATCTGTCTGTTACTGGGCCTGTCAACTCGAATCCTTACTGCTAGCTGCCTCATACATTTTTGTACACAGAATGAACACTTAGGGCACTTGATACAAGACTCTAAAACATACTTATCACATCCATAAGACTCCCAGGTGATGCTTCATTAGTCTGAAAAGTTTTGTACTGTAATGTAATTCAAGACTTTCCATACAGAGAAGTCCTCTGACAGAAATTCTGTTAAGACAGGCAGACTTCCTCAGAAAATACAATTCAAAGGGCCTCTATCAACTTGACATCTGATTTTTTAAAAAGATTTAAAAATAGTTTTCAGGTATGTCACTCGACACTGACCTCTTGTCCCCCTGCATTATGTGGTTTTACAACTGTGGTTTTCTGTGAGATTTTTTTAACTCAGAGGAAAATGGCAAAATTAACTATATAAAAGTGCTGTGAAATGCACAAAAATATTTCCCCCCCCCCCCTTTGGTCTCTTTCAACTATAGCAGTCTTAACTATTACTTATGACAGTGGCGAGAAGATTTCAGACAAGTGTGATTATCAAGTTGACAGTATCCCTTTAAAGGAGGGTGGCAAGCAGAAATGAAGAAACCAAAAACTTGGGTGACAGGTTAGCACTAGAAAAATCTTATTATGCTAGCATTAGCGTAAGCCAGGAGTATTGTCATTGGCCGCAATCCCAAGCCCTGCAGATCCTGCCTCGTAAGCACGGGATCTGCAGGACTCATTGCACCCGCATTGAGGATCCACTTGGTTCACACGTGGCTCTGCACACTGCTCTGCGGGGCTTGGGATCGACCCCACTGAACCTGACAGACTTTTATCTGATGTAAAAGTGAGGGATCATAATCAGGCAACAATTTAAGTAAAAGTAGCTGATGAAGATTGGCATGCAGGAAGAATTCACCCACTGTTAACAGCTCTGAATTATGAGTCAATAACATCAAAGAGCTTTTTGGTGGAGAGCGATAGAGTGATGGAGGCGTGAGCGACTCCTGGATTCGGGCAGAGCCAAGAGGGGTGGAGCGTGGCCAGGGGACCCCTCAGCCAGAGCTACAACGGCTTACAGCCGCCGGCGGTGGAGTGTGGAGAGCGGTAGAGTGACGGGGGCATGAGTGACTCCTGGATTCGGGCGGAGCCAAGAGGGGCGGAGCGTGGCCAGGGGAACCCTCAGTCGGAGCTACAAAGGCTTACAGCCGCCGATGGCAGCGCCGATGGCACGCACCAGGGCAGCGCACCTAAGGGCTGTGTGCGCAGGGGCGCGGCCTTGTGTGCGCAGCCTTAGGCGCTGGTGTGGTGTGGGTCCCAGCCATTTGTGTGGTTATCCATTATGGTCAAGCAACAGAGGAAGATGCCCATCGATCAATTGGGTAGCCCTAACTCTAAACAAAGAAAATGAGACGTATTTTTTCCTGACCTGGTGGCTTCTCCTATTGCTGGAGAGAAGGAATGTATTGTGAATATGGATATTCAGCTCTCCAATAGAAATGCGGCCCTTGATACTGTAGAGTGTGAGGCAAGAAGTGAGATTCTTCGGGGGTAGGATAGGCCCAAAAGGAAACGAGGGTCTGGAGATCTGCAGGTGGCTCCAATTTTGGATCTATCTCCTACAACTCAGAACTCCAAGTCGGTTTGCCATAATTGTGGAGCCCCTGAATTTGTTAAGGATATGAAGTGGACCCAATTAAGGGCAGAACAAACTGAATTAATTAGCAAAACTCTACAGCATATTTTTGCACAACTGAATATTTTAATGAAGATTGTGGAAGAAAATCAGAAGGGCCCCCTTGATAAGATATCTTTTAAGAATATTGGGCCCACTAAAAGCAGGGACTCATTAATGGCTAAAGATATTCCTAATATTTACAAAGGATTGTTGGGGCAGAGGGAGGAGGTGAGTTCTGGAGCAGTTGGGAGTTTGGATCTTGAAGGAGGGGGTGGGTTGGAAGTTAGGAGGGTTGAAGGCAGTCAGCAGTATATTTATTGTAGGAATGCAGTGGCCTTTACTTACCAAGTACAAACAGAGTATGTCCCACAATGGTCCTCCCCGTATTTAGTGGTAAGACATCTGAAAGCGTTCTTGAATTGTTATTGTTCCCCATGTGATATTAGAGACATAAGCATTTTAATAAGGAGTAGGGAGGTATTTAAATGTGTGATTTCTTTTAGAAATAGTACCTTGCCAGAATATATTTGCGAATCAAGTAAAGTGTTAATTAATAGAGGAGTCTATGTGGCCAAGATTTTTATTAATAAGGATTTGCAAGCAATGACGAGCGCAGCTGGGCATAATAATTTAAGTCCAGGGATACCTGGCAGAGGGATTACCTAAGCAGGTCCAGATGATTGCACAGGTTAGCACAAAAATAGTACAAAGTAGTCCAGTAGGTGCTACACAATGTTCTCTGGGTATGAAGGTTAGTAGCAAAGAGATTTATCAATCACAAAGGCCATTTGAGGGAGAAATAAAAGGACACGAGGAGTTAGGAATGGAGGTAGTTCAATCTGAAGAGGAAATAAGGTTAAGAGAGAAGGAGGGAAACTGAGAGTTGAGGGAGATAATACCCATGGATACCAATAACCTGCAGTCGAATTATGAAGAGGAAGGGATTTCAGAAGTGTGGGTGCACAGAAAAAGGGTAATCCCACAGCAAGTGGTAGTTATAGATGTTCAGCCCCCGCATGTGATGAACCAGTTTCCAGTATTTGTAGATGGTGAGAGTGATTCGGGACTTATCTATGTGGGTATTGTTGGTAACACTTAGGGACATGATACCTCTAATAATTGGGAGAAATTTATGGAACTGGAGCTGCTTGAAAGGGGACAGGAGGGGAGAAATGATGCAGAAAGTGGTGGGCTAGGTATTGGAGGGAAGGACGAATTAGGAGTACAAAATAATCCAATTCCTATAACAATTCGATTTTTTTCAATTCAATTCAATTTATTAAATAAATAATTGCCCCAACTTAAAAAGTTATTGGCAAAATTCCTATAACAGAAGCAGCTCCCCCCCCCCAGGATATTTGGGGCACTGCCCCCCTAGCGCTGTGGGGTCCCCCCCCCACTGCTCCAAGTCTAGTTTTTAAAAAAACAAAAAAAACACGGTGCACCGCCGCTTCTGACAGCAGCAGCAACCTCTGACTTCTGCTTCAGAGGCTGCTGCTGCTGTCAGTGATCTCCCTTCCAGGACCCACTCTCAGAGCCGCTCTGAAAGTGGGTCCCGGAAGGGACAAAAAGGCTGAGCTGCTCAGCTGCCCAAACTGTGTTTTTTATTGAAAACACAATTTGGCCGGCTAAGCCCCTCAGTCCACAGCACGCATAGGACGTGCTGTGGAGGGAGGGGCTAGCCTTTTCCATTGTGCCTATTGGGTGCAATGGAACCTCTCGCCTGGGCGCTTGATGCAAATGCCCAGGCGAGAAGCTTTGGGCCGGGCGACTGAGGCAGGAACCAGTGCACATGTGCTCTGCTCCCTGCCTCAGATGCACAAGGCTGGCGGCGTGCTGTTGTGCTCTCCCTCTCCCATTCAAACAGCGTGCCGCCAGCCTCCGCCACTTCCCTGACGGTGCCACTCTCCCCCCCAATCTTCCGCTCAGAGCGGTGGGCAGGGGGGGGATGCAAGGCAGTGAACTTTTTGTTTGTTTGTTTGTAGCTTTTAAATTGCCTGTGCGTCCTGGCTCCAGAGGAGCAGGACACACAGGCAATCTAAAACAAGGTAAAGTCCCCCCACCCCACCTCTGCCTGCAGCCCGGGCCGCCAGGGACCGCCGGAGCAGCAGCCAGGTAAGAGATCCCTCCCCCCAACCCGCTCCCACCCCCCGAGGGTCCCCCCCCCCGCCCCCTGGAACTGTGAGTCTGGCGATCTTTAGGTGTGTTCACAATGCTGGAAATGGGATGTTTTTTAAATCCTGAGATGTAACTGTGAGTCTGGTGATTCATGGGCCTTGAAATTCCCCCCCAGCACACACACACACACACACACAGCAGAGGGCAAGAATACTGCTTCAGAAGGGACTTCTGAAGCAGGGATTGGGGTCCCTCCAACATACATGCAGCAAGTCCCTTCTTTCTGAAGCAGTATTCTTAACCTCTGCTGCGTGTGTGTGTGTGTGTGTGTGTCTTTGCTAAAACTGCTTGTAAGTGAGGTTTAAGGTTGTCTGCCTGCTTTTAAACTTGGCAGAGGAGGTGATTATAACCTGCCTAACCTAACTGAAATTGCTTGAATAAGTAATGTAATATCCATCCAACATTAACCCTTGGAACTCCTTGCTGCTGGGTTATGCCGCCCACCGTTGCCCTGGCTCCGCCCACCGTTGCCCTGGCTCTGCCCACCATTGCCCGCCGGCCGGCCTTACTCAAAACCTACCAGCCTCCCCTGTCCTATAAGTGAAATAACCATGGGTCTACCTATGGAAAAGGGGGGGTTTGGTGGTAATACTGCCCCTTTTCAAGGGGTTACTTGTGAAGTTATTTCAGGCCCATTCGAAGGACAGCAGATGAGTGAATCTAGTACCAGTACCAGGGACCCCACTTGTCTAGAAATAGGGGGGAAGTTAGATTGCTCAAAGACTAAAATGGATTGACTTACTGTTAGTGGTGAGCAACCCCTGTTGAATATTGTTTCATGGAATGTGACTGGGTGGAGTTCCAAAGTGGTTGACCCCGAGTGTGTTTCATTTTTAAGGGGGTTTGATATTATTTTATTACAAGAAACTTGGTGTATTGATATATCAAATTTTCTGGATTATAAGGTATATTGGATGAATGTGATACAACCACACCCTAAGGGTAGGCTGAGTGGTGGGACTGCCTGTTTTGTGTCTAACTCGCTTAAGGTTAACTCGGTGAGTTTAAAAATGAATATTACAGGAGGTTGTGGTTGTGTTATTAACTCTCCTGATTGGTTAATGGTGATTATATGTCTTTATATCCCTCCGAGATCCTCGGCAAATTTTGAAGAGAGAGTGTGGGAGGAGTTGGTAGTTTTAGTAGACTTTTATCGAGCTTGTTTCCCCTAGCTAAATTTATTCTTGCGGGGGATCTAAATGCCAGAATGGAAGCCACAGATATGGACTTATTTCAGGTTGGTGGTTTCTGGGTTGAAGAGAGTTCCCCACTGGGAGCAAGGCTATCAAAGGATCAGGGTATTAATCAAAATGGCATACACCTGGCTAAATTTTTATGTCAAGAAGAGCTCTTTGCTTTGAATGGACATTGGTATAGTGATCATCCAGGCGAACTAACATACCTATCAGTTAGGGGATGCAGTACGATTGATTATGTTTTGGTTTCTGCAGATCTCATTCCAGCAGTCATTTTTTTCCAGGTGGGATCCTTCTTAGCGAGTGCTCACCTCCCTTTGGTAATTAGCCTTAAAGGCTTTAAGCCCCTGGAGGAGAACACCTTGGTACCTATAGAGCAGGAAACCCGGAAGGGAATGTTGAGGAAGAAATGGGGAAATGTTTTGGAAACCAGTATTAGGGTAGTTTTGGGGTCTCCAGAGGGCATACAATATGCTAAGAAGACCCTGCTGGAAGCTAAGAGTGTTCTGGAGTTAATAAGAGCATATCAATGTATAGTGGGATGGTTAACCCCCCATTTAGTGACTAATGAGCAGAGGGATCAGGATGAAAGGAAGATAAAAAAGTATGCATATAGTTGGTTTGATACGGAATGCAGGGTGTGTAGGAAACAGCTGAGATATTTATATCGTAGGTTAAGGAGTAGGTGTGAAACCAACTCACTGAGAGAGTTTCTAGTTAAAAGAAAAGAGTATAAGTTGCTTTTAGCCAACAAGAGAGAAGGATACAATCGAAAGTCCTGGGAAGTGTTAGAAAAGGTGGCCAGAGATATACATTCCCAGAAATTTTGGAAATTAGTGAGGGGTATTGGGCAGGTGAAAACGGCCCAGGCCAAGTGTGAAATTTCATCAGATACCTGGAAAGTTCATTTCAAGAGTTTATTCTTGGCTCCCAGCCTAAGTAAAGAAGTGTATTTGGTTTGTCCTAGTGATCCTGAGTGGACCCCAGTATCTACAGAGGAGGTGATAGAGAGCTTATTGATGTGTTAAAGAGGGGTAAAGCCCCAGGTCCAGATTTTTTACCCCCCAAGCTGTTTAAGGAAAATATAAAATGGTGGGCTCCAGTATTGGCAAAACTTTTTACGGGGATTAATAGCTCAGGGATAATCCCTGAGAAGTGGAGACAGGCAATAGTAATACCTATTTATAAGAAAGGTAATGATATGGATCCGAAAAATTACAGGCCAATAAGTTTATTGAGTATTGTGAGTAAACTCTATGCTAAGTATTTGTGTTTGAAATTCGGGAAATGGCTGGATGAAAAGAAAATCTTGAAGGATGCGCAAATTGGTTTTAGGACAGGGAGAACCACAGGAGATCATTGTTTCGTACTGAATCATTTAATCCAGAGATATGTAGAGAATCAGAACACATTATTTACTACCTTCTTAGATCTGAGGGCAGCATTTGATCTGGTTCCTAGGGGCCGATTATGCAGAAATTGGCTGCTCTCAATATCAACCGAAGGCTTTTGTTCTTAATTCACCAAATTTATGGGGATGCTACTATAAAGGTTAGGCTTAATAACCAAGGCGCTTTGTCTGATGAAATAAGAACTGATAGGGGAGTCAGACAAGGGTGCATACTGTTGGAATGCAAGGACTGTGAGATCATTGCATTGATTAACCCAATGCAGAGTTTACAGAGGAGTGTGAGTAGCTAATCATTAATAAGCAGGCAGGAAGCATACTTAAGTTTAAGTAGCTTTATTAAGAAATACATTTAGGATAGGAAAGGCCTACATCTATACTAAGTCCTAAGACTAGGTGTGTTCAGGAGGGAAGTAGGAGAAGCTCTCTGAATATCTCTCAGACACAAAGAGATAAGAAACATCCTGGGGAGAGGAGATTAACCAATCAGGTCCTAGCAGGAGTAGAACTAAGTGGATGCGGGAGGGGTTCCCTGATCTGACTGTCTACCCCTGCTGTTTCTAGCAAACAAACAGGATAAGGTGCTTAGGGGAGATGTAACTAAGGAATGCATTTCCAACACATACTTGCCCTGACTCTCTTCAACATTGATCTTAATGATAGAGAGAGCCCAATCTTGTTTTTTAAGAGTTTTACTGTCAGCCCCGGCAGGATCCAATAGCCGGGCAATCATGGTAGAGTGGAGCTTACCCTTAATCCAAGCACGAGTATGGCGTGGTGCTTTGAACTATTGGTTACGCCTACTTTTTAAAATGGCAGCCCCACTGTCTCTGAGGGTAATGGCCGATAAACCCCCTAATGAATGGGTAAAGAGGGTGGTCCGGAAAGTGAACTCATTGGGTCTTTCCCCTGAGGTGCTTGTACCATTAGGTTATCAACGGGCTAGAAAGCTGTTGTTGGAGCGGTTGGCAGATATATCCTGGCAAGAAATGATAGCACATTTCAGCGAGAGCAAAGCCCTTGGCAACTACGCCATGTTGGTTGGCAATTCACGACTCCAGAAGTCTTATTTAAGTACCCTTAAGATTCCAGGTAGGAGGAGGCTATTTATGTTGGCCAGATTGAACTATTTTCCATCAGAGATGGTTGAGGGAACGTATAAAGGTGTCCCATTGGCAGATCGTTTCTGCCCGTGCCATTTACATCAAGTTGATTCTATAGGTCACATTTTGCTGTATTGCCCATTGTATCAGGAGGCTCGTCTAAAATTTATTACCCCATTGTTTCTTAACTGGCCTGGTAGACAAGTTAAATTTTATGTATTTTTATTGTTAGAGGACCATCATATTGATCTAACACAGAAGGTTTCAGAATTTTTGTGGAAAGTGTATTGTATAAAAATGAAACGTAAGACCAGTTTGGGTCATCAAGTAGGAGTGTTAAATGGTCTAATTGATGGTTAATACTGTTTTATGATCGCTGGGGTATAGTTGGGCATGGACACATGTATTTTATATATTTTATTGATTTTGATTTTGTAATTTTGCACTTGCAATGGCCATTCGGTCAGTCAAGAATAAAATATATTAATTATTAAGTAAAAGTAAAAATTTTACTTTTACAATTTAAACTTTAAGTAAACAATTTTTTACTTTTACAATGTAAACAATTTAAACGTTACTTTTACAATTTAAAGTAAAAGTGAGGGATCATAATCAGGCAACAGTTTAATTTACTGTATTATTCAAATCAGAGTTTAAAGCGGGGCTGGAACTCTGATTGCCTCACTCACACATAACAGCGATCTGGGGCTCATCATACAACTTCCAGGGCCCCGCAGTCATCATATTCCAGCAGCGTTTCATGTGGGCTGCAAGGGGAGTGAGCACCCACGCACCTCTGCCCTCCTGTCTGCTCGGACTCTCTTCCGAGGGAAGGGGGCTGAAGACAGAGAAAGCTGGTGTTCACTTAATCCAAGTATCAGTTTTCTCCAAGTCCATTTCCTATTGTCTACTTATGTAAAATTTCTGATAAGTGCAACTCTCTTACATGGCCAGAGAAGTTCAACTTAAACAGACTCCACTGTAGCCCATTCTGGGGATAAAAGCCCATAGAGACAGAAATTTGAGTAGAAGGTTCAAACTGTCTCTAAGAGACAAATGACCATAATTTAACATTTTGCTATAATCAAGAATTATCTTAAAAGCAGGTTCCTACAATTTCAGTGTGCCTTGCCTTTCAGAGGAACAAAATCTATGACTGAATGTCCTACACTGCTGGCTGTAGCCAGTACTTGTTCTTTGCTATATTTCTTCCGCATAGCACTTTTAAAACTCACACCATCTGCCTTGATTTGTATAATACTTGTCTAAATTTTATTTTGCTTAATTGCTAATCCTGTTTCAAAGTATCATTGACTTCCAACATGACTTTTCTTGGTACAGTGTTCCATTTAAGGTGAAACCTTCCCTTTCCCCCCCCCCCCCCCCAATTTCTATTTTAAATATTGTCATATATGAATGCAGGGAAAAGAAAACTAGACAGATGATGGCTAGGAAACGTGTCTCCTGCTCTGTTTATATAAAATATCTTCCTTGGGTAACTGGTAATAAGAAACAGGATTTCACCTCGAGGTCACTACTTTAAGCATGGCCCAGAATGGTAGACACTGGAGGAATGCATTACTCTTAGAAGGCTTGATGATAAATGATGCAGGAGAGGCCAAATGTTCCAAGCTTTGACAGCCTCAGTCATGTGCAGCTTATGTGCAAACAGAAGATGCACATGTAGGATTTCCACAGGGAAGAGCCTGGGCCAGAACTTGGCCTATACTTGCAGAAAGATGTGTAGGGTAGAGAAAGAGAAGGGCCACTTGAAATAGGACTGAAGTCAGACAGTCAGCTGCATCCAAGTCTTTTATCTGGCATATTTTGCACTGGAATTATACATGTCAGGGGACAAGTCACCTTGTCTGTGACCCCCCCTTTTAAAAACTGCCCTGTGACAAAGTAGTTAGCTAGGAGGTTTGCCTTACAGCCGAAATGAATAGTAAGTTTATTCTCTTAAGTTAATATTCACCTGATAGTTTGACAGTTATTGGCCATTAACCAATTTATTATTAATTTATTATATTATTATTATTATTATAATTAATAATAAGCATTTGTATAGCGCCAGCTGTGTACCTGGTGCTTTACAGAACAAAAAGAAAGACGCGGTCCCTGCCTACGGCTTACAATCTAATAGACACGGAGGAGGAAGACAAGGAGAGGGAACATAGGGAGAGACAAGGGATAAATAACATTCAAGTGGATGCGAAGTCGCAGGTGCATGTGCTTGACTTGGTTGCAGTTGGCAGGAGTCTGAGGGCAGGGCAGACAGTAAATATTGTGGGAAAGTTCTAACAGGCGTCGGGAAAGGCAGCGAGGAAGAGGTGGATTTTGAGGAGCGATTTGAAGGTGCGGAGGGACGGGACAAGGTGAATGTGGGCAGGGAAGGAGTTCCAGGCATGGGGGGCAGCAAGGGAGAAGGGGCGAAGGTGGTTAAGGGAGCAGGGGAGATGAGGGAGAGCGAGGGAGGGGACAGAGGAGGAACGGAGAGTGTGTGCAGGAGTGTGTAGGAGATTAGGGCTGAGAGGTAAGGGGGAGCTAGGTTGTGAAGGGATTTGTAGGTGAATACCAGGAGTTTGTGAAGGATGCAATCAGGAAGGGGGAGCCAGTGAAGCGAGGAGAGGCTGTATGTGGTCGAAGCGATGGGCAGAGTGGATGACCCTAGCAGCGGAGTTTTGGATGGAGATAAGGGGGGACAGGTGAGAGTGGGGGAGGCCAGCAAGGAGGAGGTTGCAGTAGTCAAGGCGAAAGATGACCATGGCATGAACAAGGGTTTTGGCTGAGGAGACAGAGAGAAAAGGGCGAATCCGAGCAATGTTATGGAGGGCGAAGTGACAGGACTTGGCAACAGAGTCGATGTAAGGTTTAAAGGAAAGGTGACAATTGAAGATGAAGCCCAAGCTACAGGTTTTGGGAACTGGACAGATAGAGACCCCATCAATAAGGATGGACAGGGAAGAGGGAGAGGAAGGGTAGGGAGGAAAGATAAGGAGTTTAGTCTTAGCCATGTTGAGCTTGAGCTGACTTTGGGACATCCAGGTGGAGATATCAGAGAGACAGTGGATGAGATGTGCTTGGACAAAAGGGGAGAGAGAGGGGGTGGAGAGACAGAGTTCAGTGTTGTCAGCATAGAGCCTTGGGGAACCCCCACTGAGAGGGGGAGGGAAGAGGAGTTGGAGTTGGGAAGGGATATATTAAAGGAGCGGTCAGAGAGGTAGGAGGAGAACCAGTCAAGGACAGAGCCGCAGAAGCCGAGGGAGCGAAGAGAGTCCAGTAGGAGTGAGTGATCGACAGTGTCAAAGGCAGCAGAGAGGTCAAGGAGGACAAGAATGGAGTAAAGACGCTTAGATTTAGTGACAAGTAGATCATTGGTGATCTTGGCAAGGGCAGTTTCAGTGGAGTGAAGGGGGTGGAAGCCAGATTGGAGAGGATCCAGGGAGGAGTTGGCAGAGAGGAGATCCAGGCAGCGGGAGTAGACAACACGTTCCAGAAGCTTAGAGGCGAAGGGTAGGAGGGAGACCGGATGGTAACTAGAGGGGTCAGAGGGGTCAAGGGTGGACTTTTTGAGGATGGGAGAGACAGTAGCATGCTTGAAAGCGAGGGGGAAGGAGCCAGTGGAGAGGGAGAGATTAATGACATGTAAAAGGGGTGGGGCAACATTGGGAGCAATGGAGGTCAAGAGGTGGGAGGGGATTGGGTCGAGAGGGCAGGTGGAGAGGTTGCAGAAAGAGAGCAAAGAGGAGATTCCTCGAGGGAGGCAGGAGGGAAGGAGGAGAGGAGAAAGGGGAGGGGTGGTGAGGGAGCAAGGAGAGAAGATGGGTGGAAAGCAATGTCCTGGCGGATCTTGTCAATCTTTGAGGTGAAGAATGATGCGAGATCCTGAGCAGAGAGGGAAGAGGGTGGAGGGGGCAGGGGGGCTTAAGAAGGGAGTCAAAGGTGGAGAAGAGGCAGCGAGGGTCATGAGAGTAGGATTCAACCCGGGAGGCATAGTAGTGTTGCCTCGCCAGGGAGAAAGCGGAAGAGAGGAAGGAGAGGGAGAACTTATAGTGGAGGAATTCAGGGTGGGAGCGGGATTTGCGCCAGAGGCGTTCAGCAGTCCGGGTGCAGGAGCGAAGGTAGTGGATAGTAGAGGTGAGCCAAAGACAGTGGTTACGGGGTCAAACGGGGCAGGAGGAGAGGGGGGCAAGAGAGCCAAGGGTTGTGGCGAGACAGGCGTTAAGAGAAGAGATGGCAGTGTCAGGGGAAGAGGAGGAGAAGACAGGAGAGGGGGGAGGGAGGAAGCAAAATCTAAAGGGCTAATAGCCTGCAAATCACGGAAGGGGCGTGGAGCTAGGGAAGAAGATGGGGGTTGGTGGGAGAGGTTGAAGGAAGCGAGGTAGTGGTCGGACATGGGACAAAAGGTCAAAGGAGAGGCCAGCAACCGGACAGTTTCTGGAGAGAATGAGGTCGAGAGAGTGGCCGTCGGTGTGGGTGGGGGAATCAGTCCAGAGGCGGAGATCAAAGGAGGAGGTTAGGGAGAGAAAGTGGGAGATAGAGGGTTGGGAAGATGTGTCAACATGGATGCTGAAGTCACCAAGAATGAGAGCAGGGGTATCATCGGAGAGGAAGAAGGTAAGCCAGGATTCAAAGTCCAGGAGAAAAGAGGAAAGGGGGCCAGGGGGGGCGATAGATGACAGCAACACGAACAAACTATGTTACTATTACTATTACTGTTTGTATTACCACGTTACCGTGTAAATGATGTTGCCATTACTAGTCCCATTCGAAGCAGGGGGGAGAAAACAGGAAAGGAATTATAGGCAAATGGTAAACAAACAGCATACTGCGGTATTATTTTCATTTCATTTTCATTTTTAATTTATATCCCGCACTTTCCCGCCTAAGCAGCTCGAGGCGGCTCACAACAAATGAAATATACATAAACATAAATCCACATAGGATTACATTATGTGGTAACATAGTCAATCTGTAAAACAGCTAACCAGTTAAATCACCAAACAGTAAGCAGATACTGCCGGGGGTGCCACGATGGAGCGAGCATTCTCGGTGGTAGGGCCGCGGCTGTGGAACTCCCTTCCGGAGGAAGCTCGCCTGGCCCCAAGCCTTTTGACATTTCGGCGGAACTGTAAGACCTGGCTGTTTGCCCAGGCCTTTGGGAGGGAGGGTGGGGGGGGGATGATTTTAGTCCCCCGCCCATTTATTTATTTGTTATTTTCTAGCCCTGTTTTTATATGGTATATTTTATATTTAATATTTTAAAAGGAATTTTATTGTTTTTATTGTGGACTGTTGGAAGCCGCCCTGAGCTGCGTTGCAGGAGGGGGCGGGGTATAAATTTGGAAAAATAAATAAATAAATAAAAATAAAAATACTGCTTGGTAACCAGTCCTTGCTGGGGTGGATCAGATACCATGGATCCAGCTGGTTACTAGATAGTGGTGGATAACCATTTTTGGCTCTAGTTAGCCTGCCCTACCTTCCAGTCTGACAGCTGCCATGACAACCAATCTTGCCAAACCTAGGGGCACCAGACATAGCAAAGTCCTTCATTTCTGACTTTTTAAATGTGTTTTTTATTTTATCCTTGTGGGAATGAGTCTGCTGCAAGTCATGCCCAAAAGCAGGCCCTTTGCAAAATGCAAGCCCTATTCACACAATGAACTAATGAAATTTTTGTTTCCGTTGTGGTTCCCACTGTCAGGACCCACAGGACTTGAACCTTTGACTCCGGGACAGGTGCCCTGTCCAGTGAGCCATCTGGGAGCAGCTAAGAGCACCAGCCTGCACATACAAATCCCCCACGCCTGACAGCAGCCTGGCCCCCATAGTTCCCAATTGGTTGGTTGTGACCTCTGCAGGGGCTGGCTGAATGACAATATTTAACTTCTAGGTTTCCCTCTTGAGTTTGTCAGTGCAACAGTTCAAGTCCAGCTCCCTAGGTCTCTGACATGTTGTCTGGCTCATCCCAGTTCATATGCTCTAGTCCTTGTTACCTTGAGCTTCACATACTCTCTGGCTCTTGCTCTCCAACCCTGGCTACTTTCAGCTTCCCCTGTTCTCCATTCCTCACTATCCTCTGCCTCATCTGTTCTCCAGTTCCTGTGCTACTCTCCTGGATCCAATCCTTCACGACAATCCTGGACCCTGTGTCACGCCGCACCCGCAGACACTAGTGCGGCGTGGCGGACCACGTGGGAGCGCTCCAATCGGGGGTAAGCGGGGAGGAGTTTCCCCACAGCCATCAAGCGGTGGGAAAAAGAAGCTGACAAGGCAGAGGCAAGCCCCGCCCCCCGGAGGACTCCACAGAGCCCCGCCTAGGCGCAGTGCACGCCTGGTGGAGGCGGGGCAACACCAGGGGGCGGGGCTCATTCAGCACAGCTGTGGGCAGGGCAGCAAAGGGATATAAGCAGCCAGCGGGATGCAGGTTACCCGCCGGTAATCTTTGAGAGAAGCTGGCCCCTATCCTGATTACCTTGTTGATTTCCTCTTGCTCTGATTCCTTGACTTGTTTCCTTGCCCCAGAGGAAACACCTTGATCCCTGACCCTTCCTGAATTCCTGGAGTGCGAGTGTGAGTGTTTGGAGTGTGACTGAGGGTGTGTTTGAGGTGAGTGTATCTTTTCCTTTTCTGTGTCTAATTATCCTTGGTTTGGAAAGTTGTTGTGAGTTACCCTAGCCCCGCTGCACTACTTCCTTGTACCTCTTTCCCTTCCTCCTCCTGCACCCCCCCCTGAGAGAAAGCCCTTTCCCTTCCCTTTGGTTTCCCGACCACTTCTCACCCTTCCTGTTCCTGGGCCTCCTCCACCTTCCCCCTCCCCTGGGTTGCCATTTCCCCAAATCTCCCCCCCACGCACCTCCTTCACGGTCCCCTTCCCCCTCCCGTGGACCCCGCGCTAGGTGAGTTTGTGGACGCTCTTACCCTCTCCTTCCTCCCCTGTGGGCAATTGGTGTCTCTCTCTCTCCCTGTGATGATTCGGGCTGCCTCCCGCCAGGGAAGGAACGCCCACACGAGATCCTGAGGGAATTACCTTACCCCGAGAGTTGTGCAGAGAGACATCACCCTTCGTTTCCGGGAAACCCCAGTAACCCCCTCTCCTTCCTCCCTTTACTTCCCCCCTTCCCCGTGACACCCTGATCCCAGCATGGTTCTGCCAGGACTCCAAAAAGTCCTGGTCCTGAACTACCCCCCAGAACTCAGTCTTTACAAGCTCTGTGATCAGTACCATGCTCTGTGAGGAATGGATTCCACTGTACCACTTCTCTCCAGTCCAAGCAGTTTCCCTAGTCTTCTCAACCCTGCCATGAGCCATTGACCCCCAAGGATCCTCAATGGGATGGGAGGACACAAGAGACATCTGGAGTCCCATATTAGCGTAAGTCAGTTTGTATTCCTTTGTGTGTGGGAAGAGCTCAGAGCAATAAGTGACTTCATCTGGATTTTCATGTGTATTTAAAAGTTCACTTGTGTCCTTCCACTATTTCTTTTGCAGAGGCCTAATCTCCAAAGATGCTGCTCCAGTAGCAGCAGGCTGCAGTGCCAACTCTGCACCACACAAATGTACAACAGTTCAGTAGTTTGAAGTTAATACCAGAGCTAGCACTTCTCCAGATATTGAACTGCCTCCTGACCTTTTCAAATTTGTTTTTTCTGTAGCAGCTGACAGAGCAGCCAGATTTGTTTCTCAGTTTTTGTTCTTAGATGAACTGCTTGCTGAAGTGTTATTTACATTTACTAAGTATAGTTTTATTTAGGTTTAATGCCTTGTTTCCAGCCTATAATCTAGGGCGTATTCCAACAGAGCAGAGACAAGCCAAATGACACTGCAGCTGCCCTGGAGCCTGCCTGATTGAAGAATGGAGGCAGAGATGCAGAAGGAGCAGGTATTTAGGAGCAGAGGTCTGGGGCCCCAGACATGAGTCTGATGCTACTAAACAAGAGGTTGGTCATAAATAAATCAACTACGGGAGTTAATCCTGGACCAGGCGGCCAACCGCGTGTGTATTACGGAGACCTGGCTGGACACTGAGTCGGGGTCAATTTTGGCTGATCTTGTTCCAGCTGGGTACTCCATACAGCATCAGCCATGGCCTGAAGGACAGGGGAAGGGGAAGTGTAGCCATTATTTTCAGGGATACCTAGTCCATTAGGAGGTATCTGGTACAAATTTTGCCAGGCTGCCTATAGTCTTCTGGGCCCGATTCAAGGTGTTGGTTTTGACCTATAAAGTCCTGTATGGACAAGGCCTCACTTATCTGTGGGACCACCTCATTCCCCGGGTTCTGGATCAACCCCTACAGTCGACCAGGAGTGCCCTTCTTGAGGTCCCCTGGATGACAACGATGAGGAAGACCTTCTCGGTGGCTGCTCCGAGGCTGTGGAACTCCATCCCGGTAGAGGTTCATCTGTTCCCTGACTTTCCCTTCTTCTGTCAACCGTGTAAGACCTGGCTGTTCCTCTGGGTTTTTGGTGGGGGAGACGGGTAGGTGGTTGGGCTGAGGGGGTGGGGGTTAGCTCCACGGGGGGAGGGGGGTTAGCTCCACTTTGTATTTATGATTCTTTTTATGTGTTTTATATTTATGTTTTTATTAAATAATTTGTTAGCCACCCGAAGCTGCTTGAGGCAGGATGGGTGTGGGATAAACATTCCTGAAATAAACAAACAAACAAATACATTTAATGCTCTGAGTTTCTCTTGGAAGTCTATGTTGTGCATTCCTAGCCCTAGAATTGATAAGGGCATATACAAACTTCTAATTCCCTGTGCACATTACAGGTCTTTTGAAACTACTCATAGGCACCATTCTATGGGTGCAGAAAAGACTGTGTCCACAGCTGCCACTGTACATATGTGACTGGGTCTTCAAAGATATTAAACATCCACTGCAGAAGATCACCATTAAAATTAGCACCCTCTGTTGTCTCCTCAGCAGTGATACCAAGTACTCCGTGAATATGAAGACTGAAGAGCTTTTTCATTCCCAAACAGTGCTCTCCTTCAAGATACAGAAACTCAGTGACAGGATGAAGTGGGGTAGATTATAGTGCAGCCTTAGTTGAATAGCCAAAGGAATGCTTTTTCAAACATTAATCTGAAGTCTTTTATATTAAAAAACATATAATAAAGTTTAGATTGCCAAAGGTCATTCCTCTCTCTCTCCGACCACCTTGTTTCCTATACTGCTCACCTCAAGCCAATTCAAAACACAAGTACTAAAATGTCACTTAAAAAAAAATAATCCTAGGTGGCTCTACCTGTTATGTTAACCATAAGGAAAACAAACTCCATGGTGTTTAATACATCATCATCCCATGGTGAAGCAGCATGTACAAACATTTATGCTGTTCCATGTTTATGCTGCCATTTTATGGACTCTGACCAACAGACGGAGCCCATCAGGTGGCAGGATAAATGGGTGAACTCACAAAGCTCCCCACTGGTGAAACTGACAAGCCCAAAGCCCTCACAATTGAACAAATGTTGATTCTATAGTTTGTTTTCGGCTGCTCTGCAGATCTGCTGAGGAGTTACCTGGATATGTTCCAGGGAACAAACCTTTGTAAACCCATGTGACCAAGCAGAACACTTGTCCCCATGGAGGTGGTTGGAACAGTGGCATGTGTTACATTTAGGGTGTTAACAAACAAGACAATAGCCCACACCAGGTGGGTGTCCACCTTCCCCATTTATTAGGTGTTTGCTCCCACTAGCCGTGTGGCCACCACCCACTGAACACGCAGGGTTCCAGAGCATTCAGAGCCCACTGTGTGGGAAAATGTGGACTAATGTCTGCCCATGTGTCTGCATCCTATCAATTAGGTTGCATGCATCCTCCATGCATATAAGTCTGCCAGCACCAGAGCCATGGGCGAAAAAGCCTAGAGTGTTCCAAGGAATGATGTCTTCTGTGGAATGACTACCCTCTCTCCACTCTCACTGGTGCATATGTAACATCCAACTTAAAAGTCAAACGCACCATTTTCAAGTATATGTTCTCCCTTCTCACCCTGATTGGCAATACATGCCCAACGATGCTTGCTATTTCTCAGCCGTTACATTCTCAGGAACAACTTACAAGGGATACCATCGCTGTGGCCATGACTCAAACCAACAGCCAGGCAACAACCAGCACTATTACCACCACCACGCAATAGCAGTTGCTTTCCACCTAATGATCCACCTGCTGCCAATGCTGCATTCTCAGGACCAATGAAAAAACCAAGGCCTTCATCTGTGGGAGGAGCAGAAGCTCCAATATGCCCTGGTGAAGTGGTACAAGAACGAGGCAGTTTCCAGGAGATCTCGGTCCGAATGGCCCAGCAGGGCTACACCCAGGACATGAACTATTATCAGCAGGGGGCCAAGGACTTGAGGTGTGGGTACAAGGAGATCCAGGACAACAACTCTGTCTCCAGCCATGGGAGGCAAACATTGTCCTATTACAAGCTCCTTGACCAGTTTCTCTGTGTTGATAGAGTTATCATTGCATCCTGCTTGTATGGCTGTGCCATACAAGCAAGTGGATATGGCTCCCCACTACCCACATTAAACCAGGGGGCAGAAGCAGGTGTATATGGATCCCCACTACCCACATTAAACCAGGGGGCAGAAGCAGGTGTATATGGCTCCCCACTACCCATATTAAACCAGGGGGCAGAAGCAGGAGGATATGGCTCCCCACTACCCACAGAAGCCGTGATTGCCAGCAGAGATCCCTCCATGCCCATCCCCACCCCAGAGCCAGCATGGGTCAACACGGACACAGACACCATGACTCCCACGCTGTATCCCCTCGAGCTCGAGAACCAGCCCTTGTTTGAGGAGCCGCCCAAGGTTCTGATCAAGGGCACAGAGGACCCAGATGCCACCATTATAGAGGAGATGGTGGAGGCAGAGAAGAGCAGTAAGTTAAAGCACTTGTGTGTGCTGGGGTGCATTTGCATTTATTTTATTTATTTATTTTAGATTTCTTACACAGCTGCATGATAAAGGCTTTATTATTCTGCTTATTATGATTCCACGAGAGCAGAGGGAAGGAAGTGGAATGAATTTATTGGAGTGCCAACAGAGAGTCCAATCCCAGTGGTCCATTGAGCTTGCAATAAAAGCGTCTGACACTTTGTGTGGCGTCAAAATGGAACAGCGTAGAGACCAGATACTAAACAGTGGTACAGAAGCTGCAGATACTATAAGTAATGCATATCTGAGGTTAGTAGAATTACTGGGCTCCGATGTCTCTTTGGACCGACGCAAAGTGGTAGGCAGACATGAAGAACAGTGCAAGGATAAATGGTATGATAGGGAGTGTAGACAATCCAAATCAGTGCAGGAAAGTGTTAAATCTGGAAGTATGGAGGCATATTACATTTTCCTGGTAGCAAGAAGAGATTATAAGAAACTACTACAGTGTAAGAAATGGCTCAGAGAGGCGAGGATCTGGGCAGAGATGGAAGTAGCTGTGGTGACTAGAGATTCCAGGAAATTTTGGAATCTTGTTAAGTTTCACACGCAAAAGGGTGCACCCATTACCTGCTCAAATATAAAGGGGCAGGAGTGGACTGCATGTTTTAGGAATCTATATAATAAATCTACTGATGAGATGTTGGAAGCCACTCTTACTGATTGTAATTCACCATGCCTCCCACTTACTATGTTGGAATCCAAAATAATTGTGGTGATATGCTCATTTAAGGCCAATAAAGCACCTGGGGTAGATTTAATTCCTATCAAAGTGTTCCAATTATGTTCTGCGTAGTGGGCTCCTATATTGACTAAGATTTTCTCCGCTATTAATTTATATAAATGGATTCCATTGGATTGTTACACAAGTATAATTATCCAATTATTTTAAAAGGGAGATGTGAATAACCCCAGCTGCTATAAACAGATTGGTTTATTAACTGTGGCTGGGAAAATATATTCCAAGCTCCTCTTTGAGAAGTTAGAAAAATGGGTCAAGGATAATAATTTGATTGCACCGGAACAGGCAGGATTCCAACATCAGAAATCCACAATAGATAACTGGCCCAATAGACAATCTTGGCCCATTTGATAACAAAATATACTTTGATGAGAAGAGGGAAATTATTTACTGCAACCAAGCCAAGAACGTGTACCTGAGCTTTCCCATCCTTGTGAATATCGCATCCTTTGTCTCTCGCTCTGTTCCCCCTTCTCTGTCTCCCCTCCCCCTGGCTTTAGATTGTAAGCCCTCGAGCAGGAACCGTGTCTGTCTTATTCTTTGTAAAGCACCAGGTACATTGCTTGTGCTATATAAATGCTTATAATAAAATAATAATAATAATATTAATACAGTATTCATTGATTTTAAAAAAGGCATTTGACTCAGTTAATCGTACTCTACTCTGGGCTAAGCTGAAAGGGTTAGGGATTAATGCCTAGCTATTAGATTTGATTGTTTTATTGCATAGAGAGATCAATGCTAGAGTAAGATGTGGTGTAAAGGTCATATTATCTGACCCTTTTCCAGTTACATCTGGAGTTAGGCAGGGTTGTGTCCTTGCGCCACTGCTTTTTAACGTATATATTAATGATGTTATTAGTGAACTGGGTACAGTGGAACATTTCCCTCCTAAATTGAAAGACCGCCCTTTATCTATTCTGCTATATGCAGACAATATAGTTTTGCTGTCACAAACAAGAAAGGGTTTGTAACGGATATTGATTAATTCAGTAGTTACTGTGCAAGAAATGAGTTAATGGATTAATTATGATAAATTACAGAAGATAATGGAAAGGAATTCCCCTATTTTTGAGTGGAATGTGGAGGGGCACCAGATGCAGCAAGTAAACTCTTATGTGTATTTGGGAATGGTATTTACAAGCATGGGCTCCTGGTGCAGACACAGGAAGCAGGTTGCCTTGAGGGCTTCATGCTCAGGCAAAGCAATTCTTAAGTTGGCGGCTGCCTCAAAGTATTCTAAAATGCTGTTGGTTTTAAAGATACATAGGGCCAGATCTCAGATACAAATGTTATATGGTACTAAGATAATACCTGCCTTGGTAGACATTCTGGACACTTTGCAAAATAAATTTCTTAGATTACTGCTCTCGGTACCAAGGAGTGTGCCTGGTGCAATTGTTCATGCCAAGACAGGGATGAATTCAATCCAGTGTCTAAGTTCATTGGCAATGGTGAAATATTGGATAAAGGTTTGCTTTTTGAAACATTTCAGTTTGCCATATTTATGCCTGATAGAGTAGTTTGAACACAGTGGCATTTATGAATCTTCCTGGATTATTCAAGTTCATAGGGTGATCTCCAGGGTGGGCTTTTCCTTTCAATATCTGTTGGGGAAAACACCAATGCAACAAAGCAGCTTGATCAAGCAGAGATTAATTGATATATCGCAACAAGATGACCTTGCTCGAGCAGTATCATGGAAAGTGGCACCATGGTATTTTTGTTTAAAAAATACTTTTAATTTTGAAAGATACTTGCAGTTGTTAATACAGCACCACTTGCACAGAAGTTATACCGTGGTTAGATTTCAGTTATATGCCTCTGCAGTTGTACAAGGCAGATATAATCAGATTTTGTATATGCAACGAATATGCCCTTGTAGATCTGGAGACATTGAGGATTTAGCACATGTTGTATTTGACTGTCAATTAGGGGTGGGAAACCGGTAGAATCCGGTATCCGATAATGCCCGGTATCGGGCGTACCGGCATTATCGGATTCGGCCCGGTAATCCGGCCCCCGGTACCGGATTTCAGTGTACTGGTTTTTTGACATTGCAGCCATTTTTAAATGGCTGCAATGTCAAAAAATTTAAAGCCCCAGCAAAACTGTTTAAAAAAACAAACCCCTCCCCGCGTCCAGGCTGCGCGGGTGGAAGGGGGGACACCCCCCACCCACCCTGCCCAGCCTGGCTTTTTGTTGTAAAAAAGAACAGAGTGAGACCCCGAGGCGAGCCCCCCCCCAGCACCAGCGGCCGCGGCGTCCCCGCAGCCGCGGGTAAGTATGACCCGATCCCTGGGGGGG
>QEPC01003437.1:212005-239451 GCA_003113815.1 Sphenodon punctatus
GGGAGGGGGAGGAATTTATTCCATTGCTTTCAATGGGGACACAGCGCCCCATTGAAACCAATGGATTAAATCCGGTACCGGTATACCGGATTTAATCCGGGAATCCGGTTTTCGTGAAACCGGTAACCGGTAAATCCGGTAACCGGTAATGGGCCCGGGGTCCCACCCCTACTGTCAATATTATGAAAGGTTGAGGCAACAATGGATTATCCCATTATTAAAAGGATAAAATGTTTCTCAGTGAAAGATAAATTGGAAATGCTCCTAGCTTCTTCTTCCAAATTCAATATTAGATAAATGGCAACTTTTGCTTTTTTAGTTATAAACGCTCTGAGTACAGAGACTGATTAAGATGTAAAATGATTACATGCGTTATTTTGTTTTTAATGGTTTTTATGGTCAATTGCTGAATATAATTTTATGTTTTTATATATATTTTATATGGCTAATTGCTAGAAAATAAAATATAATTGAATTGTCATCTAATTATGTCAGGTGGCCAGGAGAATGCTGAGGAGCAGCAGGAAAATCACCAGGAGAGAGCTCCACTGGGAGACACCATGGCAGGACAGTGGGCTGGTTGGAGGGGGAAGCCAAATGGTGGCTGGGGGCAGGGGAGTTGGGATGAATGGCTGTGGCTGATTTCTGTATGTTCTTCACTCCTCTACAGTGATCATGGGAAAAGAACGGTGTAGTGCTGGGATCCCACAGCAGCAACTGCTCCAGCAGTCAGGTACTCATTCCCGCTTCCCTTCAAGTGGGGGGGGGGGGCTGAAAATTGGGCAGGTGAATGGAGGCCTGAAACACCAGGGTGGGAAGGTGGGTGGGGTAGTCTGAAGTAATGGCTTTCCTTCTTGCCTTGTTACAAGTCTGCCAGTGCAACACGTGCAGACAGAATCGTCTGTCACAAGCGCCCAGACTAACGAGGACCTCTGGGTCTGCAAACATCAGTGCAGGGAGGATTAAGCAAGGAAGCTGCTTGGGGAGACGATACGGCAGGTGGATGAGATCCACATCACCATTATCAGCATGGCCCAGGAGTATAGGCATCTGGTGCAGAAGAACACCTTAGAACGCAAGGCCTTTGTTGCCGAGGCCTGCCTGGACTGCCGGCAGGAGGACAGGCACTAAGCCCGTCTCTGGAAGCAGTTGAAGCAGTCAGACAGCATGATCACAAAGGCAAGCAAGAAGATGAGATGTGGTCACAGATGCAAAGCAGCCTGTCCGTCCATCCAGCTCTAGAGCTCCCTGCTCAAGCATGTTGCTGCCACGACCACTAGCCTTGCTATCCAGGGGCAGGCACCATTTCCTAAACTCCATCGGCAGTTTACACCCGCCTACATGTAACCCAACCACCTACCCTGGTTCCCCCCGAACGCCACCCCCAGTGGAAGTCACCTGAGCCCTCTTCACACTGTGTTCATGCCAGGGAACAGTTCCTGGGCCAGCCATGCCTCCCACCCCCCACCAGTCATTCCCGCACACCTCCCACAAACGCTCCTCCACAGCTGGATCCACAGGAGGAGGATTGAGAATATGTCCCCACCAGTCCCACCACCAAGCAACCACACCAAGCTGCCCCCTAAAAGTAGCAGGTGAAAAAAAGCCCATTTCATATTTAAACAGTCTGATATTCATAGTTCTATAGAGTTCTTTAATAAAGTTATTTAATTTGTAATATTTCATACTTTCTGTGCTTCTTCTGGAAAAGGAGGGAAGTCCGGGGAAGGGGGACCATAGAGAATGGCCATATAGCATAGCAATAAGCTGCTCGGGGAGCTGGATGGTGGAAAGGAAAAGGGGGGAGAGTGCAGGGAAGGAGAGGGGTCTTGGAAAATGGTGATATACCATAGTGATATGCTGCTTTGGTGGCTAGTGGTTGGACGGGGGGGGGGGGGGGGAGTGCACCAGAAAACAGGATGGGGAGTCCGCTAGCCATGCACTTGCAGGCGGGGTGCACTTGCAGGCGGGGAGCATATTAGCCACCTGCACTCCCATTCCTCTGCGTTTCCTATTGACATTCCCAGACCTGAGTAGCTTGCAAATGTCAATAGGAAAAGCAGTGCTTCAGGCCTCAAGCCAGCTAATCTACGGCAGCCAATAGGGAACACATAGGGAAAGGCCACCTGGCAGGAAATAGCACAGGGGGTGGGGTGGGGGCAAGGAAGGAAAGTATGCTGTCCTGATGCTGAGGGGAGCCAGATGGGTCAGAGAAAAACACAGGGCATATTTTTAAATGCTTTATTGATAACACAAAAAGATCATTTGAAACAGTTCACCAATGCTCATTAAACTGTCACTGTTGGTGGGTGTTTTGGCTAGCATTGCAGTTGATGTGCCAGCACAAGGCATCCTGGATCTCTCTGGTTATGCTCTGCTCCATCTGGCCCCAGAACAGGGACACTGGCTCGCTGGAACCAGGAGGTTCTCCAATGCAGCCCGGCCAGTCTTGCAGATGGGTGGCAGTTAGTAGGGGAGTGGTCTCTAGTGGGACATTAATTCTAGCAGCTATTAATCCTCCAGTGCTTCTTTAAAAGTTTCAAAGACCTCTCAATAACGGAATGAGGGGTGTTGAGCTTCTGGTTCAAATATTTTTTCTCCAAGGTGTGGGCAACACTCTAAGCCTTCATGAGCCAGAGCTTTGGGGGTGGGGAAGGCAGGGTCCCTGAGAACAAGCCTCATAATAAACACCCCCTCAATGCATGTTGCAGTGGAGGGTTCAAAGTCCCTGGTGTAAGTGCAGCCAAAGAAAAGGGACTGATGGAAGATATGGGTGACTTGGTTCTTCCCAGATCACCCAGACAGCACATCCACAAACTGGGCATAGTGGTCCACTACGGTCCGGAAAACCAGAAGAAATACCTGAACTGAAAGGGGTTGTCATCCTTGCTTTAGGGTGGGCAGATGGCGATATGTCTCCCATTAATTGATTGCATATAGTTTGGAAACCCCTCCTGCCAAAAGCCCTCCATACTTCCACAGGGTCAGCCAGCTGCACCACCCAGTCCAGCAGTACTTCCACAATCGGTGTGCAAACCTCCATTAGTATGGTGCCCACCACGGAGGTTCCAACACCAAATTGCTGGTGAGAGAGCAGCAGGAGTCTGGAGTGGCGAGCTTCCAGATAGCGATGGCAACATGCTTCTCCACAAAGCATAGGAGACTGCATCACTGTGCTCTGTTTCTCTAGTCGTGGCCTGAGGATTTCAGCTATCCGCAGGATGAGTTGACAAGCATTCTGAAGTTTGTAACCTACTCGCTGTCTCTCCAGGACAGCATGTTTTCCCACCAGACTATGCTTTTCTCCTTTACACATACAAGCTTTTCAGTGGGTACAGCCTTGTACAGGGCATGGCTAATTGAAGCTGCATCTCCTGACAGGTACCCCTCTGTGTGCGTCAGCTGTTCTTGCATGGTTTCAATCCTATCCAGGGCTGAAACTCAGTCTTGAATTTTTCTTGATTCTCACCAACAGTCATGGTTCTGGACTCATTTTTAACGAGAATCGATAATCAAGAAAAGCCCCAGTTCTCAACACTTTGTTGGTTGAGAATTTTTCGATTTACTGTTTACTAGGGGTGGGACCAAAGTAAAAAAAAACGGGTATCGGTTTTACCGGTTACCGGTTTCAAAAAAATCGGTTTTACCGGTAAAACCGGTTTACTGGTACTAGCTTTTTTAAATTGATTTCAATGGGGAAGTGTCCCCATTGAAATCAATTAACCTCCCCCCCAAACCTCCCCCTCCCAGGCTGCACGGGTGGAAGGGGGGACACCCCCCACCCACCCTGGATTTTTTATTTTTTTTTAAACCGGACCTGTCAGCGAGTCCGGGCCACTGCTGCACTGCCGGCTGCCCGGCCGTAGCCAGGGCGGCTATTGCTGAAGGTGGAGGCAGCTCTCCTCCGGGAGCCCTCCCCACTGGAGCAGCACTCTGGGTTAACCCCCCCCCCAATCCACCTTTTACCTGGGCTGTGGCAGCGGCGGCAGCAGCAGCGCAGTGCGGGTCCGACTTCAGTGCTGGCTTCACTTCAGTGCTTCACTAGGCCTTCTGGGAAAACCCGGAAGTTCCCCGGAAGACCTAGTGAAGCTCTGAAGTGAAGCCAGCGCTGAAGCCGCCGCCAGACCTGCACCGCGCTGCTGCCGCCCCCGCCACCCAGGCAAAAGGCGGATGGGGGGGTTAACCCAGAGTGCTGCCCTAGTCGAGAGGGCTCCTGGAGGAGAGCTGCCTCCACCTTCAGCAATAGTCCCCCTGGCTGCCGCCGGGCAGCTGGCAGTGCGGCAGCAGCCCGGACTCGCCCACAGGCCTGTTTTTTTTTTAAAAAAAATCCAGGCTGGGCAGGGTGGGTGGGGGATGTCCCCCCTTCTACCTGCACAGCCGGGGAGGGAAAGGGAAAGTGCGTGGTTCTTGGGTTTTTTTCTTTACATTGCGGCCATTGATTCAATGGCCACAATGTAAAAAAAATCCGGTAACAATCCGGCACTGGTACGGGGAATTCTCGGATCTATCCAATATCCCCGATACTGCCAAATACCGGCAGTATCGGATATCGGGAGATCCGAACTTCCCACCCCTACCGTTTACTGTTCTTACTGTAGTGTTTACCATGTACCCTATACTGATTTATCATGTACTGTTTACCATGTATGCATGCACAGAACAGCTGCAATGGTCATTTTGCACATGCACATTACTGGAACAAACACGGTACACAGTAAGCACTACACAGTAAATCGGTATACAGTACACAGTAAATCTCAGTAAACGGTAAATCACAATAAATGGAACAGTAAACTGAGAAATTCTTAACCAAAATCTCAAACCATTACTGAGATCTCAGCAACGATTCTCAATTCTCGTGAAAATTTTGCAAGAAAAATATTGATTATCGTTTCAGCCTGATCCAGCGCAGCCTGCTGTTGGTGGAGGTAGGCAAGTGCCTGATGCCAAAGTAGGAGCCGCCTCTTTAGCTTGGCGTCTTGTTGCCATGGTTTGCTGCAGCTGAGAGTCATGACAGGGGACAGGATACTGAGAAGGGGAAGGGTTGGCTGGGAAGAACTCCTGCCTGTTTATTAAGCTTGTCACACTAAACCTGTAAGTGGAGGCTGCCTGAACACAAAAGAAATACATGCAGAGGGTTGCCCATTTATTCGGCTCTACATGCTAAACATGTGAGTGGGCGACGCATGGACTGAACCCAGACACTGCCCAGGGGGCTATCGTCTTGCTTGTTAAGTCCTACAGCAACACTCCCCTCTTGCCTACTGCGTTAAGATGTCCTTGCCTCAAGGCCTTGCATGGTTTTGTATCTTGTGCCCTTACGGGTGTTTAAAATCGGCTAAGTACTCAGTGATGTGCTGCTTACCCTAGCTCACAAAACTAAGTCAAAGGAAGTTTGCCCCAAAGAGATCACTGCCCGAGTCCTCCATCACTCACGTTCGTGGTCAGCATCACTTTCCCTTTCACCTTCAGATCTTCTGTCTGCATCTCCTTTCATGCTGCTCCCTGATGCATTGTGACAGACCTCACCTCTTATTTAAATTTCTTCAAGGATTTTCATGGGGCCAACATCATTAACTTACACCAACTAAATGCCTTCCTCGTTCCAATGTTGTATCAGAGGACAGAAGGGAGAAATATTTAAGAAACTGTGGGTATGGAGTGCATCTGTTCTAATCAGATGCGTGGCTGTCTTTCAGGCAAATGTCCTTTGCCTAAGTCTGGTGAACTAGGGTAAAAAACAGCACATCACTGAGTACTCAGCAGATTTTAAAAATTCATAAGTCAAAAAACAAGTTTTAGATTATGGTTCTGCTAGCTGGTGACTGGCCACCTGGACCACGCTCTGGTCAGCTGTTGATTGCTCAGCAACATGCTATACTGTAAAATAAGTGAGGTCACCAGGGTTGAATATTATCCTTGTGTGTAGGAAAACCTCAGCCCTACTACA
The DNA here is from genome assembly GCA_003113815.1 of Sphenodon punctatus. NCBI lineage: Eukaryota > Metazoa > Chordata > Lepidosauria > Sphenodontia > Sphenodontidae > Sphenodon > Sphenodon punctatus. The sequence continues at coordinate 217,956 of QEPC01003437.1, forward strand.
TGCTGGGCTTAAATTACTAAAGGTGGATGCAGGGGTGATATCCTACCAGATCAGTTCACTTTGGCAGAGCCAGTTGTTAAAAGTAGGCCTGGGCAGTCAGACGGGACCCCACAGCGAGGCCAGTCTGGGCAGCCTCAGGTCCAGTGTTCCTGAGGCCCCGGGATGGCTATTTTTGCAGAACCCTCTCTCCACCCACCAATCTCAGTGTAACAAGGGATGGTGTTAGGTTGCTGAGTATCCTCCGGATCAGTGCCCAAATCACACCGTCTCTACTGAGATTAGCACAGAGTCAGTTTATTCACACATACATGGTTTAACACAGTCTTTACGCAGCCTTACTATGCCAGGCATACAACTCCTCCGGCCCCTGGGCCTGACAAGTCTCATGTTCAGCCAGATACAATGTCTATTGGCTGGTTACTCACTTCAGGAATCAGGTTCTTTCATGGCAACACTCCACTTCTCATTCAGCTCTAAAGTAGAGATGTACCTCCTTCCATGTACAGACAACAACTGACTCCTCTTCTGGTTCTTCCTCTCTTCATACATCAGGAGTAGACATGGCTTCAACCCACACCTCATTTCTTAAAGGGCCCACAGCCCTACCGTGGCTTAGCTCTGCCACACTCAGCCCCTGGAGTGACTGCTTCCCCACCCCTCTCTTTCAATAAATTTCATGAATCCCCCCTGCTAGAGATGTGCGTGTATGTGTGTGAAAGGGAGAGAGAGCTTGCATGTATGCGAGTGTGGGAAAGCCTGTTCGCGCACATGTGTGCGTAAAAATCTATGACACTTTTCTTTCTTTTTAACCAAATACCAATTGTTATAGGGGTGGGGCTATGGAGGACAACACCACGGGGGTCTCACATTTTATTTTTGCACTGGGCCCCACAAATTCTAAGGCTGGCCCTGGTTAAAAGCATATCACAATACACAAAGTGTGTGGGGGGGACAGGGGGGAGCTTTTAGAGAACCGGTTGTTGATTGGTTAGAATACCTGTGGATAGGTGTACAAGTAGTAACTTCTGTACAGGTAACATTGTACGTTTTTCTTGTCCAGGCAATTTTATTTCACTGTTGTCAACCTGCGAAATAAAAACAACTTATTTACTTTCAGTCTTTCATCCTTACTCCCCACACTTTTGACATCTTATTTTTAAAGGCATACGGTTTAAACAGCAGGACATATAAGGTTACTAATGTTGGTTGCAACTGCAGTTCCAAATAAAAGGGTGTTTCTTACTACTAATAACATGGTTCAGAGTATTTTTTTTAGAAGCAGCAATTTCATTTTCTTTCTTGTGTACCATAAGAACTCTAAGGTTCAGTTTTTCATTCATTGCTTGGTTAATTAACTTAAAAGTGTACTCATTCATTCAGAAACTAAAATACAGCCTCATTCCGATAAGTGAAAAGGTACTGAAAGCAAGCAAAATTAAGTAACTTTTTCCAGTTTAGAATTTATTTATTTTTTAAAGTTGTTTTTAAAGGGTGCAGTCCTCACCAATAAAGTCAGTGGGAGGTGAGCCCTTAACTTCAATGGATGGAGGACTGTGCCCTAAGTATTCCTTAGCTGGTACCAAAGCTGTAGTCAAATGAGTTGAATGTCATCATTGTGACAGTCATGGTCAGTATGAATAACTTCATAATACTTTGGAGTTCTTTAAACCAGTTTGGTAAAACTTTGTGTTGTGCATTGGTTTGCCACTCTGTAATGAAGTTTTCGTATGTCATGCAGGGTGTGGTTACAGAGAAAATTACTTCAAAGTAGTTAGCTAGGTTTTTGGAAACATTCTTGTTGTTAACATTTATACAAGATTCAGTCCTATTAGGCCATTCTGGCTGAGTTATTTTTTAACCCATCTGTGTGCCGGTAATGTAGTGAATAGGATTATTCTCTAGAATGGAGGAAGTGCTGTTGGGGTTGCAGGTCTAGAACTCAGGCTGCATGATCCTCCAGTGATAGTGTTCATGTGTTAGCCCTTAGCACCAGCATGTCCCATTCTCTTGAATAGGACCTATGTTATACAAACCCGAAGACTGCATCCTAGGTGTAAGTTTAGGAACCAGTTTCACTTCATACACGTCCCAATAACTGAATGGGACTTCTAAATTATTTCTAAAATTCAGTAACTATTAATTTAAATAAGCATCCTTTCCTCTTTCTAGCTGCCTAATGATGTTGCACAAAGTTAACACCTCATGCATGCTATAGAGCCCTTCATTATAGAAGACCCTGTCTCTATCAAAAACTGAAACTTTTGTTTTTTTCTTTTGGTATTTTGAACTCCTCAATAGCAAAAGGCTGAGCTCCCAAGAGGTATGTGATACTGAAGGTGTACTATAGTATTCTAGAGAGTGAGTGTTTGCTGCATTGATCCCAAACACAAGAGATGGAGGCAAAGAAGTTTAGGTGTTATTTTTTTAATTGGACCAACTGAAGTTGGTGAGATTATGCAAGTTTGTGGGCCACATGGAACCCATTTTCAGGCATATAACAAGTCAGAACTATACACTGAGCAAAGGAGGACATATTGTAAAATTTGATGCCCTTGATCAAAAAAGTTCCCATGCAAAATAATTACTGTAAATGCCCGCAAAATTGGAGAAAACTTATAAAATAATTAAGACTTTTTCTATTGCGTCACAAATAGCAACTAATTTTTTTAGAAAAAAAACAATAATCCCCTTCCAACCAGTTTGCTTAAAACAGCATTATGCATAACCTTCAGCAGTTTAAAATAAAATAGACTACATAAAGGGGACTCCATGTATCCCAGTGAAGATCTTGCAAGACTGGGTAACTGGGCATCTAAACAGCAGTCCCTCAGGAAGCCAGGTTTGCAAAGGGCTACCTAGCTCTGACCAGAGTGGCCCCTTACAAAGTCGCAAGTGGCTGCCTGATCAGTTTCAGTCTGAAACTGACCAGACAGGGGCTTTCCAAAGGGCTGCATTGTCCAGGAGAGCTGGGACCCCAGGAGTACAGTGGGTCCCACCTTGCCAGTCCAGCCCCTTGCAAAGCCAGGTCAGTGTGCTTCCGCCTCCCCCACTTTGCAAACCTCTGCATGGGGGGAGAAAGCAGGGATCCGTGGTCTCTCACTCCCCCCAGCGCAGAGCTTTGTAAGCTGTCAGGAGTGGCTTGGGGGACTTTTCCCCAAGGGGCTGTCCTGGCAAGGGGAGTGGAGGACACCTCCACTCCTGCCATGAAAAGCCCCCTCAACCTCCTTTGCAAAGCCCTATGCATGGGAGAGAGCAGGAATCCCTTGAAGGGTTTATATATTTTTTAAATTTCCATATAACCTTCCCTCTCAAAACCCAAACACAGCTAGGCCGACCACATTTCTGACTCGGGCTGCTTGCCCACGTTAGCGCAGCACTGAATCTCGAAAACTCCCAGCGGGGAAACTTACAGCACGCTGTGCACGTGGGCGCATTTTAAACCATAATTAGCTGTGTCACAGGTTTTTTGTTACAATTGTCAGGGCTCAAACAGGCCTGACAATTGTAATAAAAAAGCCACATGACGTGGCTGATTATGCTTTTAACCAGGCGCCCACGTGTACAGCGCGCCATAAGATTCCCCGCTGGGAATTTTCCCCGCCAGGTGATTTGGCACTGTACTAATGTGGGCAAGCAGCCTCAGTAACATACAGGAAAGGCAAAACGTATGTTCAGAAACAACTTACAGGATCACTTTTCCGTCCACAACAAATAAAGAGGAAAAGCCAAGGCTTTTGCCCTTACCTCTTGGTCTGTCTGTCCAACTACCATTTCAGGATCTGGAGCTCTGTCTGCTGCAGTCAACAATCTGAACAACAGAGAATCAAGCTAGTAAGTAAAATGTGAACTAATTCATTTTGGCAGAGCTGGAGGGACGGATTTCTTTCATTTGCACAGCCTCCTGGCAGGGCCAGGGATGCTATTCATGAGCAAGAACAATTACAGTTGCCCTGTTTTGTAGCCATGAGTTTGGAAGAAAGCAGCACTGAACACACCAAACAGAAGAAATGGGGAACTGGGATAAACGTTCCAATGCAAGACAGACTTGCTGTATGGTCTGGAAATAGTCTCCTAGGATAGGACAATATTAAAATGGAACTCTTGCAGTATTCAGTTACAAAAACTTTACAAAAAGACAGTATGTGATGTTAGAAGACTGATAGTTAACAGTGTAATCCATATGAAAGTGGTCAATACATGTGCTTCCATCAAATATTTTCCCTCTCTCTTTAAAAAGGAATTGTAGGAGACGAAAGCCTTAACTGGATCCCAAATCTACTGTCGATTAGAAAACAAAACAGGTTCCAGCTGAGCCTGAAATCTGATTAGTCTCCAAAACTGGTATCTGGTGCATTAAGATGTCTCAACTCCACCCTTGGGTTTACCACATGGGGTCATTTTCATAAACATGTGAACAGCTCTACCATGTAGTAACTCTGGGTGCAACCAAGACACCCAGAAAATGTTCAGACTGCCTCTTCTGTGGATCACTAGTAAACCCTGAGGGAAACTAATGGAGCTGTGTTGGGGGATTGTTGAGAAATCTGAATGCATACCTAGAAGCGGAGTATTGCAGCAGTTTTACAGCAGCACAGTCCGTTGATTCATAGTAAAAGATGCACAGAAAGGAAGAGATCAAGCTTACTAGGCGAAAGAGCTATTTCCCACAACCAACCATTAATTCTTACAGGCAAAAAATCTTTTCTATTGTTTTTAAAAGCAACGCGAGGTTAGGCTAGTCTAGGGTCAGAGAACCTCCGGCCCAGGGGCCAAATGTGGCCTGCAGCAAGATTTTATGCAACCTCTTTCTAGTTTGTGAATCTGCCTCCTGGATCCAATTCCTGCCTCCAACCACTGAAAACCCAAGCTCAAGGTAAGGGCGTAAAGATGAGGGCATGTACACAAGGATAGGGGACAGAACCATGGCACAAATCCATGATCTGGGACCTCCTCCTCGAGTACACCCCAACCCTCAACTTGTATGTGGTCCTCAAAGTTTCTACTAATTTTCAAAGTGGGTTCCAGGATGGAAAAGGTTCTCCACCACTGGGCTAGTGTCCACAGTGGCGAGGATGCACTCCATCTATACACAGATACGTGGCCTATGCAAGGAAGAGGCAGAGGAGATGCAGCTCTACCTAATGCCCAAGGCCAAGCTTCCTCCCACACTTTCTGCACTAAAGGACCAACTGTCACCACCCTGACATAGCTCCACGTTCAACTGCTTCCCTCTCAGAAGGTCTGCATAATAAAATTATGCACTGCCAACAGCAAGGTCTGCTGGACACCACCAGAAAGAGCAACCTCGACCTTGGAATTCACCTCCATATCTACCCATAGTTCTAATTCCTCCAGTAGAAATCTGGAGTAGATTTTACCGACTATGGGCAGAAGGCTGATGGGTCTGTAACAAGCAAGGTCAGATTTACTACCTTTTAAAAAAATACTAAAATAGGTACTATGATGGCCAAGTTCCATTAAGGAGTAACTGTTTATTGATATTAAAAAGGTTCACTAGAAGTGGAACCCACCAATCCATATTATTTTTAAATAGTTCTGGAGGCAAAAAATCTATGCCAGGTGCCTTCCCTGGCTTTAATGTCTGAATATACTGCAATACTTTATCTTCTGTAACTACCAGGGAGAAAAAAGTGTCATCAACTATCTCATCTTCCAGCATGCACTCAGAAGATAAGGAATTTGTAAGGCAAGCAGTAGTAGTACCTCCAAACATCCCTCGATAAAAGGCTAGCCATTGTCCTTCCTCAATTGGGATCAAATCAGGTTGCCCACTAGTATTTAAAGCGGAGGCAATAATCCTCCAAAACACTGATGAAACCCTGAGGGAGGCTGCAACCTTCAATACTTATAATCCTTCCTTGCTAAGCTATAGGCTTCCCAATGGGGTGGTAACTTTTGACAATGCCAGGTCTCCCTATACTTCAAAACCTCCTTTTTAGACTGCCAGCATCCAGAATCATACCAGTCTCTACAAGAATATCTGGTAAGGAACTTGGCAAATACGGCTGGTGTCGTTACTTTGTCCTCTAACTCAATTGACAGCATTTCAAGCAAAATTTCTGCTTCCACTAGGGAAGTAGTTTCCAAAACTTCTGATGTAAGCTGGAGCAAAGGGACCGAATGTAGCAAGGACAACACTTTAATGTATAAAGCACTGCAGGAGACCAACCGAGTCTAATTTTTCCAGGGCGCTTGGAATTCAAGAGATTTCCAGCCATTTCCAACCACTGTAAATCAATGCTGACCTCTAGAGTAAGTGGAAGATGAGAGCTTTCAGCTCCAACTAATACTGAGAAATTTGAGAAAAGTTTGCAAAAGAAAAAGGGGAGACTATAATATAGTCTACTATACTACAAACAAGTGGAAATTCATAAGTGAATTCACCCTGAGAATCTGAATCCAATCTTCTGTTGAGAATTCTAAGATTATGTGTACACAAAATCCTCAACAAGTTTTCCCCAGCTGTATTCATACTCGGATCCTTAGAGACTCTGTCTGGTATGTCAATGGCACTTAGAAGATCCAAGTCAGAATGGTCCAGATGTTGCTGTTCTGTTCTGGCACTGAAATCACCAGCTATCAAAAGGACTGCTTCAGGATAAGCAAGCTGTAAGGTTCCCAGGAGATCATCAAAAGATGACCAAATGTTGGCATAGCAAAGGGGACTATCAGGTAAAATATAGCTATTAATAAACAAAACCTCTGGGAATGTACTTCTAGTCCACTTAACAAGTAATTCATCACTTCGTTGGGGAATATGGTGCAAGTGCCGGGTAGCTGCAAGGAAATCAAGGTGGCCAATCCACCCGAATAACGTCCCCTCCTTGTCGGTCTGCATCCAGAAATTGAGAAAACTTTGTACCCCGAAAAATTCAGTGAAAAAGCATCCTCACTAGATAACCAAGTTTCTTGAAGGCATATAACATTATAATTGATAAATTCTATCCAATCCAAATCAGTAAGTTTACTCTTTAAACCTTCAACATTCCAGGAGACAAACTGCAGGGGGAAAACCTCTTGCTCTCTCTCTGTCACAGCACTATGCTGGGGTCACTAGCTGTAATAGGACATGGCCCAGGAGCATAATCTGGTGAAGGATCAGAAAGGTTATCCAGGCAGTTCACCACATACGCAATCCTCCCTTCCCTAAACTCACCACTATCATCACCAAGAGAGCCAAGAACAGTCACACTGATCAGTTCCATAGTGAATGGATCCTGTGAAATTCCAGAGTGTGATTTTCAGGGAGATTTATTTATTTATACAATTTATATGCTGCCCCCTCCTGCCTCAGGCGTCTCTGGGTAGCTCACAATATATTAAAAACATTTCAAAACATTAAAAATAAACCATAGATTATACTACTCCCCCCCAGTTCAGACTCCTTGGAATTAGGAGAACCTGTTTTATCTATAGTAAACCAGCTTCTGAGGAAGCACACACCATAAGTGAGATCATTTGAGGTATCCTTACTGGCTACATTTTTGGTTTTAGTTATTACTGGCTGAATCCAGTCAGAAACAGTTGCACTGGAGCCTTTACTAGTGAGAATAACTCTAGCTAAAGTGCTTTCAACTCTGGCTAAGAAGGTAACTGTACCTCAACGCTTTTCATGCATTCCAAACTAACTGGGCGGCCTGCCTATCTACAAAATTCAATTCTAACCTCCGAAAGTGCTCATCATATAAAGGACACACTGAAAGCAGATCCAGTATCCTTAAATCTAATCCTGTATAGAATTGAAGAAAATCCAAGAACATTAAATACTTATGGGGTGTCCTTTCTTGGTAGAAATCTATTCTTACTAAAGTGAAAAACCAGGTTTGGGGGCCATCTGTTATCAGCATCCCAAGGCCACACCAACAAGTGAACTTCCAGATTCACAGAGGTATGAGTCCTTTCATTCCTCTTCATAATAACAGGCTGAACAAAGCAGCCTAATGAGGATTGGTGGCTGGGAGAAACACTTTTAAAGAACTGACCTCTGGAAGCTTCAACCCTTTCTGAATTGAGAGAAACCCCAGGAGTGTCAATCTTATCCAGCAAAGCAAAACAGCAGGAGCAGGTAAATATCAACATTTCCTGTCTGAGTAAATTCATCCATGGAAAGAAAACTTGTTTGGGTGGACATATCTACATATTTAACCTTGGGGTCAGAGTACCAAGAGGATTGACTACATTTGACAATTCCAACCATAAGCCACCCACAAGTACCTTCAGGTGAAAAAGAGTCTCGGGCTGCATTCGCATCTGCGGCGGCAAGACCCACGAGGCAAGACGCGGCAGCGGGGAGAAGCAGAAGAAGAGCTGGTGTGAACAGGGATGTGCCGCGGCTTCCCTCGCACGTCAGGGAGCAAAATCCTGCCCTGACATGCGCGAGGGAAGCATCCCCCTTCACACCGGCTCTTTGTCTGCTACCCGGCTCCTCCCTATTGCCCACATGGGACCTTCATGGGTCTCACCACTGCAGATACAAATGCAGCCTTAGTAAGTCTTGCCAGGGCATCTTCTGTATTCTTAATATGGGAGGCAAAAAAAGTGCTAGGTACATCGCTGGTGCTATATGAAAGCTTATCATAAAATAATAATAATAGAGAATGCTCAAGGTTTTTCAAACGTGTGCTCAGATCAGAGCTGAACACAGCGGAGGGATAATTCTCTCCACCTGTCTGTTGAGCATTTTCAGATGCTGCTGCCTGAATCTCCTGTGTTACAGGGTCCTTATATAGAGAATAAAATTGAGTCAATTTGGATTGGGCCAGCACAGGGCGCTTTTCTGTTGGCAGGATAAAGTCATCTATTAGCCCTATTTCTTCTGCCAAGTTTAAAGGTCTGAGGTAGACTCTAGAACGAAGCTCCATTCTACTATCAAAACTGACTATACAAGAAGTCAAAGGCAAAACCAACAAAACAAGGTAAGTGTTCTCAGCAAGAATAAATTCCTACAGCAGGTTCCCCTCAAGCAAGATAATCCGCAGCAGTGCTGAGGATTATCTTGCTTGAGGGGAACCTGTTTTAGGAATTTATTCCTGTCAGCAGTAATCTGCCAGAAATGCCACACCTGTTAGGTCAGACTTTTTTCTCTGTATTGAAACTACACCCCATCCAGTGGCTATCTTAAGCATCTAAACAAATGATAAGTGCATAAAAAGCAAAACAAACAACAACTTATAAAACAGAGACCAAGGTCATAAAATAAAAATGGAAAATAAAAGAATTTTTACAAAGAAGCAACAGCTGGGTACCAGACTTTGGGATGCTGATAAAAGAGCACTGGCCACTACCACTAACGACTCACCCTTTTCTAGTGGTTACATAAGTGGGAGAAGGGACACCAGAAAAGTCTCAGGTGGAGAGGATTCCAGCACGCACCCACACCCATCCAGTGCAACCACGCCCCCTGGGCAGCAGCACCCTTTTTCAGTGGTTACCTGGGAGGGAGGAGGGACAACAAAAGAGTGTCAGAAGAGGGGGATTCCAGCACCCCCTTTCCCTCATACATCCCACTGGCCCTAGGACTGCATCCTCAATCCCCGTCCAGACAAACATATGCACTGACTTAGAAGTTGGCAAAAGGAGGAAAGCGGCAGGCAAGGCGGTGGGTGTAGAGCTTACTGGGATTGTCTCGCTAGCCCCGCTTCCAAGAGGCGGCAGTTCGCCAGGCAGGGAGTTTTCTAACTAAGCTGGGGGTGAGGGGGTTGCTCTGGTTTAGGGAAGCTTGTCGCCTCCTCCCCGCGGCGGAAGAACAAATGGGATATTCATGAGGAGCAGCCCGCCGCTCCCGCCGTCAGAGAAACTCCTCCAGCCAGGGGAGCGAGCGGCGAGGCTGACTAGACTCCAAGCCACTTCATAAAGCGCCCCCCGGAAAAGCAGCCGCTTCACACGCGGCTCCGCCGCTGGGGCATCAGACATGGGACTGGCCACGTGCGCCCTGGGACTCCTGCTGCTGCTCACAACGCGGCTCTCCCAGCAGCAGCAACAACAGAGGTAACCGGTCGTTTGCCCAGCAGGGAGAACTGTTTGCAGCCCCGGCTCCCTTCCTGGCCCCCGTGTCCCTGCCCCGGCAGCCGCCCGCACCCCTCAGCTTCTCCAGTCACAATCTCTTCCCATTCCCCTTGCTGCGCTGGAGTTGTGCAATTCCCCCCCCCCGCTGTGTCCACGCTGCCCCCGAGTACTGCAGCTACCCCCCAAGCCACACCCAGATCCTGACCCTTGCAGCCACACCTTGTGCCCCTGGTTGCCCCAGGACGCTCTGGTCCTGCAGTCTCTGCCCCTCACCCGCGGAACCCCTAGTCACTATCAATCTGCTCCTAGCTGCCCCCTGCAGTCACGCCCCTTGCCTGTGCCAATGTGTCCCTAGTTGTCCCTTGGTCCTACAGTTACCACCTCCGTGTAGCTTAACTCCCAGCTGTTGCCAAACCGGTCCTAGCTCCCCAGCATCCTGTAGTTACACATCCTGCCTGTGCTCCCAGCTGCCCCAGGTTCTGCAGTTGCCCCACCACCAGCTGAGCCCCTACCTGTCCACCTATTCTGCTCCCAGCATCTACATCCTGAGCTCCTACTTCCTTAGTCCTGTAGTTGTGCCCTGCAGCTCAACTCCTAGGTCCTGCCCCTTTTGCCTCAACTTCCCCTAAGGTCTTGCAGCCACACACCCCTGCCTGTGTCTCTAGCCATCCCAGGTTCTGCAGCTGTGCCCCCACTATCTGAGCCTGTTGCCCCCCAGATCCTCTTCCTAGCTGCACCCTACAGCCACACACACCTAGGTATGCTCCAAATCCTGCAGCTCCCTCCCACCCAGCTGCCCCATGCCTCTGCCCTTCGATCTTGTAACTGTCCCTCATGGTGCTGCTCCTACAGCTGCCAGCTGCTCTCCATTCCTCTTTGCCTTCGATGCTGCCTGGTGGCTGCAGCTCCTGCTTCTCTTGCAGCTGCCTAGCCTCCTCCTGCTTCTCCAGCTACACTCCATACTCTTGCCCAGTGACCAGGAACCCCAAATAGCTGCAAGATGCACAAGCATGAGACGACACCTCATTCTTTTGCTCTTGTGGCTCCCCAGCCTGGCTCTTCCAGTTGTTACTCCTGTCTTCCTGCAGCAGTGTCACTGGGGCAACAGACATCAGCCTGCATGCTGTATGTTGGTCAGCTGTAGACCCTGAACTCAAAGAAAATCAGGGTGGAAGGTGGTGGCCCTGTCTGTTTCCCTCATGGGTGTAACCAAGGGAGTGACCTGGGTCCCCCCAATTCAGGGCCAGTGCCCACCATTAATTTCCCTTATCTCTCTCTGCTATTGCCCTTCCCTTAGTTGCCTCTAACTCTAACACCCCACCCCACGCCCCAATCTGAGAGACCTTGGTTATGCCACTTATTTTCCTTCTAAGAATGTAAGTGAACTAGAATGAAAATGAGCATGTCCCCTTCACCTGACTTCCCCAGTTTAAGCAAAGATCAACCTTCTGGCAGCTAGGGTTATTGGCTCTCTGCGTTTGACCCTGAGTCTTCAGGTTCAGGGTTAACCCAATAGTTCTTTGGGTCAGCCAACTATTACCTTATATTTTATTATTATTATTTTAGATTTTTACCCTGCCCTTCTCCACAATAAATTCATGGAAGCATTTTACCTGCTTCTGTCATTATAATTAATTCCTTTGGTTCTACCCAATGTAACAGCAGACTTCTCCGCAATGGACTCAAAGAAGTATTTTACCTGCCTTTGCGTGCAATGTTATCCAGAACCAGCTGCCCAGGGGAAGTACCTGCTTTGGTTGCAGTGAGAGAGGAAATGCTTGTCCCTGAGACCACCTCTCCCTCCCCACCCCCATGCATGGGCTAAGAGGTTTCTCCTCTACCCTTGCACCCCCATGTCTCTGTGCCCAGCCTCTACACGATGTATCCTGCTCCTACCTGCTGCCCCTATTTTTTTTATTAGTCAAAAAGGAAAACCATGCATAAATTAACATAAACCGAATGCATGTAATTTAATGGGGGGGGGGGAAGTACTGCCATGCTGAGTCAGCCCAGTGGTCCATCCTGTCTGGTGTCCTGTCTACAAAAGTGACCAGCACGAAGTGCTTCAGAGGAAAGTACAGGAGAAACATGAGAGAGATATTACAGGGCAACTTATTTGCTCCATATTGTCAGTTACTCCCACCTTCTAGCAGTTCCAGAGGTTGAGGATCACTCTGATCATGAAGTTTATATCCCTCCACTATTTATTTAGATCTGTACCCTGCTTTTTCCAAGGACTCAAGATAGCTTACAATATAACTTTTAAAAAAATATACAAAGCCATAAGACCTTCTACAAATCTCCCCACTCGCAAAATCTTTTACCAATCGCCATCCCTCATGCTCAAAAGTTCACCACCACCAACCCATTCACCCAAGGGAGTCTTCCACCTTCTCCCACCCCCCATTCTCACCAAGGGGTTGTGGCAATACCAAATTCCCACACACCCCACTATTCCCAGGTCAACCCTTTAAAATTCCACTAAAGCACAAATTAAATTCCAGTTGCTACTCCCAGTTACATAGAAACAGAAATTAACCATGACCAAGATATTCCTGTAGTGGAGCCACATCTGTCACAACATTCCATGGGTGTTCAACTGCATGTTGTGTGAAAATGGACCGCCTTTGCTTCTGCTCTTGCCACCTGATGATTTCATTGGAATCCACCTGATTCTTGCCTAATGAGTGAGGGTAAATAAACAATTCCCCTCTTCATTCTCTTGATACCAGTCAAAAGTTTACATCCATCATATGCCCCCTTATGAATCTTCTTTTTAAGCTGAAGAATCCTAATTAGAATCCTAGAGTTGAAAGGGATCTCAGAGGTCATCTAGTCCAATCTCTGCTCAGGGCAGGAAATAGGCAGCTTCAGTATCCCCAACAGTTGACTGTCCAGCCGCTGCTCGAAAACCTCCAGCGAAGGAGAGCCTGCCACCTGTCTAGTCAATTTGTTCCACTGTCAGACAGCTCTTGCTGTTAGGAAGTTCTGCCTAATGTTTAACCGAAATCTGCTTTCTTGAAATTTGAGCCCATTATTTCTAGTCTTGCCTTTGGGGCAAGAGAGAGTAAGTCTTTGCCATCCTCTCTGTGACAGCCATTCAGCTAGTGGAAGACGGCTATCATGTCTCCCCTTAGTCTTCTCTTCTCTAGGCTAAACATACCCAGCTCCTTCAGCCTTTCCTTATAGGACTTGGTTTCCAGAACCCTGACCATTGTTCTATCCTTCCACATATAAAAAACATTCCATTTCCCTATAATATTTGTTGCCCTTCTTTGTACCTTTTCTGACTCTCTCTCTCTTTTGAAATGGGAAAACTGCAGCTAGTATCCAAGGTGTGGGTGTGTCATTGCTTTATATACCAACAATGCTTCCTACCCCTTCCCTAACTCATTGTTTTTTGACTGCTGCAGTTCATTAAACAGCTGTTTTCAGTTAACTATCCCGTGTCTCCCAAGACCTCTTTCCTGAATGGTAACAGTTAATTTAGACCCTGACATTGTGTATATATGGTTCAGATTATTATTTCCAGCAAACATCACTTTGCATTTATCAAAATCAAATTTCATCTGCTATTGTGTTGCCCATTCCCCTAGCTTCATGAGACTCTTCAATACGTTTTCAACCTACTTTGGACCCAACTCAATTAAATGAAATAATTTTGTATCCTCAGGGAATTTTGCCACCTCACGGTTCACTTCCCCTTCTTCCCCCCCCCCCCAATATTAAATGAATGAGTATATTAAATGGCACTAGTCCAGTACAAAACCTTAGGGCACCCACTGCTTGCTTCTCTCCATTTGAAAATGTACCATATATTCCTGCCCTTTGGTATATATTTTTAACCAGTTACTGATTCATACAAGGACCTTTCCTCTCTTTCCCATGATTAGTGAGAATATTTTCAAATTTTAGATCGCTACATAGCTATCTAAAGTTCCCTCCTGCATGCATCAGCTGAATCATGGGAGCCCAAGAGCAAGGCTGCAGTCAGCTGTTTGGTGGGAAGCCTGGCACTTGGGGAGTAAGCTGGAAAGCCATCCCGTGTAGCCCCCAGGGGACACTTCTGTTTATCAAATGAAAAATAAATGTGGTGTAGAGCTCCATTGATCTGGGACAGGAAGTGGGATGCAAACACGCCACCCGTAACCTGTGTTCAAGCTAAAAGTGACCTCTCGATCCAATCATGTTCACTTTGCGTGTTCAAAACGAGTTTAACAGCCAAATGCATGTCCTGGAGTGTTACGGTGTGTAACACCAAGGGCTCAAACTCCTGATTTTCATTATGTGTAAAAGTGCAATAAGTATTTGTTTATAAAAACCCTTCAGCTCTCCCTACCAGGGGCAGAGCAGTCACTGCTGAAGGCAGAGTTGGAGTACTGCCATGCAATCTGGTGCATGTGTAAAACAAGGTTTAGTTATTTAAAACAAACTATTCCAAATCCTATAACTAAAGGGCTGAGCAATCAATTATAGACATCGCTACGTTTCTGCAATAAGGGTCTATACACCTTGATTTACACTTTAAATAACTACAGAAACTGTTCAAACACTTTACCTGAAACTCCAACACGTAGATTTATAGTGTTTCTATCCTCATTGTTATAGAATTCTTTTTATAAAATACTCCAAAATAAATCAATATTTTTCTTTTTTCCAGGCCTTTTAAGTGTGGAGGAAATGTATCTGGAGATTAAGGGTTTATTGGGAGTGAAGGATTCCCTGGAGTCTACCCTCCAAACAGCAAATGTACTTGGAAAATCACAGTAAGAACTTTTAATATCATAAAACCGTGTTGAAAGTACTGAAGTGCAACCTTTCTCTGAGGCCAGCATTTTATATTGGGTGACAGATGCCTGTGATAACACATTGGTGGCAGGTGCCTGGGCGACAGTACTTGAACAGTATTTGGAACATTATTAGGATTGTGTTAAAGCAGCGATACCCACATTTTGACTCGAGCTGCCAGGGGTTCTTTATAGGGTTGTGTAGTGGGGGCAAAATTTGTATTTCTGATTTCTTTTCTGGTTTCAGTGCCAATATTTGTTAGGGTTTGTGTCTGCACCTCAAAATGTTGGGATTTTTTTAAAGGGGAAAGATTTAGTAGCTTCTACAATTAATTGGGAAGCAACCAAGAAGGGAGGTGCAACCTGTGTGTGTACGGGGAAGCAGCCCTCAGAGTGCATGTCTGTGTGCATGCACAGGTAGCAACCCTACAACGAACAGAAAAGGGACCTGGAATCAGCCAACTCCAGAGCACTGTGGGATGGGGCAGGGGAATCCCATACATGGGTATTGTGTTCAGTAGTGGTTTCTTGGGTGCAGTTTCACCTCCAGCTGCTTATGGAAGCAGGCCAAGTCCCCAAACCACAAAGCACTCAAATCAAAAGTAAACCTAAATAAAAAATAGTCCACTCCTATAAATTGCTGTTGTAGGGGCTAAACTCCCCCCTGACCTGAGCAACATACCATGAAACGTGAAAGATGCTCAAACTGTTAAACCAACAATAAAAACATCAAATTAGATTTGGAAATGGAGAGTCACAAGGTACGCTAACCCATATCCAAAAATATGGGCAATATTTGTGTTTTGAATACGGAAGCCAAAAAGGGGGGGGGGGTTTTGGTGGTGGGGTTTTTTCCAAAACCTGAATGCACAGCCGTACTACTTTAGCCTTTGAAATGTGGCTTTTCACAGTCCTATCCGTCCAACCCAACCTGCACTCATACGGGAGAGAGCACTGTGAGGTACAGCACTCAGCCAGGGACAAAACCCTGTAATGAAGACAAGTCCACTATTAGTGCTAAGCAGCTGATCAGTAGTTAACTTACTGTTTAGCAGAAACAGTTCATAGGCATTCACAGCTGCAGTGTGACCCCAGTTGGGGCCGGCAGTACTGTAAACTTCACTGTGGCTGCTTGATCGGTAGTCGCTGCTCAGGTGGCTTCAGAGCCAGCAAGATAGAGGAATGCTGTGCTAAACTGATGCATAGTAGTGAAACGTGTGCGTGTGCGTGTGCATGTGCACAGGTAGCAACCCTACAATAAACAGCAAAGGAATCTGGTATTGCCAGACACCTGAGCATGGGGTAGGGGGATCCCATGCATTCACTCCATCCCTGGCATGAGTATTGTGCTCAGTAGTGTCGTTCACTCAACACACAGATCTGGTTCCCTGAGTGCAGTTCTGCTTCTAGCTGCTTGTGGAAGCAGGCCAAGCCCCTGAACCACAAAGCACTCAAAGATCTTGGCTCTGCTGGTCAGTGGCTGTTTTGCCATTATCTTAAATGGAACCAGGATTGTATCTTATGCTTTTAAACTACAGCTATTTTTGGAAACCTGACTATTAGTACTTGGGTATGCATGAAACCAGAGGAGGATGGTTACCAACTGTTTTGTGTAGCCACAAAGGATAGGACAAGGGAATGGGCTTAAAGTGAAGGAGAAAACATTGAGGTTGAATATCTAGATGAATTTTCTAACCATAAGAATATATAAGGCGCAACCTAACTGAGTCAGACCAATGGTCCACCTGAGCCGAGTATTGCCACAACCTGATATGGCAGCAGGGTTTCAAATATGGCTTTCCAGAGTCCCTGGCAGAGGTCTCACCCAGGTGTGCAACCTGAGACCCTTCAGGGTCCCTAGCAGAGGTCTCACCCAGGCATGTCACCAGGAGTCCTGAATTGGAGATGCTGGGAATTGAACTTGGGACCTTATGTATGCCAAGCATGTGCTTTACCACCTGAGCCACAGCCTATCCTATACATAGCTGGGCTGATGAATTTGAAGAGATTTGTACCCCATTTAGATAACATTATAAAAACACTGCTGAAACTGCTTAGGAAAATACTAGGGCTGAAACGCGATCTTGATATTTTCTAGATTCATGCCGAGAATCGAGCTCCTTGATGAGAATCAAGATAAAAGCAAGAATGTAGAAAATAAAAAATCTTGATGTCTCATCAAGATTTTTTCTCAATAAAAAGAATTTTTAAAAAATCCACGTATGTGCAAAATTACTGCTGGGGCCAGTCTGCATATGTGTGGCCCTTCTCTAAGATGGCGTGGGCAGAATTGGTACCATTTTGGAAAAGGGCAGCTGGTCTGCACATATGCAGAACGGCTCTGCTTTTCCAAAATGTCGCTGTCGCTGCCTGTGCAACCTTGGGCAAGGGCCGTGCACGCATAGAACGGCCCTGGCGTCGATAGCGCATGTGCAGTGAATTTTATTTTAGCGAGATTCTCGAAACTCTTAGCAAGATCATCCCAAGACCTTGCTAGGATTTCTCAATTCTCACGGGAATCAAATGGATTCTCATTTCAGCCCTAGAAAATAGTAGGCATCTAACCTGACATAGCCGTTCCCCCCACTCCACATTTTTTTCTCTTCCCTTTTATCTCCCATTTATTTTTTTCCTGCATGTGTGAAAATCTTATTTTAACATATTTGACTTATTTAGGATTGTTGTGGATTTTTATACTTTCAAAATAGTTATGTAATTTACAGATACATTTATAATCTGATGCAGTGTATCTGGAATCATGAGCATTTGTAAACTGTAAGCTTACCATCCCTGTATAAAGGTTGATAGAAACTTCCTGCTTATCATCCACTTAATTCCTTGTCATTCCATCATCTTCCCATTATCCTCTCAAGTGCTTTTCCTGAGATGCAACTAGGAAAGAGATGCTTGAGGCTTGAATAGCAGTCTTTTTGTCTTCCTCTCGCATGAGAGAGGAACTCTGACCCCATGCAGGAAGAACAGTGGGATTTAGCACCCAAAGAGGGACTGTTACATGGTATGTTCTATGATTAGCAAGTTACAGTCAATTGCCATTTCAGCCGAAGGAACTGAGAAATACTGTTTTATCCATGTCACATGGCAAATTTGGAACAAATGATCCCAAGAAAGAAGTTTGCTCATTTCACTGTGCTCCATTTTGGCATGGTGGTTGTGGATAACGCCCTTCTGCCTGCTGACTCATCCATTGCACCACATCATATGCTGGCTTTCTGAAGTTTGATTTTTAAAGCACATGACAAAGCAGTCAGGAAAATAAAAAGTTAATGACAGTATAGACATTCGTATGATGTGATACCCAAACTTGTATAACAGCAATGTTATCTCCATGAAGCATACTTACTAAGCAAGCACAACCTCCATTCATTTAACAGCCAAAACAGAGTATCCCTTCAGTACCACATATTATAAACCAGGGATTTCATAAAGGTAAAAAGTAGTTTTTACTTTTTTGCAGGTATAATATGCCAGATAAGCAGCAAAGGGTAAAGGCCACATGCTGCCTGTCCTGCGTTCATATGCTGTAAGTGAGAACTCCTCTAGGGCAGTGCTGTTCAATCAAAATTGCTGACTAGCACAAGTGTGGGTAGAATGATACCATTTAAGCCACAGTAACCAAAAGACATTATTACATTTTGCGTTTGGTCTTATAATTTTACCAGCAAATGCACAAAAGGGTGGCAAGTACACATGCATGTGCCATGCAAGTAGGAGTATGGCACATGCATGTCTGTTTAGTAATCACAAACAGTCAGCCACATCTGGATTTCCAATTAACCACATTGGAGGTTAATATGTTGGACAGCACTAGCTTAGGGGTTAAGATGTCTTTGTGGCCTTGAGCCTTCTGTGTAGAGAAGGAGAACACTATTCTCTTGAGCATCAGTCTCATTTTTGAAACTGCACAGATGGTATCAATAATAATCACTTGCTGGTGCAGAGCAGGTAGCACTGACAGGAGGCTTGTTTTCTATTGAAGTAATTATCTAGTACATGTAACAAACCATACAGATTTAATCTTTTTTATCTGATGGATGCTAGAAAGATAGTTAAAAGATGCCTGCATTAATATTATTATTATGCTGTATCCTGATTAAGGCTGAGTACACATTTCTAGGCTGTCTTTGATTCAACCTTCACGGTAGCAGATTTGCCTGCCCGGAGTGGGTGTAGGAGGTAGGGGTTCTCGCATTTATTCTGACTCAAGGTGCTGGCCACTTTTAGAGACCAAGGTTGCCAGACTAGGTGGAACCAGCATGGCAATTAGTATGTAAAAAATTAATTATCCTGTTGTTCATAAATAAACTTGTCACTGATTGAAGAAACTTGATTGTGTTGAATTGATACTAGTGATTACTGGCTAGATGTCCTACCATTTGGCTGATTGACACAGATTCCTCTAGGTGTAAAAGCTGACACATGGGCAATAATGGCAAAACGGACATTATCAATACCAGTTGCTACTAAAAATAGTTCTGCAATTGGGACTGTGTGATGACAGTGAGTGAGTTTGTCAATCAGCTAATATAAGGAAACATTAGAATAAGTGATAGGAAATAGGAACACATCACAGTCTTCTGGACTGGACTGTGTCTTATGTCCGTATCGGAACAAAGCAGCGTATCTGACTTTTTAGTGCCCTTTTTGGCATGTAAAGGTTCCAACACTTAATATCGGATGCTGGCAACGTTGAGTACTCTTGATTAATCAGTTGTAGCCACAATGAGTAGTTGGCATGTTGCAGTATTGGACCGTAAGTCGGCAAAACTGAACCTGTGCTTTCATAGCGTGTGGGAGGGAATTGGAGAGATGCACTGCTGTTTCAAACAGGGAATGTCATCTTTTATAGAATTGCAATATTTAAAAAACAAGGTTTTAAATTCATAGTTAAGGCAAATTAATTATTTGTAATATTTTTGGATTTCCCCAATCTAATATCACCATACCTTAAGTCCCATACTTTCAACTTCTCTCCCTATGTCCCCTCTCCTTGCCTCCCCCCTCCGAGTCTTTTAGATTGTAAGCCGCAGGCAGGGACCGCATCCATCTCATTGTTCTGTAAAGCACCAGGTACGCAGCTGGTGCTATACAAGTGCTTATAATAATAATAATTAATTAATTACTTCATCACATCACTATTTTTCACCCTCTGTATCCTTCTCTGCTCAAAATGATCACCCCCTCATCTTTAAAGAACATGACAATTCTGTCGAAACAACGCATATTACATAACTTCACACTCTAAAATTAAATAAATGAATTACTTATTATTCACATGCCTTAACGAGTTAATCAACATATTAATGTTTTTTACTCTGCATCTGAAATTTAAAAGTTAATAGTATGATATGTACTATGTATAGATTAACTTGTTAAGGCATGTGAATACGACATAATTAATTTAATTTTTTTTTAGCATGTGTGAAGTAATGTGATATGCATTGTTTCGACAGAATTGTCATGTTCTTTAAAGATGAAGGTGTGATCATTTTGAGGGGAGAAGGATATAGAGAGGGTGAAAAATAGTGATGTGGTGAAGTAATAAGTTGAAAGTACAGGACTTAAGGTATGGTGATATTAGATTGGGGAAATGCAAAAATATTACAAATAATTAATTTGCCTTTACTATGAATTTAAAACCTTGGTTTTTAAATGGTGGAATTTAATGAGGTTTTTGAAATGTTGTCTTGAGTGGGGAAGAGTGGACGTTATTGGGGGAAATGCCTGCGGGGCTGGGGTGAATGGGGAAGGAGTGTTTGGGGTTAATGGAGAGAGAGATGGGGGGCTGGAGCTGAATGGGGCGGAAAGGGGTGTTGTGTTTGGAGGTTAATGGGGATGTGGGGGGCTGGGTGAGTTGGGGATTAATGGGGAGACAGGGATGTGGAGGCTGGGGGTTAATGGGGAGTGAGGGTGTGTGGAGAGGCTGGGGGTCAGTGGGAAAGGGGGATTTGCCCCAGTGCACTCTGGCTGGGATGCAGGGAAGCAAGGCTAAAAGTTTAATCCTCCCCGAGGCAGCTGGATGCACTCTGGATCCAGCCGCCTGAGGGACATTTAAACTGGCTTCCCTGCTCCAGTGCACTCCAGATGCGATGCGCTGGGGCAGGGAAGCGGTGACAGTGGCTGAATCATCCCTCATGCAGTTGGCTCCACTCTAGTGGATTCAGCTGCCTGGGGGACATTTTAAACCGGGTTCCCTGCCCCAGTGTGTACCAATTCATCTCATAGCTGTGCTGTCCTGCCCATTCCGGGAGAGTTGAGTGGACTGCTTCAATGTATCCTTTTTTGACAATAACTTTTTAATGAAAGCACCATTCTCTATTCCATCACCCACAACTTTAACTGTCTATAACATTTACTTTTTGTTAAGATCCCTAACTAAAGAACAATCGCCTGCAAAAGAGTTATGATCTATATACTAGGGGTGGGAAACCGGTAGAATCCGGTATCCGATAATGCCGGTATCGGGCGTACCGGTATTATCGGATTCGACCCGGTAATCCGGACCGGATACTGGATTCCGGGGTACCGGATTTTTCTTGCATTGCAGCCATTTAAAAATGGCTGCAATGTAAAAAAACTGCCCCAGCAAAAATGTTTTTTTCAAAAAAAACCTCCCCGAGTCCAGGCTGCGCGGGTGGAAGGGGGGACACCCCCCACCCACCCTG
>QEPC01003437.1:252875-266625 GCA_003113815.1 Sphenodon punctatus
AAAGTTCTTTTTTTCCTGTGACTGTTTTCAGTGCTTTAATTATCTTTATCCAAAAATATTCATTTAACAAAAACCTTAATGCTTTCCCTAAAGAAGCAAATCACTAACGTTGGGTGTATCCCAGCAATTTGATATTTACATTTCACTTAAAGGTAATTTGTATCTAAAAGCTGATAAAGGCAGGCTTTGTTAATATTGTAAATTAATGGTTTGTCTGAACTTCCTAGCCAATTTTTATTTTTACATATTCTGTCCCAATAATTTGTTGCCATTGCAAATATGAAACTTAATGGGCCTTTCTGGTAGTTAACATTAGCCATATAATTTCACATTTTAAAAAGATCAATAGTGTGTTC
The DNA here is from genome assembly GCA_003113815.1 of Sphenodon punctatus. Taxonomy (NCBI): domain Eukaryota; kingdom Metazoa; phylum Chordata; class Lepidosauria; order Sphenodontia; family Sphenodontidae; genus Sphenodon; species Sphenodon punctatus. The sequence continues at coordinate 253,232 of QEPC01003437.1, forward strand.
TCCATTTCAGCTAAGCTCCATTTCTATATTGTGTTTTTATTACATTTCCATTAAAAGTAGCTTGGAAATTTAAAAACCCCCAAACATAATATCTTTAGTATGAATGTCAGAGCTAGCCCATGAGTGCCACCTATGCCGTAGACCTGTCCTGCATTTGCTCAGTCTATAGTTCTAATTTGTTACATGCCTGAGGAAAGACCCAGCGTGGCCCAAAAACTTGTATTGTATAATCTCTCCAGCTATAGTTGGTCCAAAAAAAGACATCACCTGAACTACTTTGTCTCTCTGTCACCTGCAGGTGATAATCCGGATAAGAAAGGCAATTCAGCATAATGAATTCCTTTTTGGTTACCTGAAACTGGCTGGTATATGTGTGTGTGGTGTTTCACCCTATTTCACCCTAAGTTGATGTGCTCTATTGTTGCTCTGATGTCTCCAGCAGATGACATGTAGAGCATCATTCACTATCACAACTAATTTCTAAGGTGATTAGTACTGAACCATTTGTTTTCTCCCACTACAGGTCCCTGAAGGGAAGGTGGTAGTTCTGTCTTTTAGATTCATCGATTTGGAAAGTGACAACTTGTGCAGATATGATTTTGTGGATGTGTACAATGGTCATGCCAATGGACAGCGCCTCGGCAGGTTCTGTGGTACTTTCAGACCAGGTGCCCTTGTGACCAATGGCAACAAAATGTTGGTACAAATGATTTCAGATGCCAATACAGCTGGAAATGGCTTCATTGCAAAGTTTTCTGCAGCAGAACCACACGAGAGAGGTATTTACAACTATCTAAATATTAACAATAGGTACACAGCTTTATTGGGGACTATATTTACATACGAGACTTTGTAAGGCCAGAGGGTACTGCATTAAAAATGAGCATAAAATTGCTGGCTGTTTACGAAATTTAATATCCAGAACAGTGCATTGCTCCTCCAGAAAGGTTTCAACAGCCAAGAAGATAAGCAGTCACGGATAAAGTATGTGGAACTAGTTTTACTATCTTGGCAGAAAGTTGATGCTAACATCTGTCACTTTAAAAAAAAACAAAAAAAACATAAGTATAAAGTTTGGGAGGAAATTGTCCTTTTCACTTATAGACCAACCTTTGATATTGACCCTTTTCAGGCACAACGGCTTTTCCATTATCACAGTGTTTACTCAAATGCTTTTGTTTTGCAACCTAAGAAGGAAGAGAATTTTTTATCATTAAAGCACACTTGTTTATATAAAGGCCCTGATCCAAGGTGTGCATGTGCATGCCATATGCCTACAACCCGCACTTGCACAGTACATGGATGGTATGGCCACTACACACATGTTGTGTGCATGGACCTTGGATTAGCCCCAGCGTGAAGAAATGTACAAGACAGGATAGGAGTCACTTGCCTTTAGTTTTAGCAGTGTTGCTAAGGGAAACATCTTGCCCCACGTGTCTGGGAGAACTTAAATGCAAAAGAACAAGTAGAACAGCATGTGAGTACATGGCAGAGAAGCTACCCAGGCAGTCTCTGAAGTTTCTTGTGCTTCATGAAACATTGTTCCACAGTTTCTGAAGAAATACAGAGGAATCAGAAGAAGGTTTATCTGTATATCTGCACTGAAGACACTACCCAAATGCTCTTCCTTTGGTTGGAAGCATTCTTTGGCTATTCCATCAGACACAAAGCTTGGTTATTTGACCGTTGCAATTTGGCCCAAGAGGTCATTTCTCTACTAAGTGCTCTACACAAATATGCTGTGCTTTTGGCTTCTGTTCTGGGTTTTGTATTTCTAGGAGATCAGTACTGTGGTGGACGGCTAGACAAGCCTTCTGGGTCCTTTAAAACTCCTAATTGGCCAGATCGAGATTATCCAGCTGGAGTCACCTGCTCATGGCATATTGTAGCGCCAAAAAATCAGGTGAGCTTTGTTTGAGCGGGTATCGGATACCTGCAAATACCTTAACACGTTTACACAGTTTGCTAAGATTACATTTTATTTTCATACTGGTTTATTGGTATGGTTTTGATAAATAAATCCAGTTTTCAGCCAAAAGAGTGAGGTACAAAGAGTACTGCTAGAGTAAAGTAAATTTGGTAATTAACAAAGTCAAATGTGGATGCTATTCCCTTGTGTTACTGTTTTAAAATCCCCACATGTACTTCACAGCCTTGACAAGAAGAATCCATGTTCATACATATTCTTTTATAATGGTTCATTCTTTCATTGTACTTCACTATTATGTTCATCTACCTCTATTTCCATTCTTGTTTATTACATCTAGCTTCCTATGTATATTATTTTCTGCAGATTATATTGTGATCCAGGCTCTTAAACAGCTGGGTATTTTGGGGCAGGGGGATTGTTGTGTCAGTTAGGAGTAACACAGTGGTAAACAGATCTTGCTAAATCAAATGTACAGCATACAAGTTTATAGCTTACACCTTGTGACAAAATACACAACGCTCATGGTGTATTCCCCACTCAAACACAAAAATGAGTTTTGTCTATCTCCAGCCAGCTACACACTTGAGCCTTGTCTTACTCAGCAGTTTGCACTGCAGGCTCATTCAGTTATCTTGCTTCCTATCTTGAGGTCTCCATTTTATAATCTGCTTGGACAATCTAGCCATGTACCTTGCAATATATGGCTATTTTGTTTAGTTTCCAAGGACGTAAGCCACTCTTGCTGAGATTCAAATCCATTGATTTGTCTGTCTTCCTAGATCATTTCCTTGAATAAGCCTTCCCATTATCTGCTGGGCTCTTCAATATTTGCTCCATCTTCTTTTGTTGTTGCCCAGGTTTCTGCTCCATAAACTATCATGGCAAGAAGTATACAATGATTGAATACCTTTATCTTCAAGCATATTGGGTAGGTTGCTTTTCATAACTATCCTTAGCTTTCCAAATTCTTTTTCATGCCACTAGACTTGTTTCTTAATCTCCTGCTCATGACCATAATCCTTCAAATGAAAGGGCTGTCTCAGATAAATATTTTCTTCTGATCTTTAATTCTCTTCCATTCACTGGGATCTATTTTCTTGAACATCGGCTTAGTCATGACTGTATTCATCTTTAATCCACATTCCTTACTTTCCATAGTCAGGTTATTTAATAATCCTGTGTATAGTCTGTGATTTCAACATTGTCAGGTGTAGTTTACAACATTCTTTGGTTCTTCTCATTTATCTCCAAATAAGCCTGACCTATTTCTCCAAGCCTCCAGTGAAGACTTAGTATAGGATTGTGCTAGTACAAAAAGTGCATTCTTTTAGTACTTTTATTCCTAGGAATCTGTACCTGATGATGGGTTTAAGCATCTGTGCATGCATACACATTTTCAGAGCTTCTTGTTGTATATCTATCTCCTAATGAATGGCATTTGATAGCCAACAAAACTAACTACTTCTTGTATTAAACAACATTTTTTTCCACCTAGCAACCAGTAAGTTGTTCTATACTAAAGGGACCCAAGAAAATATATCATATTGCAGGTTTTAGTTGCTGCAAAGTTAAGATTTATTTATTTATTTTCATTATTTATCCCGCCTCTCCTGTCTAGGCAGCTTGAGGCGACTTACAAAAATTTTAATATTTAAAAATATACATAAAATACATAAAAGGAAAGTGTAAGAATAAAATAATTAAAAAAACAACCCATCCTCCCTTCACCCACCTCCTTCACCAAAGGCCTGGTGGAACAGCCAGGTCTTGCACTGTTGCCAAAATGAGGCACTGTCCGGGGGCACCTGGGCCTCCACCGGAAGGGAGTTTCACAGCCTGGGTGTTGCCACTGAGAACGCCCTCTCCATTGTAGCCCACTGCACCACCCGGGGGACATAAGAACATAAGTGCCACAGTGGGTCAGACCAATGGTCCATCGAGCCCAGTATCCTGCCTCCGACAGTGGCCAGTCACAGGGGGACCTGGGAGAAGCACCCAACAGGTCACCATGCTGTCCATTCCCTGTGGGTCATCACCAGGCTCCTGACAGTAAAGGGTTTTGTTCCCCAATCCTATCTGGCTAATAGCTGCTAATGGAACGATCTTCCAGAAACTTGTCCAAACCTCTTTTAAACTCAGTTACATTGCTGGTCTTGAGTCCACCTCTCCTGGCAGTAAATTCCACAACCTAATTGTATGCTGAGTAAAAAAATACTTTCTTTTGTCTGTTTTTACTCTGCCACCTGTGAGTTTCATGGAGTGTCCCCTAGTTTTAGTACTAGTTGAGAGGGTAAATAACCGTTCCCTGTTTACAAGTTCCACACCACTCATGATTTTATAGACCTCTATCATATCTCCTCTCAGCCGTCTCTTTTCCAAGCTGAAGAGCCCCAACCTATCAAGCCTCTCCTCATACGGGTGCTGTTCCATACCCTGGATCATTTTTGTTGCCCTTCTCTGTACCTTTTCTAGTTCCGCTATGTCTTTTTTGAGATGGGGCGACCAGAACTGCACACAATATTCAAGGTGCGGTCGCACCATTGATTTGTATAGAGGCATTATGACATCCTCAGTTTTATTCTCTATTCCCTTGCGAATAATTCCTAACATTCTATTTGCTTTTTTGACCGCTGCGGCACACTGGGCTGAGGATTTCAGTGTATTATCCACAATCACTCCCAGATCCTTTTCCTGAGTGGTAACTCCTAGCTTAGTACCCAGCATTGTGTACTCATAATTTGGATTATTTTTCCCAATGTGCATCACTTTGCACTTGTCCACATTAAATCTCATCTGCCATTTAGATGCCCAGGCACCCAGTCTTGTAAGATCTTGCTGCAGCTCCTCACAGTCTGCTCGTGTTCTGACTACTCTGAATAACTTGGTGTCATCTGCAAATTTGATCACTTCACTCTTAACACCTTTTTCCAGATCATTAATGAATACATTGAAAAGAACTGGTCCCAGTACAGGTCCTTGGGGCACACCACTTTTTACATCAAGAAGGGCACTCCCGGCAGACCACAGGGGTTGGTCCAGGGCACGGAGAGTTCTGCACTTCCCCAAAACAAAGGCTGAATCAGCCCGTGTAAGAGCCATGGGACGTGGGTGGTTTTCAGGATCAGGGCCTAACTGGGTGAGTCCTTGCAGGATCAGGGTGAGTTGGAGGGCTACCTTGAAGTCCGGGGCAAAGCAGGGGTGAAGCTAGGAAAATCAGTCCAGGAGGATAGCGGCATACAGGGGGTGAAGCAAGCGGAGGTTTAGGACAAAGCAGAAGTCAAGCCATGAGATCTTGTCTGAAGGGATGAGAGTAGGTAGGAGTAGGTGCTGGGTCAGGAAGTAGATGGGAGGCGAACCAGACCGGGAAGAGGAAGACACGGAGATGAGGCCCTGGAGCAGAGAAGTAGAGTGTAGAGCCACTGGGAGAGTTGAGCTGCTCTGACAATTTGGGACCCAGCCAGCCAGGCTTTTGTAGGCAGCTGTGAGCTACAGCCAGCCAACTGGAGGGTGAGTAGCTGGAGAGCCCTTGGAAGCTCAGCTGAGCTAACTTGGTGCTAATAATGCTGTGCAGCTGGTGCAGAGAAGGGAGCTACAGTCTCAGACACAACAAGGCCCTGACAGCTCCACTCAGTTAGTTTCCACCTAGGCATGACCGGGCTGCTTTTGCAGAAGGGGTGGGGTAGAAATCTATTGAAATAAAATACATAAAAATAAATTGAATTCAAGCCATGCTCAAGATGGAACTAATCGTTATTTTACTGATCTCGCACCAGTTGTCCTCCATGCTGGCCTCTGCTTCCCTTCCATTTCATAATTATACCTGCTATCTGAACAACAAGGTATCATGATGTAAAATGAGTGAACATACCTTTTTTAAATTTGTTCTTAAAATATCAGATGCCATCTAAATTAAGATGTACAGAGAGATATGGGTGTAACTCCAGAGAGCATTTTAAAGTGCAGGACCAGCGACCACAAACTTGAGTCTGAGAAACCAGTAACTGAAACACCAACATACAAGTCACTGGGAAGCACGAGTCAAAGCCATCAACAAACTGGGCTGTTACGGATGCCTGAACAAGTGGATACTTCACAACAGTGAAATGTGCCAAGTTAAGGCAGACTCACCAAATGCAGAGTTCATGGCTGCAAACTGAAGGTGGATAGACACTCCAAGACTAGAGAGAAACAACTGTTAAAACTTGAAAAATAAGTCAGTTACATATACATAAAAATATTTGAACCCTTTCCAAATGCCCTTCTCATTGAGCTACAAGAACAACTGTTAACTTTTTAAAAAAAATCTGTGTTGGAGAAGGACTTCACAAGTTGTACAAAAATCTAGAATATTTGTTGCTACTGCAACAGCATTAGCAGTACGTTTGGGTGACTGAGCTTGGGTCTACTGTGCTAGAGCCCTTAGTTCTATTCTGCACTGTGGCCTTGCATCATCTTTCTGTTAACATTTTTGTAAAATGAGGTGGTTATTCATAGTCCTCTACTTTGTAGAGTCAGACATTGGTCGAAAGAAAAACAGCAATTTGTATAGGAACCACAGTCTGTGGAAGTGAGATTTGAACTTGTGACACCCTGTTCTGCAACTGGGGGAACATTCCTTTGGGTTTGGGGCACAGGAGTCAGTCTCTTGGCTAGCACAGAGTTAACTGTCTACAATTTCATTTCATTTCACTTTTTATTTATATCCCGCACTCTCCTTCACAAGAAGCTCGAGGCGGCTTACAATTAAGTGAAATACCATAAGGTCCACATCAGACCATAAATAATACATAATAACCAATCCAAAAAGACAATAACCCATTACAATTGAGAAAATGAACAAGGCAAGCCAACATTCTAAATAATACATATTAACCATCCATTTCCTCACTTCTCCTCACCCTGCTGCCACCAGGGGAGAACCTTTCCTATACCCATTTAGAAATAATATAACACAACATTCCTCCCTTCTAAATAATACATATTAACCAACAATTAACCTCACCTTCCCCACCTGCTGCCACCAGGGGGGAACCCTCCCACTCCCATTCCACCTGCTCTCACCAAGTGGAGTGGGTCTTCTACAAGATTACATACTCATTCTCTCATATAATCCCCCATAATTTTAACATATTATATAACTCATCAATATAAGCTCACAGTTACAAAAACCCCTTCCTCATTTAATTCACTCCTAACACATTATTCAAAACAATCCCCCAATTCACAAAAATATCCCTCCTCCCTTAATACAATATCACAATAACAAAATAATCACTCCTCCCCCTTCCCCATATCCAGCACTCGCATTCCCTGGCGGATCAGCTCCCTCTGCCACCAAAGATGAATAATGTTAGTCAGTGTCCGTGGCCCCAGCCGAAGGTCCCAGCCAAAGGGCACGTCCCTTTGACCGTGCCCCTTCAGCACGTACCACTGGCATGTGCCACCGACATGGTTGCCGGTCGCTCCCGGCTCTTGTGCGGGTGTCCCGGAAGCAGCTGTTCCAAGTCCCCGCCCCCTTGATAGACACAGCGGTGGCAAGAGATCCTTTTGGCCACTGAACACGCCCCCTTGGGTTCGGTGCAGCTCCAGCTCGGGATATTGACCACATCCCCCCACACAAGGTTTCCAAGGGTGGGGGGGGCTGGCCACAATCATTCCTCCCCTCCTGGATATGTCCCGTGCTCCACGGCTCTCTGTCACCTTTGCTCCACATACTCCTGGCAGGGACCCCTGTCCAGCCTCTGCCCTCACTCACATTCTCAGCCTGATGTAACGCTGGGGCCATGCTGCTCATTGTTGTTACTGCCTGGATGCTGTCAGACCTAGAATCCTAGAACCACAGAAGTGTTGGTACCTCAAGGGTCATCATTTCATCCAACCTTCTGGTCCAAGGCAGGATACCCAGTCACAGACACTGGTAGCAGCTCCAGCGGCCAACAGGATGAAGGGGGTGGTCTTCTCCCCGCATAGCCCCACACCCCACTTCAGGTCTGGGGTCGCCAATGGCTATAGAGGACGAGGGAGGGAGGGGCTGAGGCTTCTCTACTCTCCCGCCCCCACAGACTGGCCATGAGTCTATCAGGGACTGATAATTGAGAAACACTGAATTAGGATGGTGTTATCAGAGGCCGCTCCTGGCCCCCATGGCGTCGCCCACCTCCCCAGCTGAAGGCTCCTGGCTGTAAGCGCCAGGCACTGGGCCCCGCACCGAAGCCGCCGGCCCCCCTTGCCAGCGGGGACCTTGACACCGCTGTTACAGGGCAACAGCTACAACAAAGACTAGCACCGCCTCCTAATGCAGCACTGATGCAGAGGCGGGGCCACCAGCACGCCGATGTTCAGCACGCCTCCAGGCACGTAGCAGGGGCGTGGCTTCCTCCTCATCAGCCGGCGCTGTGAGGCACACAGCACCGGTGATCTGCTGAAACTGGTTCCGTGAGAGAGAGAGAGAGACAGACATTTTTGATCCCTGATCCTTGAAGTCCTGGCAGGTTTGTTCCTGGTTCCCCCTTCCTTTCCCTGGATGACTGTGCGGAGTGCTTCGGTTGCGTGAGTGATAGTGTGCGTGTGTTTACCTGCCCTTCCCCCTCTGTACCTAATTCCGTGTGGGTGAGTTGACTCCGTGCAGGGTGAGCGGCGAGGGGTACGATTCAGTCTTCCCCCTCCTGGGGTCCCCTCCCCTTTCCTGTGTGAGTGGCTCCCTAACCTCCCCCTCGGAACCTGGCCCCTTTCCTCTGTGAACTCCCACGCCATGCACAAGCTCTCCTTCCCTGTGAGGTGACTGAGGAGTGTGTGAGGTGGGTGGTGGAACAGACTGAGTGCTCCAGCACAGGCAACCCAGCACCCTATGATGATGCAGGCCTAATCCCTCATGGATTTCAAGGGTCACACTGCTATCCTGATGGGCACTTTGTAACCTCAAAACAATTCCGGAACGCCATGCTGAGCCTCCCCCTCTGAGAGGGTACGCCTGAGTGTTTGTGGTACATGCAGTACAGTCCCTGGCCATGGAAATGCGGGATGTCAAAGCCAAACAGGCTGAATTAGAAATGGCCATAAAGACCGCCCCCGTGGCAGCAGTGCCCGTGGTCGTGGCGGCCCCCCCGGTGGCACCACACCCTGACCCAGAAGCCCGAGGAGCGGCGGCTGCCCTACCTCGGGAGCCAAAGGGCCCCCAAATTGAAAAGTTTCTGGGAGACTGCAAGGCTTCCAGGGGTTCATAGCTCTCTGTGACCTGACCTTTACAGTGCCGCCCGCCACCTATCATACTGATGACTTAAAAGTCGCCTTCATTATTGGCAACTTAGGAGGAATTGCCTTGGATTGGGCTACCTCTTTACTAAAAGACAAGAGCCCACTTTTGACCAACTATGCTGATTTTCTTCGTGCGTTTACTACCCTTTTTGACCACCCCCATCGGACTTGAGACGCCTAGACACAAATCATGTCACTGAAACAGTGAAAGAGCGGGGTTTTAGAGTACTCCACCCGTTTCCAGAAATTGTCCCTTGAACTACACTGGCCTGAGGATGTACTCACGGTTCTATTTCGACGGGGGCTCCACAAAGAGCTAAAGGATCAACTGGCCTTCACAGCCCTACCGGACACATGGGGAAAACTAGCAACCTTAACCTTGCAGATCAAGGAGCGGTTGGCAGAGCGGCAACAGGAACGTCGCCAGGGAACCCATACCTTCGTACCCCATCCTCCATTCCAAGCCAACTTTGGCGGAGAAACCCACAAGACTGGAGAGAGAGAGCCGATGCAACTAGGAGCAGTGCGTGGGCCTCTTTCCCGAGAAGAAAGAGAACGAAGACAGATCTTGTGCATGTTTTTATTGTGGCGATTTGACCCATTTCATCCAGACCTGCCTGGCCCAGGCCGCAACACTGTAGCCACCAGAAAACCTTTCTGGCCGAGGTGTATAGGGGTCACCCTGGCCATAGACACCAAACTCACTTCCGCGTGCCCTTGACTGTTTTGGCCTCTTCCTGCCGGTCCTTCATCATATGGGCCTTGATTGACTCAGGGGCCTCTAGCAATTTCATGGATATCACCTTGATGACCACGTATAATCTTCCTACTGAAGCTAAACCTCTACCAGAACCGGTGCACACCATAGATGGGTTTCCCTTGGTCTCAGGACTCATCACCACCCAGACCTTTCCTCTCCAGTGTACAATGGGGAACCACCAGGAAGACTTGGATTTTGACATAGGGTGCACTCCCATGTTCCCTGTGGTCTTGCAGTTTCCCTGGCTGTAAAAACACAACCCACGGGTAAATTGGACTCGGAGACAAGTGCTACTCGACTCCAAGTTCTGCCAGCTTCAGTGCCTGCAGATCCCTCCAAGGCAGCAACTGACCGCCACCCTGCCGGCACCCCTGAGTACGGAACTCATCAGTCTTCCTGGCGAATACCGGGTTTATCAAGATGTGTTCAGCAAGCAGGCAGCTTCGGCCCTCCCACCACATCGGCCGTATGATTGTCCGATTGACCTCAAACTGGGAGCCAAACTTTCGTTTGGATGCATCTACGCCCTCTCTATGCCCGAATTTAAAACCTCCGTCTATATCTAGATGAGGCCTTACAGAATAGATTCATCTGCCACTCATGTTCTCCAGCAGGGGCCCCTATATTCTTTGTCTGGAAAAAAGATGGGGGTCTTCACCCGTGTATTGACTACCGGGGGTTAAATGATGTAACTATTAAAAACCAATACCCTCTGCCCCTTATTCCTGAACTGTTAAATCGCCTGCAAGGAGCCCGTATTTTCACAAAACTTGACCTCTGAGGCGCCTACAATCTCCTGCGAGTCCGGCAAGGAGACGAGTGGAAGACGACCTTTCATACACGCTATGGGCATTTTGAGTACCTAGTGATGCCATTCAGATTAGCCAAAGCTCCCGCCGCCTTTCAGCATTTCATAAATGACATCTTCCGTGACCTCCTTGATGTATTTGTCATCACCTATATCGACGATATCTTAATATATTCAACCACCTTTGAACAACATGTTAATCATGTCTGTCGTGTTCTTCAACGGCTTCGGACACACAAACTCTATTGTAAATTGGAGAAATGTGCGTTTCACCTCACCTCGGTGGAATTCCTTGGATTTATTATTACACCTGTAGGGGTCCAGATGGATCCTCGCAAGCTTGACGCTATCCGTCACTGGCCTCCTCCGAAGGCAGTGAAACCTTTGCAGAGATTCTTAGGTAGCGTGAACTACCACCGTCAATATATCCCGCATTATACAGAACTGACTACCCCTCTGATGCGCCTATTGAAAAATAACCAAGAGTTTACATGGGGACCGGAACAACGACGAAGCTTCCTTCACCTAAAACAGGCTTTTATGTCGGCTCCACTGCTCCGGCATCCTGACTTTACCAAGCCATTTCAAGTGGAAGCAGATACCTCTAATAAGGCCCTAGGGGCCGTCCTCTTGCAACTCGAAGCCGAAGAGGGCCAAGGTTTACCGTGTGCATATAACTCTCAGCAACTTACTCCTGCTGAAGAAAATTATACTATTTTTGACCAAGAATTATTGGCCATCAAGGCGGCCTTTGAAACCTGATGCCATTATTTAGAACGGGCATCTCACCCCGTCACTGTGGTAACAGACCATAAAAACTTAACCTTTCTACAAACAGCGCAAATTACCAATGCCAGACATGCACGTTGGGCTTTATTCTTCACCTGTTTTACATTTACTATCTGTTACCACGCAGGAAAACTCAACACCCTTGCGGACGCGCTATCCCAGTATCATGAAACCAAAGATGAAGACAAACCCCAAAAGGGGGCTATTCTTGATGCCGGAGTTTTTGCTGCAACCTTCATTACCCCAGAACAACTAAAGCACGCTACTACACAAGAACTCTTACGCTCCAATGATCCAACCTATGCAGCTGACCAGGGGCTCCTATAGCGACAGGGGCGCATAGTCGTTACCCTTTCCTGCCGGCCCCAAATCCTATGGGCCCATCATGATGCCCCTTTGGCCGGACACCTGGGACGTAACCAAACGTGTTGGTTGATTCAACGCTTCTTTTGGTGGCCATCCCTCACCCAGGATGTCCAACAATATGTAGACCAGTGTACCACATGTGCCTGCACAAAGCGTCTCTGGCAGGCCCCGCAAGGGCTGCTACAAATTACTACCCCACCTAAGGGACCTTGGCAGCAAATTGGCATCGATTTTATTGCGGACCTCCCCCCGTCTAGACGATATACTACGGTATGTGTCGTGGTGGACCATTTCACAAAGATGGCTCACTTCATTGCTATAAAGGATTACCTACGGCTCAACGAACCACTCTCCTTTTCATTCGCCACATTGTGCGCCTCCACAGATGGCCGCTTGAAATCATCAGCGACAGAGGCCCACAATTCATCTCCCGCTTTTGGCAAGCGTTTTTTAAGTCCCTACAGGCACGCCTAAGTCCTACTACGGTATACCATCCGCAGGCCAATGACCAAGAAGAAAGAGTCAATCAGGACTTTGAACATTACTTGCGTTGCTATATAAATTACCTACAAGGTGACTGGTATATGTGGCTCCCACTTGCGGAGTACGCCCATAATAATGCCCCTAATGCCTTCATCGGTGACTCCCCCTTTTACATTTCATATGGCTATCACCCCCAAAATTGCACGCCCGAACTAGCTCCAGTACACGTCCCGGCAGCAGGAAGTCTTCTCCAACATCTGCGCCAAGTTCAACGCCACGCGGAGGCCACTCTGGCAGCCTCACGCCAGCACTATAAACAATATGCTGACCAGCATCATCGCCCAGCAGATCCCCTTCAACCTCGAGATTACGTCTGGCTGGACCGTCGGCACTACCCTTCTACTCACCCGTCGCGAAAATTAGGTGACTGATATATTGGACAATTTCCTATACAGCGACAGATTAACGACGTAACCTTTCGGCTATTGCTTCCCTCTCGCCTTTGAATACACCCCACAGTGCACGTCTCGCTCCTCAAGAAGGCTCAGCCCCCGACAGTTCCTCCCAAGTCCTTGCCTGGAGGCTCGCCAGAGCTCTCCACAGAGACAGACTACAAAGTTCGAGCCATTTTGGACTCTAAAATATCTCAGAAGTCACCTTCACTACCTCATAGACTGGGCCGGGTACAGCCCCAGTGAACGTTCCTGGGAGCCTGCCTCCATTGTTTCGGCACCCCACTTGACCCGTCTGTTCCATCGCCGATACCCAGGAAAGCCCAGACAGTTCTGGACCCCTGGGCGGGGTGCTCGAGGGGGGGATACTATCAGAGGCTGCTCCTGGCCCCCATGGTGTCACCCACCTCCCCAACTGAAGGCTCCTGGCTGTAAGCACCGGGCACTGGGCCCCGCACCAAAGCCGCCGGCCCCCCTAGTCAGTGGGGATCTTGACACCGCTGTTGCAGGGCAACAGCTACAACAAAGACGGCCAGCACCGCCTCCCAA
>QEPC01003437.1:269588-287012 GCA_003113815.1 Sphenodon punctatus
AGACTTTCAGAGCACTCCCAGGCATCTCTTGCTGCTCTAAACTCTCTTCAGAGCAGTATGGAAACCAGATATGACTGTGATTACTGCCACAGAGTGCAGGTGGAAAAGAACTGCAGAAAGGACATGTTGCTTCTGATGGGTACAATTCAGACCAGCATGGAAACCACTGCAAATGCCCTGGATAGGTTCAAACATGAAAATACACAAGCCATCCCTGTGTCTGCTTCCCAGAATCCAAGTACTTTGGCTGCAGAACCCTATTCTTTCTCTAATGCCCCTAACACAGACCGCTAATTCAGCAGCAGTGAGATTTCAAAATGCCTACAACGTACATACCCCAATAAATCAAACCAATTCTGCTGAACCTACTGCTGGAAACTTGCTAGCTGTTGGGCATTCAAAATTTCCCCTATCCTCTGTTAAGTGTTTCGTTTCTCTTCCCCACCATGTGAATCCATCTGCATTTACTGATGTGCGTGCTCCCCAATTGAATACGTCCATATAGCCCCCAGTGTGATGCATTGCCTAATACAGTAGAGGTTTCTGTAAGCAGAAGCTAATCTAAATGTACACATGTCGCAAAGAGATTATTCGCCCAGCTAAAATTGCTTTCCTTCTTGCTGTGCTAATGGCATGTAAACATTTTTTCCTTTTTAAAAATACTATAATTTTTCTTTTTTGAAAACGTTGACATTACAGGAGAGTGGGTGGAAAGCCTCAATGTACCAGCCCTGCAACCCATTTCAGTTGAGAAATGAGAGTTATGCTAATTATACATGCCGATATATCAAGTAAGATCTCTGTCCAAAACAACCCTTGGGAAATTCCATTAAACCCTCTCCTCTCCCAGAGACAGAAATGAAAGAGAGAATACAAATACCTGTGTGCTGCATGGGTGGGGGAAGAGAGAGTGAGAGATGGTGATGGGCCGGATGTCCCTTCTCAGCCTTGGAACTTGCCTGCCCTACTCCCGTAACGGTTGCAGAGCGGACGGCTCCACAAACCACTAATATTTGCACCCTTGGTTAAGGTTAAAGCAGGGGCACTGGGATGCAGGAACAGTAAGCTTCCCAGAACGCACATGGGGTTTCCTCTCATGGCCATGGCTGGTGCGGTTTAATGACCAAAATAGTGCTTTCCACACAGCAAAATGCTGCCTCCCATTAATATGTTGCCTCCTACAATGCACAAGCACTGCATGCCCACAGCCACCTCGGAAAAGTAGTCATAAAACTTGTTCACATGCACCGTGATCTACGTGCATGCCTATAAACTATAACCATGCACAGCGCAGCGCTCCCCAACAGAAGGCTTTCCAGAAGCAGATGCCTGGGAGCCGTTCGGTCAGTGCCCTCAGTCAACAAGTTGTTCCAGAAGACAATAAGGTCATTGAGCAAATGGTCATTGAGATCAGGAGTTAATTCCCCTAGGGCATTCTGGAACCTTTCTGTTTCCATTAGTCTCTGGGGACGAATCAACCTAACTTGTTCTACACCTCTCCTGGGGCAGACGTACACCAGGTGTCACCAGGGAGGGGGGTATAGAGGGCGGAAAGGTAGGAAAGGGTCAGAAGGACTGAACCCCACAAAGACAAGGGGCGACCTCCTCTCAATACTAGGTTCCCTCGGTGGTATACAATGTCCCTCAGGATAGAAGGTGGGCTTTCTCTCCGAATCAGAGAGCAACCCTTGTCATCATTGGGACTCAGGGAGAGGAAGCCACTTGCCCCAAAGGCACAAACAACACCAGGGAAGGGATCCAGATTCTCAGGGGAGTACTCAGGGTCCCTGGGCACCGTGGTGGGGGGCGTGAGGGAAAAGGGGAAGGGGAAGGGGAATCCCAGGAGGCGGGTGTCTCAGGAGGGGGATGGGAAACAAGGGAGGAGTGAGGGGATAGGGTACACACTCACAAGGAACACGACTTGATAAGGAATAGCAGGGAGGAACCAGAAAATAAGGAACAAGGGGTAGGAAGTACCCAAACCAGGGATTCACCTTCCTTTCGCACAGAGACAAACAAGACAGACAGAATATACTCACTCGCTCACAGACTCACTCCAAAGGGGGGGGGGGGAAACACAGGGATCGCTCACAGTCTCAAGGCACAACCAAAACCTGACACAGAAATCTCCAAGGCAGTAGAGGGGCCAGTCTCTCACAAGTGATTACCGGCAGAGGCTCATGGCCCCTGCCAGTACTATATATAGCAATCTTGCCTAATTAGTTAATGAGCTCCAGGCAGGGCGCCACTCTGCCCTGAAGCCCTGCATGAGTTCCCAATTGCCAAGGGAGGGGGGAGGAGCTGGACCCAGAACACGCTGCAGTGTGGATTAGCCCCGCCTCCCAGCTCCGTCCCAGTCACTGTTTCGCCGGCCATCCCTATTCTGCAGCCGACGCGCTGACACCAGGAGACCAGCCTGGAGGAGATAACAATCTGTCCATGACAAGGGCATAATTAATACATTCCCCACTACTGGATCCCCCACCTCAAGGCCAGTGCAGAATATCAGGTCAAGGGTATGTCCTCCCTCATGGGTCAGGCCCACAACCCTCTGAGACAGTCCCATGGTTGTCATGACGACCATGAACTCACGCTCCACTCCCCCAAGATTGGCGTCAGCATGTATGTTGAAAGCCCCCAGGACTAAAGTCCTTGGAGATCACAAGACCATCTCCGACACCAATTCAGCTAGGACGTGTAGGGATGCTGCCATACAGGTAGGTACACAGTATATCAGCAGCAGCCCCAATCTGTCTCCAGCCATATCAGTCACCAGATGGATACCCTCCATGCCCAAGGTAGTCTGCACTGGATACCTCCTCACAGACCAGGTGTCCTTAAAAATAAGTTACACCGCCTCCCCACCCCTCTGCTCTAGGCTGGTGCTGTACAGAGTACCTGGCCGGAACAAGGTCAGCCAGAATTGGTCTCGACTCAGTGTCCAGCCAGGTCTCTGTAATACACACGAGACGGCTGAATGATCCAAGATCAACTCTTGGATCGTTGTAGATTTATTAACAACCGACCTCGCATTAATCAGCAGCAGTCCTGGGCCAGGGGGCCTCCCATTCTCAATCACCACATTACCTGTCCGGGGGCCTGTGAGAGGGACAGGCACCAAGTACCTGTCCCTTGTCACCGTTGTTACCTGTATAAGTACAACTCTGTTTTATTGGATACGGCATTAATAGTTGGACCTGGCAATATTACCAGTTAAGAAGCCCAGTACTCTAACCTATGTTGGTCTTGCATGTCTGGTGCCCACGGTTGGATACATGAGCTGGTCCAGAAGAAGACGGGGAAGGGGGCCCAAATTTTGATGAATAATCAAATGCAGCTTCTACTTGGCCATATGGAGATGCATCAAACTTTAAACCAAATAAGGGAAGAGGTAATTTTTCTAAGAAGACTCTTCTGGAGTCACGCACCTTTTCAGACATCTCCTGAGGACATCAAAAGAGCACATGGGGGGGAGCATCAGAGGGGATATGGTGGTGGAGGTGGACTAACTTTTTGAAAGCAAATGTTAAAAAGAAAAGCTTTTTTATATTCAATATAATATTGACATTTTTTCACCATTTTTGTTGAAGCTAAGATAGTATTCTTTTTTTCAAATTGATGCAAAGGGATAGCAAAAATTTCTGCTGGTGATAATGTGTTTTTTAAAAAGTATTTTTATAATAAAAATTTGTTCATGGTATAGAACAGCTCATTGTGGTACTTGGCCTCCATAACCTATTTCATGAGAGCAGTTTCCACCTTGAGAACTTACGATGTAAGGTATAGATTCATGAATTAATTCATGGCTGAGCATGTCTAAGGAGTTGCAGACTACAGCTACGCACATGAGCCACAGCTCAAAACATAACTTCTGCATTCAGGATTGTACATGATTTTTATAATGTCTACATCAGTCATTTATGTGCTTATTCAGTGTGCGCTATATCCAGTGTCTGTCAAGGGAAAAGTAGAGTTAAAAAATTGTTTTCATGATTTAGGGTTAGTTTCATGTTAAGTTTATTAGAGTTAAAAATTTGTGTCTAAATATAAGGGGGAAACTATAACAGAAGTAATAACAGCAAGTACTGCTTCTCAAAATGGGGTGGTTTAAAAAGAATTTTATTTTATATTTTTCTTTCAAAGTTAAGTTCTTTGCAGTCCAGTGATGTATACATCTCTATTATATATAATATATAGTTTTTAATCATGCATTGGTTTTTACGGTATTAATTCCTTCAAATAATCCATTCACTTCATTTACACACGGTAAGGTCAATTTATTACCACCTTGAAACATTTCTGCAGTTCTGTGTACTGTTGTAACAGCTGTTGTGTGTGCTCTCTGCTACTGTCATCTTCATTGTAAATATTTTCCAAGGTAATAAGAACCATGAAAACATAGTTCATAAGCTGTGCTAGTGAGCGCATAATGACACTCATGTTCTCAGCAAGCTGGTTGTCCATGGTTTTCTATCTGGAAAGAAAAATGAGCATGTAAGTGATGACTATCACTGTAAAAGCTGTGTATAAAAAAAACCCTGTCCAGTAAAGACAGTGGGGCCGATCCCATGCCCCGCGTGCACTGTGTGGTACATGGAAAGCATCCCCATTGTGGGGACATTGTGCCACATGCAAGCCATATAGATCCCATGTGCAGGAGGCTTAGGATCGTGGCCAGTGAAACACCGGTGCAGACTTCACTCCCTTCAGACATTAAAGGCCAGATTCAAAGTGAAACATATTAAAGTTGTTGCAAAGATACGAAGAACGCATTACCCATGCTGTATACAGTGTATCACTGTGGGGTTTCATATTTACCCCTGTTTCTCAAAAGAAGTCTAATGTCTTGCCCAGTCCTTGTAAGGTGGATACTTTGGTTAGCAATTGCCAATGTGTATCCATGTAGGACGTATGGAAAAGCTTGCAGTTTGCGCCCCTAGGGGCTCAGATGTCCAACATGCCCCTCTGCTGCCACGTCCACAGTAAGCTTTTGCCCTGATGTCACAACCGATGGCTCAAGAGGGGTTCCCTGTCTGTGCAGCGGAGGTACATGAAAAAGCATCCATGCTAGAGTTCAAGTCCTCAGGAAGCAGTATGGTGGCCGTGCAGGGGGTCATCAGAACAGGAATGGACTGTCTGAGATCCTCTCACTTTTGGATCTGTTCTTTGTACCTGAGGTTTATGAATGCCAGAGAATGGGCATGCCTGAGCTGCTGTGGAACTTAACAAGTACACTACACACAGCACGCAGTTACTGGTATAATCCCTTGAATTGTTGAGCGTGCCCGAGCGAGCTTGACTTGTTTAGGGAATTCCCTGATTGCAACTTTCTGCAGCTGACACCACTGTAACGTTTTGCTGTTGTCAAACACAACATCTTTCCAGAGTTCCGCACACATTAGCAGGCTACTAGCTGTCTCCTTGCTCCCGTTCTAACACCATGCCATCCTCCCTTTCACCAGAAACCTGCCCTGAGCTGTCTGTCCGTACACAAAGACGCCTCCCTTCATGGTGCAGACTCACCAGGGTGAGATCTCCTTTTACGCTGAGCTTTGACTCAGAAAGTATGGCGTTTGCAGTCCAATTTCAGAAATGGCACTGAGTTAGCTGCTTCTTCCCAAAATGCAGAGCTGCAACCTGGAAGTAATGGACTCCCAGTAATCACAGTGGGGAAAAACATGTAAATCCGGTAGCACAGCAGCATGGGATTTTGCGGTCCTCCCGCAGCCGTTTAATATACATTGTCATGTTAATACTGCAAATGCAAGTTAAATCTTAAGGCGAATTGAAAGTGACTGTGAGAATGGTCACTTGCAATAATAACAGCGAATTAATGAAAGTGGATTTAAAAGCTAATTTGAAATAAATTTACTTGTGTAAAAACAGCCTGTGTGTGTTTACACATGCATTAATCCAGATTAAGATGTTCTTAATCTAAATTATGGTGATTATGTGAACACTTTAATCCAAATTACTGAACCCAAATTTAAAATTTAACCTGGGTTCTGCTAATTTTCAAGTATTTATTTTAATCTGGATCAAGGTCAGTCCAGATTAGTGATCATGTGAATGGTAAATCAGGACTGAGTCCCAGATGCCATAAGAGCCCTGCAGACATTCCCTTCCAGCCATCCGTATCTCTATGGTATCCCGCAGTCTCTGCTTGGCATGCCGAATTTCAAATTCACAGAGGCAAGGTGAAGATCCCTCCATTTTGCAAGGTGACTGCTATATCTATTGCTGTCAATGTACTCCCAGAAATCCGGGTGGAAGAGGATGCTGCAAACTGGTTGCACTGCCTGCACCATGGGATTTCGCAGTCTCCATTGTGACTCCTAATTTGGATTAGCCTGTAAATACTGCAAATCAGGATTAATTCTTATTCCTGATTAAAAATGATTAAAAATAATTCAGGAATCATAACCCTGAATTAATGGATCTGGATTAATAGCTAATTCAGTTTAACTGTGATCGTGTGAAAACAGCCACTGATTAGAGTTAATTTAGGGCTTCCTTGTTTTTCTTTCATACATGTCACTGAAAGTGCTTGATACTCCATTTAAAATAACACTTTAGAAGGAAGACATGTAAAAGGGAAAGGTTACCAGTAGTGTTGGCATACAAAATTTACTGCAATGACCAGACAAATGATTAAAGCATTTTGTATTTTAAAAAATTAGGAAATTTCCTTAATGTAAGGAATAAGAACTCTTTTGAATCAAAAAGTTGATTCTCATGGTTCACTAATCATGTTTGTTTTAATCAATTCTAATGAGATACCTTATGGTTTTCCTGCAGCTGATCGAGTTAAAGTTTGAAAAATTTGATGTGGAGAGAGATAACTACTGCAGATATGACTACGTGGCAGTGTTTAATGGTGGGGAGATCAATGATGCTAAAAGAATTGGAAAATACTGTGGAGACAGTCCGCCAGCGTGAGTGACTTGTCTGTCTTAAATCAAAATGATTTCGAGTTTTCTTCAGAATTCTTAACAGTTTTCTTCTGAGACTTGTTTTTTTGAAGGTTGTCTTTCATTTTTTGTAAAGTTTGATAAATATGTAACTCATTCTACAAACAGTGGATTTTGTGAGCCTTGCTGTTGTGACAGATATGTTGCAACTATTGTACTGTTTAAAGTAAGATTTTGAAGGCTTATGCATTTGAAGAAAGAATCCCTTCTTCAAGAACCCTGCCTAGATTTCATATTATCTTCCTTTCTCCCAAGTCATTCTAAGTTTGAACCTTTGTTTATCATTTGTTTACTTACAAATTCTGTGGAATGTCTGCCCAAATGACTATCCTGAATGTTTATTATTTAATAACTTGCAATAACCCTTTTTAAATTTTTTTCTGGAGGGGTGGTGGGTGTTGGCCTGGGCTTTTTAACTGCTACTGCTATTTGGAGAGGGCCAGAATTTTTATTACTTTTTAAAAACGTTTTTGCCCGCTGTAATGGAGCCGGATCCACAGGGGTGAGTCCTCATAGGATCCATACCCCCCAGTCAAGTCCACACCAAACTTATTTCCCCCCAAATGACTCTTTCTTGTTGCGTGTGTCCAGTTCCCAAATACACATGTATCTAAACAGTCCAACACAAGGTCTTCCCTTGAGTCAGCCCTCTATCCAGGATTACCACTTCTCCAAAGGAGCCCTTCCTCCAGGGCACCTGAGAGGGTAGCCCCTGTATGCACTGCTTTCCTCACGACTCTTTGCCTTTGGGCCTGGACAAGCTTCTCTTATGCTGCTATACCTCCCAGACTGGTAGGCCTACCCACCGCTTCAAGGAAAACCTGATCAAGATGAGGCTTTATGGATCCTACCAAAGTCATGTTTCTCCAAGTTATGAGGTGAGCCCTAGGCTCAGCCTCCCTTGATGGTCTTCCCTTTACATTTCTGGCTCTGTAGATGGCTCTTCAGGTCACTTTCAGCATTCTGCTCCACCCTGGCACCTTGGCCATTGATTCATCCCCTTAAAGGGACAGACACCTACTTCTACCCAGGCTGACTCTGCAGGTGGGTTTCTCATTACAGGCAATTTGCCCCCAAACCTTGTACCTGGTCCTGCAATGACTTAGGATCTGTCTCAGCAAGTAAAAAAAACAAAAACAAATTACTGTTAGATTTATGAGCGGCTTGCCAGATCTCATGTCCCTCCTGCTGCCTTGGTCTTCTCTCTCCTCAGGTATTTGGTTGTTTCGGTGAATCCATGGTTTTGGTGATTTTAGATAGCTGAAGTCAAAGGCTCCCACTTCTAGGGTAACAGAATCATAGAGTTGGAATGTACTCAGAGGTCATCTAGTCCAACCCCCTGCTCAGTGCAGGAAATCTGCAGCTACAGCATCCCCGACAGATGACTTTCTAGCCTTTGTTTGAAAACCTCCAGTGAAGGAGAGCACACCACCTCCCTAGGCAATTTGTTCCACTGTTGAACAGCTCTTGCCATTTGGAAGTTCTTCCTAATGTTTAACCGAAAACTGCTTTCTTGTCAT
Organism: Sphenodon punctatus; assembly: GCA_003113815.1. Classification (NCBI taxonomy): domain Eukaryota; kingdom Metazoa; phylum Chordata; class Lepidosauria; order Sphenodontia; family Sphenodontidae; genus Sphenodon; species Sphenodon punctatus. The sequence goes on from QEPC01003437.1 coordinate 278,080, forward strand.
TTGAGTCCATTAATACTAGTCTTCAGGGGCAACCGAGAACAAGCCTTTGCCATCTTCTATGGCACTTGCCCATGTTACAGCGGCTGGCAATTCTCCCGGTGGGGAATCTCTCATCTGGGAAACTTGCACTGAGCTTTGCATGTGGGCGCGTAGCTAAAAGCATCATCGGCTGCATCCAGCAGCTCTCTTTCCTGCAAATGTCAGGGCTCAAAATTCAACCCTGACATTTGTAGGGGGAAAAAGCCGCTGAACGCGACTGATGATGCTTTTAGCTACATGCAGAGCTCGGCATAAGTTTCCTGGCCGGGAGAAGCACCAGCTGCTGCAATGTGGGCAAGTGCCTCAGTGACAGCCCTTCAGGTATTTGAAGACTGCTATCATGTCTCCCCTTAGTATTCTCTTCTCTAGGCTAAGCATACCCAGTTCTTTCATTCTTTCCTCATAGGACTTGGTTTTCAGACCTCTGACCGTCTTTGTTGCCCTCCTCTGAACCTGTTCCAGTTTGTCGATGTCCTCCTTAAAGTGTAGTGCCCAGAACTGGACCTGTCTCTTATACACATCTAGATGTGTATAAGAGACAGGATACATCCTTGGCCATAGGTTTCAGCTCTGAGATGCAGGACTCCAGAAATAAACCTTCCCTCATAACTAGGTTCAAGAGTTGCTGGATCACTTGCCTGTCAGTGTTAGGATCCTGAATCTTTTGTTCCTGCATCTTAGGACGTTTTCAGACAAGACACTCCACACCCACTACCCACCCACCTCCCACCCACTATACATGTTACAGGGCACCCATAGGGCAACACTGCAGCCCTGCAACAAATATGGTGGATGGGGAGTGTCTCTTGTTTGAAAATGCCCTTAGAAAATGCCCTGTGTTAGGACAGGGGGTGGGCAAACTGTGGTTCGACATCAGTGACAAAATCCCATGGCCTAGCATCATTCTGAGGAACAAAAGGCAAAAAAAAAAAGGATTTTTTTTTTCCCTCTGTTTATTGTATTCAAATACTTTTAGGCCCTTTTCACACAGGCCGCAGTGGGTGGGGGAATGGGTGTGTGCCCGCAGTGGGTGCAGGTGGATGGGTGGTCATTCCCATGGGCGCACACCCATCTCCACGCACAGAGCAACCAGTATTTGAGCCTGTTGCTCCGTGCGTGGGTGGAGTGTGGGAGTGTCATGCACCCCCACCCACTGCAGGCACCATTCCCACAAATGCACACCCACTGCGGGTGCCGTTCCCACAGACGCCCACCGCAGATGTGTGCGGTGGAGGTGCCCATGTGAAAAGGGCCTTAGATGAACTCACAGATGAGCTGCCAGATATTACTTAATCATTAACCTGCCAGAACCTTTCCAAACCTTATGAGCCAAATGAATGTAGTAGAAGGACTCTCTCCTGTAGGGTAACTAGAGACCTGGTTTGTTTGGAAGAATGGGAGTATATTGGTTGCTCATTTTTTCCTTATTTGAATCTGCTGAGTGCAGATTCACTAGTTTATAAATACCAGCATAAGGCTGGCGTAGTTTATATAGATCTTAACTCAATGTTCATTATTTCCAACCCAATTTTTAAATTTTCCTGTGACATAATTATATTACATCAAGGACTAAAACCAAGATTGAGCTCAAAAAAGCTTTTCTGTGTAGCCATCACAGCTCCCTGAGAAAATTCAACTCGAGGCTTAAAGCCGCTAAAAATACAGCTCTAATGAGGTACTGCTTGTAGTGAAGTGCATTCAACCTGAAAGAAAGGCAACCAGTAGCACTGTAATTATATAATCAGGTCTAAAACGCTTTTAGTAGGTCTTGATTATTTAACAAGATTCATAAAGTTTGAGGCAGATTGTTAAATTGTAGGTCTATCTTTTCAAACCGTTGAGCAACAATATTTTGTGATGCTGTACTACTTCACAAGGTGCAATTCTTCAACATTGTTCACAAAATATTATCTTTCAATTTTCACATGAAAGAAGCACAAACAAAAATACAAGCTTCAGAACAGTCTATTGTAGGAAGGGAGTTTCAGAAACGGCTGAATCACCTTAAGGAAATATTTCTGTATACAATGGCATTTTGAAATGATGAGTTTGGCTGAGAAAAATTATTCTTTATGATAACATTTAACCCTCCTGAGACAGCTGTTCATAAGTCAGACATACTGCAGTGCTATACCAAGACAATTTTGGTTTTTTTTTAAAATGTGTGCTTCTCCAGTTCTCTATTAGTGATCACTAACCTTTAATTATAGCTTGCAAATTCCCTTTCGAAATAAGGGTTTAATTATTTGTAATAGTTGCAGAAAACAGTACTATTGACGTTTATTCCTCTATAACATTTGGGTGTGAATAAAACAACAGCTACGACAAATAATTCCGGTTTCCTTACAAGTAAAGAGAAAAAGTGTGTGGCCCAAAAGCTTGCAGGCTCTCCCCGATTAAAGAGATCATCTCAACTACTTTATCACCTTCACAAGTAAGAGTGTTTTTAATGAGTACCATGGGAAGGGGTGGTCTGTGGATGCTGAATGGCAGGGCTGCGAGGCACGCACACAACGTGCGTGGGGAGCACTTCGGATGAGCAGCTCCCACCATGGTTGCCCCAGCCATGGAGTGGGCCACCCTGGCCTGCACAGAGCACTCAGGATTTTTCCGGAGTGCTCTATGCATGTGGCTATGAGTTGCTGCTGCGTGGGTCACAGGAGCACACCTCCCCACACACCACTGACCACCGTCACACGAGCAGTGGACACGTCTCATTTAAAAGCACCCTAAATATCACCCTGTTCTAACCCTGTCCAGGAGGCAGCCCTATCAGACCTCTGTGCCTAAAATGTCAACGTTAAGGTGCTTTCTCTCCACATCTGCTCCTTCTGTTCCTTGCTTGCTAGACAGCATCGGAAATAAAATATTGGTTTAACTTCATTGTTCTCTTTTAACAACTAGGATTGGCTTGAGGTCTAGAACTTTAATTTATATAGAAACTTTAAGTAAATACATACCTTTTCAGACCTATGATCAGTGGCTAGTTATTGCAGCATAATTAGAAAGCCAGAAGCACATATTGGACCAAATTCTTGTTTACACTCAGTTTTGCTTCTTCATGCCTTTCAGATGTTCAGAGGGGCCAGAATCGCATGGTAGCAATAGGAGAAAATTCCTCTAGTGGAGGAAAACTCTGCACTGTCATCATGCTGCCAGAGAGCTGATGTCTTTCCCTCCCATTTCCTAGTTTGATTAATGTTACGAGAAGGGAGAAAGTGTGTTGAGTGGGAGCAAAGGGTCCTGGCAAAACTCTACCCATCTTTAGTTCTTTTACACAAATGGTGTATTTTAGAGTAATCCCTAGGCTACCCTAACTTGTCAGGACTGTAGACAGAGCCACACGACTGGGGGTATTGATGCAGTGTTGTCAACCGGAAATCTTTTAAGTTACTGATTTATTTTTTAAAAATAGCTGCAAGAAGAACTGTTTTTATTGACAGTTAGTAAATTACTGACAGTTGGAAACCCATTTCACTCTCCTGGGGGAGCTTGGATGCAGGAGATAATTTAGCCCAATAATCTGATGATCATCACTTGTGCCACACCCTTTGTCTTGATTTTAAACACACCTTCCTCAAGTTATAATGTCCATATCCAGTTCTCCATGCAATTTATCATGCAAATTACTATGCAAAGTAATTTTGTTAAAAAAATTATTTCCCCTTGCAAGGTATGTTTTCTAACGAATCTAGTGTACAGGTAGCCAACAGTGAAGCATTTCCTGCAGCAAGCAAATCTAATGGCATACAAGAATAGGGTTTGCTCATGATGACGTGTTCAACAAATGCTTATAAAGGATGCACATTTTCACTTATGATTACTGAGAACAGATGCACCTCCTAAATAGCAAACTTTATTTTGCAGGCAGCCTTCAGTGACACTCATTGCCTTTGGGATGGGAGTCTGAGAGCCTTGTCACATGGGTGCGGCCCCCCCCCCACTGCACACGTGTGCAGTGGGGTTCCCGTGTGAACGCTGCCTGCGGTGGGGGGAGGTGTGTGCACACTCCCATGCTCCACCCACCTCCACCCATCACCCAGACTCCAATGCCGGTTTCTCCGTGCAGGGAGATGGGTGTGCGCCCATCGGAACGGGCACACACACCCCTCCACCCACCGCGGGTGCACACAGATTCCCCCAGCCACCCACCCACCCGCGGATCGTTTGGAAACCCATCCCCCCACCCACCACAGATCGTGGTCCAGTTTGGTCCAGTTCTAGTAGTGCATAATAAGCAACTGCGTATTATTGTAAAGCTTTTTATGATCCTTTCTGCCACAGTAAATACCAAAATTATATGCTGTTTTATGACAGTATAGCTTCTGTATATTCAAGCATATGCTGAGCTAAGCTATCCCATGCGTCACCTCTTCACTTTAGATAGCAGAATACATGACATGGGCCTTGGGCTACAGAAAACTGACACTTTACAATCTAGGACAAGTTAAAGTATCAGATAGACAGTGAAAATGGTTTGGAAGTAGATTTTTACTTACCTTTACTACTTACATAAGGCACATTAATGCTTCGATAGAGTGAGTGCCGAAGCCTGCCTTTAACTTCAACAGGTGCAGGGTCTAGTCAATAATGCTAGAATAATTCTCTAACTACTAGGACAGTCAGGCAGTGGAATAAACTGCCACGGGAGCTTGTGGCAGCTTCAGCACTGGAAGCCTTTAAAAATAGGTTAGACAGGCATCTCTCAAGGATGGTGTAGGAGGTACTGAGAATCCTGCTTAATTAACGACAGGGTGTGGACTAGAGAAACCTTGAGCTCTAGGATTTTACTAACTCCAGTTTGACAAATCTGGCCTATAGATCTGCACTATAGGTGCAGAATAGCAGCAATGCTATAAAGCTAAACAGCAAAAAAAAGACTTTGTCTTTAAAGTGCCACAAGACTCTCTCCTGCTGTTTTAGAGCTATAGACTAACACCGCTACTCTTATAGAATAAAAGTAACAATTTTCCTGGCTCTTGACATTTGTACTTCTGCAGTCAGAAGTAATTTCCTTATTAAATAATAACGTCTTTATAAAGTCTTAGGGTTTAGTCCTCCACCGTTCAAGCCAATGGGAGTTTTACTATTGGCAGTGAATTAGTCATTAATTAATAATTAAGTCATTAATTAATACCATCCCCAGTGGTATTTGTAATTTATTATATGTCAAAAAGATAAGCAGTGAGGGCCTGATCCAAAGCCCTTGGACATGAACTAGAGTATCTCCACTAGTTTGAACGGGCTTTGGATCATGGCAGTATTAAGTTTCCTGTTGCTTGCTATAACATTAAATTGTCTTGCAAGCCGTTCTGAGCATGGCGCAGGTGCAATGTGCTGATATGAGGCAAGCTGCAGGCTCTGAACTCTCTGTCCTGGTGGGAGTGCAGGATGGGCAGTGCAGTCACACATGCTAAGAGAGGAAAAGAATAGTTTCTTGGTCTCTCCACCAGCCTTGCAAAATAGTTCTACAAATGTAACGACCCAGGCACAGAGACTGCTCATGCAGCTTCACCACAAGGATGACTTTCATGTAAAAATTACTTTGCTGATTATTGGACTCACTGACCAAGTGGGCAGATAAAATTTTGTGAGGTTGCTCTGTGATTACGGGGGATTAATGCCAATGGACTTCAAATGGAGCCATGTCTGCCACCAATGAAAATCAGTTGCCAAGACGTTCCAATGGAGCAGAAGAGAAAAGCTCAATGGGCACTCAAGTAAAGAATCAGAGTAAAGCAAATGATAAAATAAGCATTCTAGCTACAGATATGTGAAGATGCCCACAACAATCCAGAAAGTTAGAGCACACCATTAGACACTACCCAGTTGTCAGTAATAATGAAACCCNAAACCCATTTCACTCTCCTGGGGGAGCTTGGATGCAGGAGATAATTTAGCCCAATAATCTGATGATCATCACTTGTGCCACACCCTCTGTCTTGATTTTAAACACACCTTCCTCAAGTTATAATGTCCATATCCAGTTCTCCATGCAATTTATCATGCAAATTACTATGCAAAGTAATTTTGTTAAAAAAATTATTTCCCCTTGCAAGGTATGTTTTCTAACGAATCTAGTGTACAGGTAGCCAACAGTGAAGCATTTCCTGCAGCAAGCAAATCTAATGGCATACAAGAATAGGGTTTGCTCATGATGACGTGTTCAACAAATGCTTATAAAGGATGCACATTTTCACTTATGATTACTGAGAACAGATGCACCTCCTAAATAGCAAACTTTATTTTGGAGGCAGCCTTCAGTGACACTCATTGCCTTTGGGATGGGAGTCTGAGAGCCTTGTCACATGGGTGCGCCCCTCCCCCCCCACTGCACACGTGTGCGGTGGGGTTCCCGTGTGAACGCTGCCTGCGGTGGGGGGGGGTGTGTGTGTGTGTGCACACTCCCATGCTCCACCCACCTCCACCCATCACCCAGACTCCAATGCCGGTTTCTCCGTGCAGGGAGATGGGTGTGCGCCCATCGGAACGGGCACACACACCCCCTCCACCCACCGTGAGTGCACACAGATTCCCCCAGCCAGCCACCCACCCGCGGATCGTTTGGAAACCCATCCCCCCACCCACCACAGTCCGTGGTCCAGTTTGGTCCAGTTCTAGTAGTGCATAATAAGCAACTGTGTATTATTGTAAAGCTTTTTATGATCATTTCGGCCACAGTAAATACCAAAATTATATGCTGTTTTATGACAGTATAGCTTCTGTATATTCAAGCATATGCTGAGTTAAGCTATCCCATGCGTCACCGCTTCACTTTAGATAGCAGAATACATGACATGGGCCTTGGACTACAGAAAACTGACACTTTACAATCTAGGACAAGTTAAAGTATCAGATAGACAGTGAAAATGGTTTGGAAGTAGATTTTTACTTACCTTTACTACTTACATAAGGCACATTAATGCTTCGATAGAGTGAGTGCCGAAGCCTGCCATTAACTTCAACAGGTGCAGGGTCTAGTCAATAATGCTAGAATAATTCTCTAACTACTAGGACAGTCAGGCAGTGGAATAAACTGCCACGGGAGCTTGTGGCAGCTTCAGCACTGGAATCCTTTAAAAATAGGTTAGACAGGCATCTCTCAAGGATGGTGTAGGAGGGACTGAGAATCCTGCTTAATTAACGACAGGGTGTGGACTAGAGAAACGTTGAGCTCTAGGATTTTACTAACTCCAGTTTGACAAATCTGGCCTATAGATCTGCACTATAGGTGCAGAATAGCAGCAATGCTATAAAGCTAAACAGCAAAAAAAAGACTTTGTCTTTAAAGTGCCACAAGACTCTCTCCTGCTGTTTTAGAGCTATAGACTAACACCGCTACTCTTATAGAATAAAAGTAACAATTTTCCTGGCTCTTGACATTTGTACTTCTGCAGTCAGAAGTAATTTCCTTATTAAATAATAACGTCTTTATAAAGTCTTAGGGTTTAGTCCTCCACCGTTCAAGCCAATGGGAGTTTTACTATTGACTAATGGCAGTGAATTAGTCATTAATTAATAATTAAGTCATTAATTAATACCATCCCCAGTGGTATTTGTAATTTATTATATGTCAAAAAGATAAGCAGTGAGGGCCTGATCCAAAGCCCTTGGACATGAACTAGAGTATCTCCACTAGTTTGAACGGGCTTTGGGTCATGGCAGTATTAAGTTTCCTGTTGCTTGCTATAACATTAAATTGTCTTGCAAGCCGTTCTGAGCATGGCGCAGGTGCAATGTGCTGATATGAGGCAAGCTGCAGGCTCTGAACTCTCTGTCCTGGTGGGAGTGCAGGATGGGCAGTGCAGTCACACATGCTAAGAGAGGAAAAGAATAGTTTCTTGGTCTCTCCACCAGCCTTGCAAAATAGTTCTACAAATGTAACGACCCAGGCACAGAGACTGCTCATGCAGCTTCACCACAAGGATGACTTTCATGTAAAAATTACTTTGCTGATTATTGGACTCACTGACCAAGTGGGCAGATAAAATTTTGTGAGGTTGCTCTGTGATTACGGGGGATTAATGCCAATGGACTTCAAATGGAGCCATGTCTGCCACCAATGAAAATCAGTTGCCAAGACGTTCCAATGGAGCAGAAGAGAAAAGCTCAATGGGCACTCAAGTAAAGAATCAGAGTAAAGCAAATGATAAAATAAGCATTCTAGCTACAGATATGTGAAGATGCCCACAACAATCCAGAAAGTTAGAGCACACCATTAGACACTACCCAGTTGTCAGTAATAATGAAACCCCACCCTTTGTACAAATACAGAATAACCTCTGATATCTGACCCTTCTCTATTATGGACATGCTTTATGTTCCACTTCTTTATCCCAGCCACATCTTAAATTACCCTCACATATGTGAAATCTCTCTAATCTGGACAAAAATCCTGTCTCTGGAGATGTGGGATATTTATTTATTTATAAATATATATATAGCCTGCCTCATCCTGGCAATGGCAGCTGGAGGTGGCAAACAACAATTAAGACCAAAACAAAAAAGTGTGCTAAAAGCATTTCACCCAACGCCCTACCCCTCCCCACCCACCAAACAGCTGGTGGAAGAGCTATGTTTTGCGTTGCCACCGGAAGGCAAGGAGATCTGGACTAAGGCAAATCTCAACTGAGAGTTCCACAGCGATGATACCGCCGCTGAGAAAGCCCGCCTGTCAGTTCTCACCTGCCAATAATGTGGGATGTCCAGGAGGGCGCTGCCCGACAACTGCAGGGACCACCCTGGGGCCCAAGCAGTGAGGCAGTCCATCAGGTAGTTGGGGCCCAGGCTTTATAGGTCAAAACGAGCACCTTGAATCTGGCCCAGAAGACAATCGGCAGCCAGCACAGCACTCAGAGCACTGGTGTAATATGGTCCGGGCGACGTGTTCTAGT
>QEPC01003437.1:312146-334100 GCA_003113815.1 Sphenodon punctatus
TATATAATCTGCCATTCAACTGTACTTGGAAATGCATGCTGCAGTTATTTTGTTGTGGCCCTGAGGTTTTGTATATGTTAAATATTTGATCAGGTTTTGGAATAATTTTGCAGACACTTGCACTAGTTAGTACAAGCTCGGCCTACAATGGACAATCCCCACCCTAGAACTCTGCCAGGAATAAGGTTGCGCCGGCCCTACTGCCCCACCAAGCTCAAAACCCACCAGCCGCCACTGCTTGTAACTGAGAAAATCAAGACAGACTAGACTTGAGGCAACAGAGATTCTAGAACATTTTAAAGTTTGTCACTGTTAATGACAGCTTATGACTGTCATAGTAGGATCAAAGAAAGGTAACTGGCAATGATAGAATTGCTGTAACCCCATTAATCAGAAAGAGGCTGCAAACCCACCTCTGCCACTTGTGCTAGAAAGGAGAATTGGTAACCTACCTTTGGTGAATTCCTTTCTCTCATATGCTCTGCATACTCCTCCTGCTGGGTAGTTCCACCGTTGACCGCCAGGAAGCAGATGAACTTTTTTCTCTCACTGCGCCTGTGTCACGGGGCTACCCAGCTCCATTGCCAGTTCGTTTGCAAGCTGAAAAATCTAATCTTATCTATCGTAAATAATCTAGGATAAATGGAATGAGGGCAGATACCCTTTTCTCTTAAATTTAACTGGTCGAAAAAACCCCAAATAACTGACAACTGTTTCAGTCATAGAGTCAGAACCTCTAAACTAGAAAACAAACAAAGAATGGTACTTGGTCCCACTCCCCCTGCTACTATTTATGCTGCTTGGCAGGGAGGGTCGGAGGAGTATGCAGAGCATATGAGAGAAAGGAATTCACCAAAGGTAGGTTACCAATTCTCCTTTCTCCTCATAGCTCTGCATCCTCCTCCTGCTGCGACGTACCCAAGCATTAAGACCAAACTCAAGGGTGGGAGCCAGCAGCACTGGGGGAGTCCAGTACCGCCTGCAGCACCCTTCTGCCAAAGGCAGCCTCTGCTGATCGAAAAACATTAATCTTATAATGTTTGATGAAGGTGTGTACAGAAGTCCAAGTGGCTGCCCTGCAAATTTCCTTATAAGAGGCCCTTGCCTTAAAGGCGTATGAAGTAGCAGCGCTCCACACCGAGTGTGCCCAGATCTGCAGGGGAGGGACTCTACCCTTTGCCTTGTATGCCTCGACAATTCCCTGCTTCACCCATTTAGATATTAAGGTTTTAGAAGCTTTACGCCCCTGATGACCTGGTCTGATGTTTACGAACAAGGCCGTGGACTGCCTGAACCCCCTAGTCCTGGCTAGATAAATTTTAAGCGCACTCCGGACATCTAGCGTCTGCCAGGACTTCTCTTTTGGATGAATCGGTCTGGGGCAGAAGGATGGTAGGATGACTTCCTACAACCTATGGAAAAGGGAGTTAATCTTTGGCAGGAAAGCCTCGTCCAGTCTCAGGATCGTTGAATCCCTGTGGAAAATACAAAAGTTGTCTTCCATGGACAGGGCACCCAGCTCCAAGACACGCCTTGCTGATGTAACTGCTATGAGAAAAATTACTTTAAGAGTCATAAAGTATAGTGACACATGTAACAAAGGCACAAAGGGGGGCTTGGTAAGGGCCTCTAGAACTAGGTTGAGATCCCAGGAGAGCACCTATGCACTACAGGGGGAGCTAAGTTTCTGGCTGCTCAGAGAAACTTCCTAACATTCTTGTGGGAAGACACCATTCTGTTAGAGACCGCCCTAAGAACAGAATCTATAGCTGCTGCCTGTCTGGCCAGGGTGTTAGCCCTGAGTCCCTTATCAAGACCTACCTGTAGGAACTCTAGGACCTGAGAGACCCCTGCTCTGGTCAGGTCCTGATCTTGTTGTAACGACCAAGAAGCGAACGTCTTCCAGGTGACTTGGTAGCTTCTTCTGGTGGCGGCTCTCCTAGATAGCTGGATTGTGTTCAGCACCGCCTCCGAGTAGCCTTGCGACCTTAGTGCTGAGCGCTCAAGTGCCAGGCTGTAAGTTTTAGCGTCTGTGTTTCTGCGCAGCATACCGGACCCTGAGTGAGCAGGTCTGGAATGAGAGGCAACCTGCGATATTGGGCCTGGCTGCGCACGATCAGCTCTGAGAACCATGGTCTCCTGGGCCACCATGGCGTTATCAAGAGGAGTTGCGCCTGTTCCCTGATTGTCTTGGAAATCGTCTTCTGAATTAATGGAATGGGTGGGAAGGCATATAATAGGCCCTTGGGCCAGGGACAGTTCAGTGCATCGGTCCCTTCCGCTTCTCTGCACCGGGTTCGGGACATGAAGCGGGGAACCTGCGAATTCTCCCTGGTGGCAAACAGATCCATTAGAGGTAGTCCGACCCATGCTACCAGCTGTTGGAAGACAGATCTGCTCAGAGTCCACTCGTGCAGATCGAGGGTCTGACGGCCTGTGTGTTGTCTTGACCTCTGATGTGAAGTGCCTTCAGGGATGCCAGGTGTGATTGAACCCAGACGAACAGTCTGGTCGCCTCTCGATGCAACTCCTTCGATCTCGATCCCCCCTGGTGATTGATATAGGCTTTTGCTGTCACATTGTCCGTATACACCAGGTGTCGAGAGGCAAATGTCGGGTAGAGATACTGTGCTGCTAGGCGGATGGCTTTCAGCTCGAGGAAGTTGATCCTTTTTGTCGCATCTGTCCTTGACCCGAGTCCCCGTGTCGTGTGTGATCCTGAGTGACCCCTCCCCAGCCCAGAAGGCTGGCATCGGTAGTTAGTACAGCTCTTGTTGGCTCTGTGAGGGCCACTCCCTCGTCGAAGGTTTCTGGTCTTAACCACCAGGACATTGAGTCTTTTAAGTCCTGGGAGATGGGGACCCACGGATTGAGCCCGAGCGTGAGCTCTCTCTGGAAACCTCTTAGCTGCCTCTGCAAGGGACATAGGTTGAAGCGTCCCCATGTTACCTGTCCTATGCACGATATCAGGAGACCCAGCAGCCTCGCTAAGAGCTTGAGCCTCATGCGACTGTGAAGTCTGAGCAGGCGGATTAGTCTCTGTATCTTCTCCCGCCTCTGGGGAGGGACAAATGCGTGGTCTGAGAAGGTATCTATTAGGGGATACCCAGATGCTCCAATTGTTGGGTTGGTACCAGATGACTCTTCTCCCTGTTTATTAGGAAGTCGTGCCTCTCCAAGTAACTGATGGTTTTGGTTCAGGTGTTCCTTCACTCTGTTGGGAGAGCTGCCCCTGATCAGTAGGTCGTCGAGGTAAGCATATATGTGGGTCCCCTCACTGCGAAGGTTGGCCACCAGCGGGGCCAAGATCTTTGTGAATGTCCTGGGGGCCGAAGACAGTTCGAAGGGGAGTGCCCTGAACTGCCAATGCCCCCCGTTGTAGGCGAATCTGAACCATTTCCTGTGAGGCTTCCAAATTGGCACATGCAGGTAAGTCTCCCAGAGATCTAAGGCCGCCATCCAATCTCCCTTCTGTAGGCTCTGGCACACTGACGCTGTTGTTTCCATTTTGAATCTGTCTCTTCTTACATGTCTGTTCAGAGCTTTGAGGTCCAGGATCGCTCTACATTTTCCGAGTTTTTTGGTGACTAGGAATAGTATGAAATAAATACCTGAGAAACGTTCATCTTCCGGTACTCTTTCTAGTCTCGGATGCCTTCTAGTCTCTGGATCTCGCTCGATAGAACCAGGTGTTTTGGGGCATCCTTGGGGACTGGGGAGGCTATTAATCTTTGTCTGGGAGAACGCTCCAGCTCTATCTGGTAACCTTCCGCTACGCAAGAAAGGACCCAGGCGTTCGCCACGGAGTCTTCCCATGCTGCTCTGAAGAGCTGGAGCCTGCCCCCTACCTCCGAAGAGGCATAGTCAGGCGTCCCGCTTAGGCTGGGCAGGCCCAAATCCCCTTGGTCTCTGCTTATCAAGTCTGCCTGGTCTGAACCCCCTTCCTCGAAAGGCAAAGTTGTTTGTGAACTCTCTGTGGCCCTGACTGTTTTGAGATCTTCTCAAGTTACCCCCGAAACCCCTAAATCTAAAGGAGTGGCCTTGAAAAAAATCCCTTTTCGGAGCTACCTGTTGGAAGGTTTTTGGCTTGTCTTTGGTGTTAGCCTCTTCCAACACCTTATCGAGGCAGACTCCAAAGAGCTTGGAGCCTCTGTAAGGGGCAGAGGTAAGAAGGTTCTTTGCTGTGGCATACCCTTGCCACGAGCATAACCAGACCCTGCGCCTGGCCGCAATGTCGTTAGCCATAGCTCTAGCGGACCAAGTTAAGGCATCCGTAGTTGCATCCGCTAAAAAGGCCGTGGCCATGCAAATACGGGAGGACAGCATTTGTGCCTTCCTCTCTGACAACTCAGGATTTTGGGCCTCCTGCATCCAGACTAGTAGGGCTCTAGACACACAAGAGGCTACTATGTTGATCTTGAGAGAGGCCGCTGTGGCGTAAACTGCCCTTCTGAGAGCTGAGTCCACTCCCCTATCAGTGGCATCCCGGGGGTGACAATCCCCTTTGGTAGGGAACACCGTATGGCGAGCTAGCGAAGCTGCAGCCGCATCAATTTTGGGCCTCTTGAATAGGGGTTCTTTTCTCCTAGAAAAGGAGTACAGAGAGTCCTGTGGCCTGGTCATCTTGTGAGCCTTATCAGGATGCTTCCATTCCTCCAAGACTATTCTCTCGAAGGCCTTATCTAAGGGCAGACCCTGGTCCCTGCCGTGAACAGAGGGAATATAGTCCCTAGTCTCCTCTTCCTGCGAATCAGAAGGTTCCTCCTTAGAAGGTGTCTCCTTAAGCTGGAGGGTCTTAATCACCTGCCCCAAGAGTTCCTCCCTATGGTGGCTAAGGAACTGTCTGTCTCTCTCCCTAGGGTCCGAGGGGGGTTCTGAACATTCCCCCTCCTCTAGATCTGAACTTCCCTGAGAGGATTCTGAGTCAGAGTCTGAGGGGACTAAGATTTGGGGTCTGAGTGCCTGTCTACACTCGCCCTGGGAATCTTCCTCTTCAGAGCCCTGAGGAGATTGCAAAATATGGACGCTGGCTCCCCCTGGTGGGGACTTTGCTTTATTTTTCCCAGACCTAGGTTTTCCCGCTCTCGGGGCCCTTTGCGGGGGAACCCTTCTTCTCTTTCCTGCTCTTTTTTGTTTGGGCCAGCTCCCTGAGCGACACCATAATTTCCCCCATAGTCTGGGAAATGGAGGATAGCGAGGGAACCTGCGCCTCCTGTGCCCCTTCCTCAGAGCATGCTGCCTCTGTCCCGCCCATGGGGGTGGGGAGGGCCATAGCGCTGCTGTCCGTAGCACTCATGAGCCTGAATGCCTGAGGCTCGGGCTGGTCCTGCCCGAAGGTGGGGGGAGTGCCGCGGTGAACAATCCCCGCTAACCGGGAATTAAGTGCAGCCTCCCCTGCTCCCCGGCGACGTGCGAGGGAGCCGGCAGGGATCAAAGTTCTTTCCGGCCTGGCCTGGCGATCCCACAACAGCGTCCGGGATCGCTTCCCCAATTGCCCCGCCGAAGCCTCTTCTAAGGGCTTCCTTTTCTTTATTTTCTATCTCACACCTATTGAGCAATCCTTTTCTTCTTCTTTTTTAGGGACCTGAGGATCCCGAAGAGCCTCCCAACGGTCTGGAGGCAGACGACGGACTGGCTATGGAGCCAGGTAGCCCCGTGACGCAGGCACAGTGAGAGAAAAAAGTTCATCTGCCTCCTGGCGGTCAACGGTGGAACTACCCAGCAGGAGGAGGATGCAGAGCTATGAGGAGAAATTCTATTTGCATGAAAAGTTGTGTTTTTTTAATGAAAAGAAAAAAGGGAGTCTTATGTAAGGGATACAAAGAAAAAACTAATTTTATCAAGACAAAGATAACTTCCTATGATATAAAATGAAAACTCACAAAGAAAAATATTTAACCGATCCTAGAGCGGATGTCAGCATAGCTCAGCTGTCTCATTAGCAGAAAACATCCACTGCTGTCTAGATAAAGAAATTCTGAATTCTACAGCTCAAGACATTCTAATTAAGCTTTGTACCAACTGCTTTTTATGTCACTTATTTTGAGTATTCATTCTGCATTTGCATCCCAGGGTGTGGACAAGAAGGGGGTTTAGTCATGATGCTAAAAAGCACTACTACAATGAGGGAAACGGGTACAAGGGCCTTATCCAAAACAATCAAGTCCTGAACAGGATGGGCACAATAAAAAGGCATCCTACAATCAAAGTAACCCAGAAATGGCACTGTTTGTTTATGGTATTCATATTCTTCACATGAAAATTAGGGACAATGCAAAACCTAACTTTATTTCCAAAAAATGGCCACAACAATAAAGAAAAGTTTTTTCACACAATAACCAAGTCAAATTTTGACTCCAGAATCAGCTGAAGAAGTCAGGGAGGAGAGGGAAAGTCTATTTTAAAGGCTAGAAGGAAGAATTCAGCTTAACGTATTTGTAGTTTTGCTATAAAGAGTTCCCAGGTTCACATGTAGCATGTTCTGTAGGGAAAATATTTTTTTCCTAAATATTTTTTTCAAACTAGGTTAATATTATTCAAACTTTTTTCCCACCTAGGTATTTATTTGTCAGCTGCTTTTGGTGGAGTACATAACATCAACAGTGAAACGCTTTTAACTCAGTATTAAACTAAAATTCCAAAGTCACTTTCCAAAGTCAGGAACTCAATTCGCTTGGATTTTTGGAACCCAAGAGGAGCAAGTCCTTATGCAAATTAAAGTCCACAGATAATTTACAACAGAAGGACTTCAAGATGCTCAGTATTGGAATCCAACTGGGGGTGTGCATAATTACATAGTACAGAAAATATATAAGCTTTTCAAGAAACATTTTATAAGAATTCCCTCAAAAGGAGGAACATTGCATCTCCCTCTCTCAAATCCAGGATCAGTTGGTTAAAGGCCATTGTGGCTACCTGTGCCCTACAGCCTTCAGACCCCAAAGTCATCCCATATCCAACCTAGATTAAAAGTGAAAGTCATAACACTGCCTTCACCGTATCGGTAACCACCAATCCAGAACTGCCATTAATATAATCTTTTTTCAACTATTAAAAATAAAGGAGTCTCGTATTTTCTCAACTTGAACACAAACACACAAATAGATTCTATACCCTTTAGCACAGAAAACCTACAATGCCCTTATTTTCTATTCCACTGTAAAGCAGAATTAATGTCATAGATAGTTAAAATGCTTAATAATAATAGTCATGATACAGATTACACTTGACAGCAGTAAAATCAGGAAGAAAACGAAGTAGCAAAACAAATTTAAAAATAGGAAGTTAAGAAAAAACCCTCTGAAAGTCTTTGGAAAGTCATCCTCCAATGGCAAGACAGAGGTTACAATCCACAAACCACTTACTCTGGGCTTCAACTGGACTACTACTCTGGGGTAAGTGGTTTGCTGATCATGACCCTGGTTTATGCTCTTCTGTAGGAACAGGACAACAATGCCATTTGGCTTGGGTTTTTTACACAAAAGGTATTTATGCCCTGCAACAAAATAACATACATATTCTAGCCACAGCTCATTCTTGTTAATTATAATTTCTTATACTAAAGATCTGTTTGCAGTAACTAAAACAAGACTTCAGTACCTTTGACTACTACTCAGATTTAACAGGCTTATTTCAAGATTTCATTCTCAGTTCCAAGAATTCCTCATTCTAAGCATGAGATACCCCTATAAGAATGAATTTAAAAGGAACAGAGTATTTTTATAAGGACTTCATTTAGACAAACTCATAAAAGTTATTGGAACCTATTTCCAGACAACCCCATCAATGTTCATTTTTACAAGAGGGCATCCTGCAGATGTCTCTGTTGCTCTCCCAATACCGCACAGTCTTTGTCGTTCATTCAATAGGCAAAATGCACAGAAACTGGCACTTATGGCTGATTTTTTTTCCACAACCGTATGTCCTTCAAGTTTGTTGTAACCTACTGCAAATGATACTTTCCAAGCTTTTTGTTCCTGCCTACAATCATTTTTCTCTAAACTAAACCTTGTACCTAGTGCTGCAAGATTGCAATTGTCTCATAAATTTGCATTACCACCTTTACTTCACAATTTGAAAAATCAGTAACCAAAAGGAGAAAAAGTGGGGGGGAAAATAAACCCCAAAACCAAATAATAGCCATCCGCCTGTAATTAAGTTCTAAAATCTGCCTGCCAATGTGACTTGTCAAACTCCACATTTGGGGAAATATTTCTTTCAAAACTCTATATACATATTTTACATACTGTACATTTAACATAAAAAGCTTTAGTAGAATACAAAACTGGTTATAATATAAATTATTTTCCATAACTGCACTTAGCTGCGATTCATGCAAAGACATTTTCAAATACACTATTGTGCAAAGATCTCCTTGTTTACTTGGTCTGAGAGCAGAATTGGGCCAACATTTTCAAATATAGGTGCTAAATTTAAGCACCTTTAGCAGAAACTGAGTGTCTTAATTTCTTGGATAAAACATAGCATATTTAGAAGTCCGGAAGCCCAGTAGGTCTCTCATTTCATTTCGGAATTTTGATAAATCTTGTCGCAGTTCATTGAGATTTTCTACCGTTGCCTGATCTGTACTTTGCATCTTCTGTCTCATGGAGGTCAAGTAACGATGGACTAAACAACACATCACCTTTTGATAATTCTCATCCCTCTTTTGTTTCAGGTTTCTCCATTCCTTTAAAAAAACAAACGGTGGCAAGCTTACTGTGTTACTGGACAAAGGTGACCAGCATTTTGAGCCACAAATCCCATCCACAATTTTCCAAATGCTCTCATAGGTATGTATGCACAATTGCGTGATTACATGCTAATCTCCAACCTATATGTGGCAGAGGGTAGGCTTTTGGGAGGAGGGCCTAAAGTGCCCAGTTCATCTAAAACAAATGACTTGTAACTTACCTAGTCTGGAAGCAAATAGTCATACAGGTGTAAAAGAAAAAATTCTTGTCTAGTATTTGAACAACATCTCTGTACTTAGGGTGTATATTCTATAGTATTTCATTTTTTCTTGAAACTATTTTTGGCTGCCAGAATGAGCTGTAGCAATTAGTATGCACAATTATGGAGTGCCTTTAATGTATTTATTTAAAGAAAAAGTAAAACCAAAACACATTTCAGTGGGTTTTTTTAGTTATTCATTTTGACATGTCATGCAGCAACATGCTTAAATTAGTCCCCCCCTCCCAGCATTTATCAACTGTATCAATGCTAACATTGCATCTTTGCTAGCACAGAAAACTTAATATACTGGGGGGGGGAGAGAATTCCATTACACAGAAGGACGAGTACAGCTGAATTTTTGGAAAATTAGATTAACCTTAAAAGAAAATTTAAAAACTTGAACTAGAGACTTTGTTTGATCCTAATATTTATTCCTTATATAACTAAAGATCTCACTAGTATATATTATTTGTCATTTCTTTAAATCAGCATTCTCAGTGTGGCTGGTATTCTCTTAGGCCCTTTTTACATGAGATGCACTCAGTCATGCCCACACAGGTCCACTGCATGGGCATAAGTGGGTGCCGCCTGTGTGACTGCTGCAGTGGGTGGGTGGGCGTGCATGCACACTCCCACAAAACACGTGTGGACACACCCCTCTATCCATTGCCCACTCACGGAGCAATTGGCCAAAACGATAATTGCTCCATGAGTGGGGATGAAAGGGGGATTGGTGTGAGCCCATGTACACCACCACACACCCCGCGCCACCCACACTACCACACACACACCCATCCCGCCCCCGCACCCACAGCCCGCTGAAGAAGGCCTACGAGTATTTGTCTGGCTGTGACAACACATTTAACTTTCCAGACCATTTCTTACCTTTAAACTATTCTGACGTTTGACTTTGCCAGTTGATGTATGAGAGCAGATCCATTTACTGAGGCTGTTAAAGAGATAGCAGATAGTCTTGGGAGATGGAAGAACATTGAAAGGAGGCGGTAACGTGCATTTGTCATCGAAGTAGCTAAGCCAGAGTTTGGCACGAGCAAACTTCCATTCCTTGTCCTCATGATTCTAAAATATCACAAATGTCAACAGAGATCAGGGGTAGAAACAGACAATGAGAAAGTGTGTAAAATACATATCATTAGATTTCAGGTATATTATGTTGGCAGCTTTCAGAAGTTTACATTAAAAACAGACAAGAATTGAGTTCACCAATAAAACAAAACAATAGAGACTGTATGTGCTTCAGGAGAGCAGACAGCAAGTGACCTAGCACCTAGGAGCGGAGCAGCCCAGGAGCTAGCAAACAGGCACAGCAAACTGGGGAGTTTGCCAGGGAGTACTGCTGTGAGCAGAACCAAGAGAGGGTAAGTGGAGGGTTTGTCTGGGTGAGGGGTCTGTGTGTGCTTGTTGTCAGACAGGCCATGTGCTCTGGGGTGACTAGAGTGTTGAGAGCTGAGTGTTGCTTGATCTAGGCTTAACAAGGGGGAGGAGCTAGCAGAGTGTTGCTTAATGAGGGGGAGGAGCTAGCTGAGTGCCAAGGGTTGCTTAACGAGGGGGAGGAGCTAACTTCTGCTGACTCAGAGGCCAGGCCTCCAGAGTTCAGAAGGAGAGCAGACAGCAAGTGACCTAGGAGCAGAGCGGCCCAGGAGCTAGTGAACAGGCATAGCAAACAGGGGAGTTTGTCAGGAAGTACTGCTGTGAGCAGCAGCCGTGGGTGGGACACCCTGGTGAGGTGAGTGCACTTGTGCAGGACAGTTAACCCACGTCCCATCGTACATAATCGCATAACTAGTGCTAAGCCTAACGATCCCCCTAAATAAGATGCAGACAGCAGTCCAGCAGTGGGATGGGGGTTATCCAGTCTTTTGCACTGAGTGTCACATGTATGACTATCTTCCTGTTGGAGAGAGGTCGTATGTATGCACCCGGTGCAAAGAGCTCCTAGCTCTCAGAGAATGTGTACAGTCTCTGGAGGCTAGAGTGGCAGAGCTGGAGGAGCTGAGGCAGACAGAGAGGTTTATTGAGGAGTCCTTCAGGGACATAGTAGAACGGTCCCTCCTCCACTCTGGCAGCCCCTGTGCTGCTTTGGAGGGGCAAGGTCTCCAGGAAGGAGAGCATCAGACTGGAATGGTGGGAAGTGATCCTGTAGCTGGGACCTGCGTTCCAGGTGATGCGTTATCCTCTCGCACTGAGGATATTTCTCCAGAGGTGTGTGCCCAGAAGGGTGGGAATAGGACAGCTGTGGTAGTTGGGGATTCAATTATTAGGAATGTAGACAGCTGGGTTGCTGGTGGCCATGAGAATCGCATTTGCCTGCCTAGTGCGAAGGTTGCAGACCTCACATAACACATAGACAGAATCCTAGGGAGTGCTGGGGAGGAGCCTGTTGTCGTGGTCCATGTGGGCACCAATGACATAGGTAGATGTAAGAGGGAGGTTCTGGAGGCCAAATTTAGGCTGCTAGGTAGTAGACTGAAGTCCAGAACCTCCAGGGTAGCATTCTCGGAAGTGCTCCCCGTTCCACGCGCAGGACCCCAGAGGCAGGCTGAGCTCCAGAGTCTCAATGCGTGGATGAGACATTGGTGCAAGGAGGAAGGCTTTAGTTTTATTAGGAACTGGGGAGCCTTCTGTGGAAAGGAGAGCCTATACAAATGGGATGGGCTCCACCTTAACCAGAATGGAACCCGGCTGCTGGCGCTAAAAATTAAAAATGGGATAGAGCAGTCTTTAAACTAGAACCTGGGGGAAAGCCGACAGGCACTGCGGAGTGCACGGTTCGGGCTGTGGCATCTCCAAAGGATGTTACTTTAGAGGAAGTAGAGTATCTTAAGACTGAGGATAAGATAAATGGCAAGGGATTTCAGGTGGAACGCGGGGGAGAACAGACAGATAATGATTCCAGAGCGCCTGTTTCAGTTACCTATAATGTGCCCATTAAGAAGAAGAATAAAAAGAATACATTTAAGTGTCTATATGCTAATGCTAGAAGTCTAAAAAGTAAGATGGGAGAATTAGAGTTTATAGCGCTAAATGAAGATCTAGACATTATAGGCATCACAGAGACCTGGTGGGATGAGGATAACCAATGGGACACTGTAATACCAGGGTACAAGATATATCGAAAGGACAGAGGAGATCGTGTTGGTGGTGGGGTGGCTCTGTATGTTAAGGACAGCATTGAGGCAAGTAGAATAAAAATTTTACAGGATGCAAACTGTTCCCTCGAATCCCTATGGATTGAAATTCCAGGTATCAAGCAGAAGAGTATAGCAGTGGGGCTATACTATCGCCCCCCTGACCAGAATAGAGAGACTGATTATGTAATGCTAACAGAGATTAAACAGGCTACTAAAACTGGGAACGTAATAATAATGGGTGACTTCAACTACCCCAATATTGACTGGGTGAATGCCTCCTCGGGGCGGGATGTGGAGGTAAAATTTCTGGATGCCATAAATGACTGCTTTTTAGAGCAATTGGTTCCGGAACCAACGAGGGGAGGAGCTACTTTAGATCTAGTCCTAAGTGGCACACAGGAACTAGTGCAAGGAGTAACTGTGGCCGAGCCACTAGGCAATAGCGATCATAATATAATCAAATTTGACATAGTTGCTGGAGGGAGAAAGTTAATTAAAAGTACAGCACTGGCTTTTAACTTTAAAAAGGGAGACTATGCCAAAATGAGGAAGCTAGTTAGAAAGAAACTAAAAGGCACAGTTGAAAGGACTACATGTTTGCAAGAGGCATGGAGGCTGTTGAAAAGCACCATCTTGGAAGCCCAGATTACATGCATCCCACAAGTTAAAAAAGGTAGCAGGAGGACTAAACGTCTACCACTGTGGCTAAATGGAGACGCAAAGGAGGCTATTAGAGCCAAAAAGGCATCCTTTAAGAAATGGAAAGCTAGCCCCAATGAGGAAAATACAAAGGAGCATAAACACTGGCAACGTAACTGTAAGGTGCTAATAAGGCAGGCCAAGAAAGAATTTGAAAGGAGACTTGCTAAAGAGGCAAAAACAAATAATAAAACCTTTTTCAAGTATATCAGAGGCAAGAAGCCTGCTAGGGAGTCGGTTGGGCCATTAGATGACCAGGGAGTAAAAGGGGCACTCAGGGAGGACAAGGACATTGCAGAGAAGCTAAACGAGTTCTTTGCTTCGGTCTTCACTGCGGAGGATGTTGGGGAGATACCCACGCTGGAACCCTACTTTGTAGGTGATGAATTGGATGAACTGTCACAAATCAGCGTGACCCTGGAGGAGGTTCTAGAGCAAATTGACAAGCTTAATACGAACAAATCACCAGGGCCAGATGGTATTCACCCCAGAGTTCTGAAGGAACTCAAATGTGAAATTGCAAACCTACTAGTAGTAATTTGTAACCTAACGTTGGCATCTGGCACTGTACCTGAGGACTGGAGGGTGGCAAATGTAACCCCAATATTTAAAAAGGGTTCCAGAGGTGATCCTGGAAACTACAGACCGGTAAGCTTGACGTCTGTGCCGGGCAAAATGGTGGAAACTATCATTAAGAACAGAATCACTGGGCATATTGATAAACATGGCTTAATGGCAAAGAGTCAGCATGGATTTAGCAAAGGGAAGTCATGCCTCACTAATCTCTTGGAATTCTTTGAGGGCGTAAACAAGCATGTGGACAGGGGAGACCCAGCAGATATAGTGTACCTGGATTTCCAGAAAGCTTTTGATAAGGTCCCACATAAATGACTCTTGAGAAAATTAAAAAGCCATGGGATAGGAGGTAGTGTTTTGCTATGGATTGGTAACTGGTTAAAGGATAGGAAGCAAAGAGTGGGACTAAATGGCCAGTTTTCACAATGGAGGGATGTAAAAAGTGGTGTGCCCCAAGGATCTGTACTGGGACCAGTTCTTTTCAATGTATTCATTAATGATCTGGAAAAGGGTGTTAAGAGTGAGGTGATCAAATTTGCAGATGACACCAAGTTATTCAGAGTAGTCAGAACACGAGCAGACTGTGAGGAGCTGCAGCAAGATCTTACAAGACTGGGTGCCTGGGCATCTAAATGGCAGATGAGATTTAATGTGGACAAGTGCAAAGTGATGCACATTGGGAAAAATAATCCAAATTATGAGTACACAATGCTGGGTACTAAGCTAGGAGTTATCACTCACGAAAAGGATCTGGGAGTGATTGTGGACAATACACTGAAATCCTCAGCCCAGTGCACAGCAGCAGTCAAAAAAGCAAATAAAATGTTAGGAATTATTCGCAAGGGAATAGAGAATAAAACTGAGGATGTCATAATGCCTCTGTACAAATCAATGGTGCGACCGCACCTTGAGTATTGTGTGCAGTTCTGGTCGCCCCATCTCAAAAAAGACATAGCAGAACTAGAAAAAGTACAGAGAAGGGCAACAAAAATGATCCAGGGAATGGAACAGCACCCGTATGGGGAGAGGCTTGATAGGTTGGGGCTCTCAGTTTGGAAAAGAGACAGCTGAGAGGAGATAGGATAGAGGTCTATAAAATCATGAGTGGTGTGGAACTTGTAAACAGGGAACGGTTATTTACTCTCTCAACTAGTACTAAAACTAGGGGACAATCCATGAAACTCACAGGTGGCAGAGTAAAAACAAACAAAAGAAAGTATTTTTTCACTCAGCGTACAACTAAGGGGTTTGGGGGAGTCCTTTTGTGATATATATGCCATATGGCAAGGATTTGTAGATGTTGGTCTTATAAAATGGAAGGGTGTTTGAGCAGTATTTGTAACCTGTTCTTTGTATACTGTATAATAAATTGTATTTTATTTTGTTCATTCTATCTTATTTTATTTTATTTTGTTCTATTTATTATTATTATTATTAATCCTATTTTTGTTATATTAGGCTACAGCGATGGCTATATGTCTCAACAAACAAACAATTAGGTTGTGGAATTTACTGCCAGAGGAGGTGGTCAAGGCCAGCAGTATAGCTGAGTTTAAAAGAGGTTTGGTTAAGTTTCTGGAAGATAGGTCCATTAGCAGCTATTAGCCAGATAGGATTGGGGAACAAACCCCTTTACTGTCGAAAGCCTGGGGATGACCCACAGGGAATGGATAGCATGGTGACCTGTTGGGTGCTTCTCCAAGGCCCCCGTGATTGGCCACTGTCCGAGACAGGATGCTGGGCTCGATGGACCTTTGGTCTGACCCAGTATGGCACTTCTTAAGTTCTTATGTGTTAAAAGTAGATTTAGCAAATATCTGATGTAGAATGCACTGACAGAAACTGGTTAACTTCCCCAGTCTCCAACTCAAGGAGGGCCTGAATTATTAAGAGCTTAGAGTATTTTCCCTATTTTTATTGATACCTGATAAAAATACAAAAAGGTATAAGTCTGTCCTCACAGTAATGCAGACAGTCAGCACTGCAAGCCACCGTGGTTTAAGGAGGGTCTGCGGCAGCTGAAGCGGGAAGAGTTAGCGTGACGGTGGCGTCCTCATGCTGAAGCTGACAGATTGTGGCATAGAGCCAGTTTAAAAGCCTATGCAATGGCTATGCGGACAGGAAAGAAAGGAATTATTTGCTACCCTAGTAGCATCCACAAAGTCTCATCCAGCGGAGCTTTTCCGGGTGGTGAGGGGGCTGGTCACTCCGGCTTCCCTCCGCCTGGAACTGGAATCTTCCAGTGCCTGCTGTGACATGTTTGTTGACTATTTTGCAGATAAAATCGCTCGTATTCACCATGATTTCAACGCCTCGTTTCTTATGATAGGAGAACCAAAGGCTGTGGAAGCCCTGTCCTATCTGGTTTTGTGGGATCAGTTTCAGTGGGTGTCTCCCACTGATGCGGAGGATGTCCTTGGGGCGGTCAGAGCCACCTCTTGCGAACTAGACCTGCGCTCGTCCTGGCTGGTTAAGCCACCAGCCAGGAGATGTTAGGGCCATTACTGGCTGGGGTGGTCAATGCCTCCCTTAAGGAGGGCAGAGTGCCGAGCTGCCTCAAGCACTTGCGGCCTCTGCTCAAAAAACCATCACTGGACATTGACGCCCTTGCCAGTTATCGGCCGGACTCTCCTGGTTAGAGTCCGGCAGATAACTGGCAAGGGCGTCAACGTCCAGTGACAACTTGTTGAGCAGAGGCCGCACCACCGCCTTCCCTTCTTAGGGAAGGTTATTGAACGGGTAGTGGTTTAGCAGCTGCAGGGGCATATGGACTGCATCCAGTTTCTAGATCCTTTGCAGTCTGGCTTTTGTCTGGGTTATAGCACAGAGACTACACTTGTGGCTTTGGTCGACGACCTTTGTCGTGAATTGGATAAGGATCATTTGACTCTGCTGATTCTGTTAGATCGGTCTGCTGCATTTACTACCGTTGATCACAAGATGTTGGTGACTCGCCTGCGGGACTGTGCCAGAGTGGGCGGGACTGTTCTTGAATGGTTCCGCTCCTTCCTGGCTGGGAGAACTCAGTAGGTGGTGCTCGGGTACTGTTCTTCATCCCCCCGGCGACCTCTTGTGTGGAGTCCTGCAAGGTTCTATCTTGTCCCCTCTCCTGTTCAACGTGTATATGCAGCCACTGGGTGAGGTTGTGAAAAGGTTTGATGTTCGGTGTCAATATGCTGAGGATACCCAACTCTACCTCTCTTTTTCAACTGACCCAGACCCAGCAGTCTCTGTGTTTACTCGGTGTGTTGGCTGTGGGGGACTAGATGAGGGCGAGCTGACTGAAGCTGAATCCCAACATGACGGAGGTGATGCTGGTGGGTAGAGTGGTGGGAGTGGAATCCCCCATCATCGATGGAGTTTGCCCTCCGCTGGTCCCTCAGGTTCGGGAGTGCTCCTCGATTCCCAACTCTGCCTGAATGGCCAGGTGGGGGCGGTGGCAAGGAGCGCATTTTGCCAGTTACATCTGGTGTGGCGGCTTCGGCCATACGTCTCGGACTCTGACCTGGCCACTATCATCCATGCTTTCATTACCTCTAGACTGGACTACTGTAACGCACTCTACATGGGGCTACCTATGGTGACCGTTAGGAAGCTGCAGCTGGTGCAGAATAAGGGGGCCCGTCTTCTTACAGGGACAGGCCGCCATGAGCACATTGCACCAGTGCGCTGGCTGCCTATAGTCTTCCGGGCCCGATTCAAGGTGTTGGTGCTTACGTATAAAGCCCTATACAGCCTAGGCCCGACCTACATGCGGGCCTGTCTCACTCCCCTGTGGTCGACCGGGAACTCCTTTCCAGAAGTATCCCAGGGGGGCGACTATGGAAAGGGCATTCTCGGTGGCTATACCTAAGCTGTGAAACTCCCTTCTGGCAGAGGCCTGGGTGGCCCCGGAACTCCCTTCCTTTCAACGCCAATGCAAAACCTGGCTGTTCTGCCAGGCTTTTGGTGAGGGAGATGGATGAAGGAAGGGGGGTTGGGTTTTTGTATATTTCTGTTTTTGATTTCCCCTATTTTTGTATTACTATATTTTAGACATACTGTATTTATATTATTATTATTATTATTATTATTTTATTTTTAAATTTGTTTGCTGTCCCGAGCTGCCTTGGCAGGAGGGGCGGGATATAAGCTTTTATATAAATAAATTTAAAATGAGCTTTTCTTTGCCTTTTGGTCACAATTCTGCAAATACTTATTCATGTGACGTCAATGAGAGTACAGGCATGTTAGCCCAGCGTGTTTATAGGATCAGACCTCAAACCAAGGGAATCTGAGACAGATTGTCCGTATTTATTTGGCTGGGCTTTTGCAGGCTGAGATAGGGAGGGGGTGGAAATAGGTTTAATGGGAATTTTATCTAGTTTTAGCTAGCTGTTATATTTTTGTATACTGAGAGCTGCCCTAAGCCTTCAGGAAAGGATGGGATATAAATCAAATAAAAATGAAACTTAGGTTGTGTCTTGTAAAGCACAAAGAACATAGATGACTCATTAATATAATGAATAACTTTGAAGTTACTTACTGCTATCAGCTGAAAGCTTTTATGAAGCATTGCTACTAAGAGTTTGGTAAGGACAATCACAACCACTACATTGTACGTGCCAACGATAACAGCACCCACAAAAGACTGCAGCTCTTCACCATAGCTAAATCTAGTGACAAAGATTGCTACATGTGCTAGAGAGAAGATGTACCAGAACAGAGCAAAGCAGGTGCCAATAAACCTGGAAGAAAAAATATAAATAAAAAAAATAAATCTCTGGTTAGATCACAAATAAAAGCTCATGCAAGAAGCACAAAGCAATTAACATGAATTCCTTCTGAACAGCCAATTTAATTGCTAATCAGGGGACATTATTCACTAGTACTCAACAAGCATTCCCCAGGGAAGTCGATGTGGGATAAAGGTGCTACTCATTTGAAATAAAAAGATCAGTAATTAGGGCCAGACTGTTCCTGAAAATACTGTCTATTTACAAGCACTGCATTAGCTATTCACAGTTACACAAGATTACCCTAAAAGGACAAAGCAAAAATATGAACGATAAGTTAAAATTAAAATCAAGCTTAACATCTAAATACAATATACAAGTAAATAAAAAGAGTGAAACACAACGGTAGAGATGGACACTACTCTAGTGATCTACACCCAAGAGCAGGGGTGGGGAACGTCTGGTCAGGAGGTCAAATGTGACTTGTGACTAGTTTTTACTTGGCCCCTTTCCAGTTCCTGAATCTGGCCCATGGACCCAGTTTCTACCCACAAGCACTGAAACAGTGAGCTCAGAGCACGTCGGGAGCGGAGAGGAGGGCATGCACTCAAGGACAGGTGACAGATGGGTGCACCACTACCACCAACTACAACACGTGGCCCTTGGAGTGTATACTGATCTTCAAGGTGGCCCCTGAGAGGGGAAAGGTTTCCCACCTCTGCTCTAGAGGTATAACAATGAGGAAAGTGTGGGCTGAATTTAATGACTTTGGTAGATACTTAAGGGAGTATTAATGTATTAGTTCTCAAAATCCTCGCATCTAAATAAAATTTGTCACTTCGATCATCTAGATCTTAATCAACATATGCCCCACCATTTTTATATCATTACAGTTCTCCCACCACCAAGTTCACCAAGAAATTTAAACTCTTAATATCAAGGGAATTGTATGTTCCCATTATCTATCAATCACTGACATGATAAGACATACAGCATATTTTCAAGATGTCTCCATTTCAATTTTATGCTTAGCTGCTTTAGAGATGGTTAAGATGTTAAAATATGTTTTTTTTAAAAGATACGTTTTAGTTTTTTTATTTTTTATACTGAACTATTTATTTAAGAATTTGTGCATCCATCCACAAGTATATGAACGATTCTGAATCCTCGTTATGAAAGACTGTTGCTATTCATGTATTTCCAAAATTGTCATTCTAAATTTCAAAATTACCAAGGCACTCCCTTGTATGCTACCATTTAACACCCTTCAAAACTAAGAACATAGATTCCTTTAACCTTATTGAAACAGTGTATAGCTCAAGTTGCTCTATTTTTCTTTTGCTAGTTTGTATCCTTCAAGCACAAGAATCAGCAGTGCTAGTTAGTGCAGTACTTCCTATGACCTGATAACCGAGCTCCAATCAAGTTTAAGGTTGAAAATGGAAGTTTTGTATATCCCTAGATTTACGTAATTTGGCATGATTATTATTGTTATTTTCCAGGAGAGGTCCAGAACTGGAACAGAGTTGGGGCATGCAGGTTATGATTAGTAGGACAGTTCTTACTCTTCACAAAGCGCTCTCTAGCCTACAATTTGCACAGTTGGTACCACTGACAAAGTGACAAGGGGGATACGAGTCCTAACATTTTCCAGCACAGATGCAGCTCTTGGGTAAATATCCTTCCCAGTTCATCAGTAGTTCCTATTTTTTTAACGCCATTGTATTCAACACAAACTCACGAATGGAATGTATCATTGCTTTGCTGTTCACAGAAGATCCCTGAACAGTCCTTTTCTTCATCTACAGTAAATCCTTTGTCATATAGTTGAGTCAATCCAATCGTAAATGAGAACAAAACAAGAAGGAACATTCCTAGGAATTTTCCAAAGTCTTGCAACATCTGGCCCATTGAAATCTGTGGAGCAGATGATTTAATCAATTTTCATTAGCAAGGAAATATTAATCAGTTTTGTATTCATTCCCCCAACAAGTCCCTGTCAGAGGAATACCCTGAAACAGTCAATAGTTGTGAATTACTGTTAAATTTCAAGACAATACAAGTTACATGAAAATTCAGGGAAATTAGTGTGCTACAAAGACTGAAAAATTAGTGGTTTGTATACCAGTTAACCTGATTCTTGGAAAAACAAGTGTCAGCTGTTATAAAAATGTAGAATATAAATTTTAAGGAAAATGTTTTCAGCTTCTAAAAAGCAATTTAGGACCTTTCAACAGACTTTAAAATGTTAATTTACATGCATTACCTTGCATTCATAATTAACTGAGGATAGCAATTAACTGTTCCAATTGTGAAAACATGTAAGTAATTAATGCCAAAATGAGATGCATTTGAACAATGTCAATGTATGTTTATCACATACCTCCTCCCCTCCCAGCTTGGTGCAACAACCCTTTTAGTAAGGCTACTGAAGTCAGTCAAGCATTTGGTATCCTAATTCGTTGCTGAATACAAAATACTTTGCCTGCTCTCATCTGAATATAGTCCTACTTGGGGGGGGTGGGGGGATACAGAAAAATGTAAAGCTAAAACTAAATTATTCCTTGACTTTTGAAGTAATTTCTTAGCTGAACCTCATTTAAGAGGCAAACACAGCATTATTATAAATCTGACAATAGAGGGCTATAAACCATTTGATGCAGTTAGTCTTCATAATATTAACTGATGGAAATGTCACCTGGCAATATGAAAGCTACATTTAGTTGCATTATAATTTAAGTTATTGTCACCTGAATGGAACTATTCACATGCTTAAAGTTAAGCACATGCCAGAGTACCTTTCTGAATAAGAATGAAGCAGCAGCACAGCTTTGGCTGTTGCCTGTGAGAGCTCATGCCTCCTTATGTCAGTTAATCTCTAAGGTGGTAGCCTCTGCCTCTTCTTCTGCCTGATTCCAGACTAACATGGCTTCCTGAATAAAAATCCTTAAGGAGATAAGGAGATCCATATTAATCCTTGCTTCCATGGATATAACTAAAATAAGATTTTACACTTTTAAAAAAATTGTATCAGTTTTTAACTTGATTTAAACTGATGCACTTTTTTTAGTATAAGCAAAGTTTAAGTGTGCTTTATTTTATCTTAGACTAGACTATACTCAATTTGTGTGGTATTTAAACAAAAAACACAACGTGAGTTCTTGACATTCACATGCTGTGACATTATTCTACTATGCAGAAGGTAGGGGTAGTCTCATCCATGGGGTGTATGTGCTCTAAAAGGGATTTAACCAGTTAAGCAGAGGTCTAGTCCTAATGCTTTGTTAACATTAGACATAACACCTTTAAAATATACATCAAGGATTTCTCTCCATCCAGAGGTTGACCAAAACAGAAAGAAAGAGCTGTCAAATCTGAGACCTCGTTCTGTGTCAATTGTTTTTGGACTCGATGTTATCCTACACAAAGAAGCAAGCCAGGAAAAAGCCACATTGGGTCTTAACAGAGAAGACCGTAGCCCACACCAGGTGGGTATGCACCTGCCCGTTTATTAGATATTCATCCCCACAGGCCTGGGGCCACCACCCGTTGGACCCACAGTCTCCATTCATAGTGGGATCCCAGAGCATGCAGAGCCTGCCATGTGGTCAAATGCAGGCTAATATTCACCCAAGTGTTCGCATCCCATCAATTAGGTTGCGTGCAGCCTCCATACGTACAGGTCTGCCAGCACCATAGCGGCATGGGCAAAAAGCCTAGAGCGTTCCAAGAAGTGACCACTTTTTGGCCCCTCTTTCCACTCCTGCTCTCACTGGCTGGAAAAAGCATGGGGAGGCAAGAAAGGAAGTATGCTGTCCTGGTACCGGCGGGGGGGGGGGGGGGGGGGGGGGGGGGGG
>QEPC01003437.1:342653-397968 GCA_003113815.1 Sphenodon punctatus
CCCGCCTCAAGGCCAGAACCAAAGATCAGGTCGAGGGTATGTCCCCCCACGTGGGTCGGGCAGATCACCTCCGGGGGCAAGTCCATGGTTGCCATGAATTCTCACTCCACCCCAACAAGCCCGGCATCGGCGTGGATATTGAAGTCCCCCAGAACCAAAGTCCTGGAGGAGTCCAACGCCACCTCCAAGGCCAGCTCTGCTAGAGCGGCAAGGGATGCCGCCGGGCAGGAAGGGGCCCAGTACACCAGCAGTACCCCCAGCTTGCCCCCAGCCAAATCAAACACCACGTGAAGGACCTCGATACCCATAATCTCCCTAACTGGATACCTCCTAACAGGCCACTCCTCTCTAAAAAACCATAGCTACACCACCTCCCCGGCCATCATACCCGGCTTATCATATCCCAGAGGCACTTCTGTCAAAGATGGGGCTGCGCCCAAGTTGTGCTCAGTGCAGTTCACATATTTTGATGCTGCAGCGTGCATAGTCCCGTCATGTGGCCCCGGGGCCCTCATGGGGAAGTGCAACATAAAGTCTGCCTTCCGCCTGTTGCCGGTTTCCCTGCGGGACTCCAACCTCCTGAGTTTTACTTTTAGGGGCCAATTCTTTTATGACTAGGCCATACCAACAGGATGCACCATTTCATGCTCTACTTTTGAAAGGTTCAGTACTGTGCTGGAATAGGCAATGAAGGACAAGGTAGGTCTAGTCTCCATTTTACACTCTCTTGATAATTATCTGTTCTCAGGGCGGGCAGGCTCTCAGGACTGTGCTTGGCTGATGTCGACATTCACAGCAGTAGTGGCCAAGCTGGGGGTCCTGTTAGTCAAGGAAAAAAATGAGGGTCCATCGACCTGGCTTTCCTTCCTAGGTATCATGATTGACACATTTGCATGTAAATCTAGCCTCCCTGCTGACAAGCTGGCCACACTGCGGGCACTCCTGAGGGACTTTGTGGGTGCCAAAAAGGTGACACTGAAGGCCATGCAGTCTTTGCTTGGACACTTAAACTTTGCCTGCAGAGCAATAAGCACTTGGCAGGGCTTTCTGTGTGCAGCTAGGCCAGGACATGACTGGGGTGTTGGCCCCACACCACCACATATAGATATCCACAGGCCTTAAGGAGGACCTACGGGTCTGGCTTACTTTCCTGGACAGCTACAATGGGGTTTTCCTGTGGCAGGAAGTCCGGCTGCTTGAGGCGGACCTTCAGGTGGTATCCGATGCTGCAGGGGGCATAGGCTTTGCGGTATTCTTTCATGGAAGCTGGTGTGCTCAATGGTGGCCTGAGGCTTGGGCCTCTATGGGTCTGCTCAGGGATAGAACATTTCTGGAGCTCTTCCCCTTTTTGGTAGCACTCAAGCTTTGGGGTCAGCAGTTTCGGGATTTCCATATGTTTTTGGTCTGACAACCTGGCGTGGTGCATGTAGTCAGCTGCCAGTCCAGTAAATCGGATAGGGTCATGGGTACGGTTCGGTGGCTTGCGCTTAAGTGTCTTTCCCTAAACATGTATTTTTTGGCCACCCATGTGCCGGGGGCGCACAATGACATCGCAGATGCTTTCATTTTCAGATGAAGCGGTTCCATTCTCTGGTGCCGGTGCCAACCATGACCCAGAGGTGATGCTGGAGGCCTTGTGGACACTTGGGAGCAGAAATTAGACAGTGGTATTAGATCTACCATGTCTGGCTAAACCTGGTGCACATACAAAGTCATTTAGGGAATTCCAGAGTTTTCTAGTTGAACATGGATTCAGGAGGAATGACCCATCCCTTCCTGCCAGGTGGAGTGGTTTTCAGCACATTGGCGTTACCGCAACTTGGCACTGCACACCATAAAGTGCTTTTTCTGAAAAGCTAACAAGGTTGTGGACCCATGCTCAAGCTACACACTGCAGAAAGCTGTCGAGGGATGGGCTAGGGAGGTGGGGCCTAGGATGGACAATCGCAAACCACCTGTCAGCACACTAGCTTGTTTGACCTCTTTCTTGCTAATGGTCTGTTCCTCTGCCTATGAATTGGTGCTGTTTCGGGCTGCTTTTACAACAGCTTCCTCTGCTGCCCTGCATATCAATGAACTGGTTCCATCTTCCCAAGCTGATAGGTCAGATAAGGCCCTGGAGTTAGGGGACGTGGCGCTACAGCCTGACTCAGTTGCCCTCACTATTTGGCGGTCCAAAAATGATCAAATAGGAAAAGGTCAGCTATTGGTGTTGCACCAGTCACCAGTTGGGGTGGTTTGCACAGTCTTGGCAACTGAGGTCTACCTAGAGGGCCCATGTTTTCAGGGCCCTCTCTTCATTCACCTGGGTGGTGCCTTTTTGACCAAATTTCAATTCACTGTAATTTTTTAAAAGGGTATTGAGAGGCTTCGGCTTCAACCCTCTGAAAGTAGAACTTAATATAGGATGTATTAATAAACTTTAAAAATACTATTTCTTTTCTTAAAATAGACAGTATAGGTGAACGAGTAAAATGTTTCACTGCTTTAAAATCTCCCTCTAAAAGCTAAGGGATTACAGTGGCGTCCTTCAATTTCACTGCTGGGTTGCCAGACCATACTTAATTATTACCATTTGAACTTTATGACCTACTTTTGGAAAATACTGTACAGAAGTTGTTGCTCAAGCTGTACTGGTCAACAAGAGCAACATAAGCTTCAGTGTGTCACTGAATGGGGTGACTGTTGACTGTTTTTGTTTACTTGGAATTCTGACTTCACACCATAGTGGACTAATAAAAAATCCATGTGAAAGATACAGTACATAAATAAAAATGTACGTTACACAGTGAACTTCTCTGAAAAGTATGAGAGAGACTAATGTTCAGTGCGTTTGTACTACAGAAACTAGTGTGACCACTGTAATGGCAATATTTTTAAAAGTAGCAAAGTAGTTTTCTATTTAGAATATAGGTATATATGAGAAATAGATAAAAAGGAAATGGGAAAGTAATAAAGAACTAAAGCTTCAAAGACACCAGGACAAAAGGAAAGAACTGTTTCTGAAACAACGCCCTGGGGGCCCTGGATGGAGACTGGGTGCATGTCTGCCTTTGGCTCCAGGGCTCCCTCCTTGTCTCTCTTTCCTTACTCACAAAACATGTGGGGATTATACAGGAGTTCTCCACATCCTTGAATAACACTACATTTTATTTTAATTTTTTTTTTAAAGGAAAAAAGGTACAAGTAAATGCAATCAAGTTGCAGCCAATGTCCAAGGTATGCAAATGCACCCTTCAAGGGGGCAGCTCCTGCAAGCAAGCCTGAGCACTGGACCCAGGAGAGACTGGTGGAGTTTGTGATTACTGTTTTAAATTCCCTCTTCAGAAGGTCATCAGATTCAGAAATGGGGACCAGCCTCATTCTCTGGTTCCATGGCAAGAGACAGACCATTTAGCCCCATGTTGGATCCGTTCAGATTCTTATTCATTCTTAAACATCACTAATCACAAAAATCACTGTGTTCAGGCACTCATATTCACTGTGTTTCCATCAGTAGCAACAGAGAAAACGCAGTGAACATGGGTTCCCAACTGTACTCTCTCTCTCACCCATACCGACTGTATTTAGTTTCCTTAAAGCCTCTTGCAAGAGTCCATTATTAAAAAACCTTTTAAAAAGCATCTCCCATTCCCTCCCACCCAAACAAGCTTAAGGAAAGAGGTTTAAAAACTGATCCTTAAAAGCACAGTGCCCTAAATACAGAATCAATTAAGTTTAACAGGAATGCTCAGCTATCCTATTATATTTGTTAGCTTGCCTCCCTCACTCCATTGCCCTGAATTGCTTGCTAGTCTCCTCTTTTAGACTGTACATCTTTGGAATACAGCCTGTCATTTATTATATGTATGCAGTTTCCTATTACAATGAGGCCCAAATTCCTTGCCACCTTTGGGTGCTACTTTACTATTAATACCACCACTAGCTAGAGGTAACTAAAATTACAAGTCATACACAAATAGTACAAAAATCCAGCTATACACAAGATGATTGGTGAAGTCACTGTATGCAACCAGTTATTCAGAGCTAACTGGTGCACAGGGGAAGCCAGCATGTGCTGTGCTTCCCCCATGTTTGGGAAATATTCTCTAAACAAACCTTGCGCCTATACCTGCACATATTCAATGAGATGTTTAACAAACTAACAGAAAATCCAGCCATTTCTCTGGCAATAATGTCATTTACCTGAAGTGGCCCCAGGACAGAGCTAGTTGTATACATGAAGAAGAGTCGAAGATAACTGAGAACATTAGCAAAAGCAAAAAGACCTTCTGCCACAAGCGTAGGATGGAATGCATCCCAGTCCTTCCGGTCAGCAAAATTGTGAAACTAGAGTTTAAAAACAAAAAACAAAAAAAGTTATTTTCATTATAACAAACACACTAGGCTCTGCCATAAATGCAATTCATAAGCATAGTACTAGCATAAATATTGTATACCTTAAGAAATCATTCTATGTTATTTTAAAAGGCAATGTAAGTAGATAAAGAACAGCACCCTCTTGTAGCAACTGACTGGGGCTCAATTCCTGGCTTTGCCACCCATCTCCTGTGTGACCCTGAGAGCTCATCATTTCACTCCTCTCCCTCCATTTCTCTTCCCTTTATCTCATCTATTTAGAAGTCTTCAGCATAAAGACCAGCTCTCACTGCTGATCCTACGTCGCAAAGGCATACATGAATCGAGGACCCTCTGCCTTATACACCACTTCAAAGGGATGAGAAGGTCAGAGAGGCGGGCAGGACTCCCTGGAGTGGCAAAGCAATGAGGCTGCAATTAGCATCTTCATTTTATCCAAATCTCTTTCACAATTGATGTATGAAGGGTCCGTTGTGCCAGTGCTCAATGACGTCTCGGAACTAGCCTTCCTGGTAGGCTTGCTTGAGCTGCTAAGGAAATGCAACCTCTATTCTATAGAGATATAGTGGAAGATTTGATCTATGTTTTATAGTTCACAACAGTCAGTTGCTAAAATTCAAGTAAAACATGTTGAAGCAGTAAAATTAAGCTAAAACACCCAACTTCCTCTGGACATGTTGAAAGACATCAGGCTGAGATGAGGCCTGCTGGAAACAAAAGTGGCTGTTGGATCTATGCGAGGTCAGTACTGAAAAAGGTTATAGGGAAGGGATATGCCAGAGTAAAGGAATAGATCCCCTGAGCACACTCATCACTGAATGAAAATGCTGAATTAACCTGAAAACCTTTTCTATAGGAGAAAATAGATGCCAGTCAGCAGCTATGGGTGAAAATAAATGAGACATTAGCACTAGGGAATGCAAAAGCATTCCCACAAAAACAGGTGAGACTCTCACAGTCCCAGCGAGATCTCACGCATTCAAGCCTCAAAAACTCAGACTGAGGCTGAATCCCGATAAGATGGAGGTGATGTTGGTGGGTTGAGCGGCGGGGGTGATGGGGGGTCCACCCCCCTTCATTGAGGGGGTCCACCCCCCACTGGCTTCCCGGGTCCGGAGCTTGGGAGTCCTGTTGGACCCCAGCCTTTCGCTGGATTGCCAGGTAGAGGCGGTGGCGAAAGGAGCCTTTCACCAGCTACATCTTATGCTGAGGCTCCAGCCATATGTTTCGAACTCCGACCTGGCCACCCTCCTCCATGCGTTCATCACCTGAATTACTGCAACGCACTCTGCATGGGGCTGCCCCTGGTGATGGTTCGGAAGCTGCAACTGGTGCAGAATGTGGCGGCCCGTCTTCTGACAGGGACAAGCCATAGGGAGCAAGGGAGAGTTTGGGTATGGGTTATTTTAATCTGGGGGTTTTAGGTTGTTTTAATTGTATTTTTAGTTATGTGTTTTAAAATGTTGTTACCCGCCCCGAGATGCTTGTAGCAGGAGGGGGCGGCATATAAATTTTAATAATAAATAAATAATAAATACAAATGATCAGCACATGCATGGCACATGGTGACCATTTTACCCATGTTCAGAACGGTTTTTGAGGTTTCTCAAAAATCTCACAAGATTCTCAAAAAACCCAAAACTTTCTGCACACAATGGCTGCTGTCGGTGGCCATTTTCAAAATTCTTGCGAGAATGGTGGTGAGAAGGCCAATTCTTGCAAGATTCTCTACTTTGAAAATCCCGTTGAGAAGCCAATTCTCAATGAGATTTTCGAGGAGAGCACGAGTTTCAGCCTTAGTTAGCACACATTAGCACTCACCAGGTGGGTGTTCACCTGCCTATTCGGTGTTCACCAGATTATAGCCCGCACCCCCACTCACTTGTCCACACTCCTCACTCATGGCATCATCCAAGGACATTGCAGGCCCGCTATGCAGGCCAGTGCATGCTAATGCACACCCACGCATCTGTCTCTCATCTATCAAGTTCACCCGCATCTGCCATCATCATAGAGTCATGCCTAGTTCAGCTGCTAGAGAGCAACCAGCTGTGAAGCGACTGCAACAGTAGAAAAGTCTTTCCTGCACCCCTGCTCTCTCCTCTTGCAGCAGCTTCACAGCTGATTGAGTGCTGCTTCTGATGGAAAGGGCGGGGGGTCACAGCCAGGGAAGGCTTCTTTCCTGGCTGTGACTCCCTCCCTCTTTTCCATCAGAAGCAGCACTCCTGTGCTCAGGTGGCTGTTTCCTCCACCCCGGGTCTCCTCTCTTGCAGCGGATTGGGAGTCTCAGCCAGGGAAGAAGCCTTCTCTGGCTGTGACCCTGTGACAGGGTAGCCTGAATGGCCCCCTGTCCCTTTAAGATCCAAGGGGTCTGAAGGGCAGGACCCCTAGTGCAGGGGCTGTTAAAAAAGCTGAGAGCACAGGTGAGCCAGCAGACGCCTGTGAGGTGGTATGCGGGCCCTTAGGCCGGTGAGGGAGGTCAATGGAGAACTGAGTGGGAGTTACAGGGAGCCCAAGCAGCGCTAGAGCTGTGAAGCACAGCCGGGGCTGCAACTGACATGAAATTGACAAGACGGCTCAGAGAAGCAGCGGGGAGCATTAAAGACTGCTCCGGGAGGCTCACCCATACACCAAGGCTCCAGCATGGCAAGTGTCCTGGATGGACCCCGGCAGTGTGGGACGCTTTGTAAATGAGCAGCGAGGCAGCAGATAGCAGCCTGAGGGAAGTCAAGCCAGGCTGGAAGCTGGGAAGCATACCTGGGCAGGTGCTTTTCGAACCCAAAGGGGTTGTGAAACTGGAACAGCGAGCAGACACTGGGGCCAGGGTAGGCACTGTGACACCCCCCACCCCTTTCATCAGAAGCCGCTGCAGCACTGTGAGCTGTGAAGCAGCAGCAATTGCTGTGGAGCCGCTGGCAGAGGGGAGAGTGGGGGTGCAGGAAACAGCCACCCAAGCATGGGACCACTGCTTCTGATGGAAAGGGGGGAGGGTCACAGTCAGGGAAGAAGCCTTGTTTGGTAGTGCCCCCCCTTTTCCATCTGAGCCAAGGTTGGGGAGAGAAAAAGTGCTGAGTGGCACCACCTGTGGCAACTACCACCAGCACGTGAAATGCAAGCAGGGGGTGCCCGTTTATTAGCTCTACATGCAAAAAATAGTGAGTGGGGGCTACACGGACCAAACACGGACTCCAGCAGGCTATTTGGCTCCTTTAAAAACACCCCGTGTGCAACCCAGGCAATAAATTGAGCTTGTGACAAACCTATTTCCTTCCTCGGGAAAAGGCCTGGGAGGAACAAACTCTGATCCAGGTTCAGGCTCCACCTGAAATAAAACAGTCTCTATCTAATGCAAATGACCCATAATTAGGTCTGGTATGCAGGAGAATATACATTGTAGACACACAGTTTGTTATTTCTTATTCTCATCTCTTATTCACAATGATTGTATCTACATAGCTCAGCAATACAACAGTAAATGCTTGACCGATAGAAATTACAACATTTGGAATTGAAGAATTCTGTGGCATATGGCATGCCTCTTAAGGATGAGAAAAACAGATCACCAGCTGGCTTTTCAGATGTGGCTTGCCTCATTCAAACAGCCAAAGAGGGTGGCGCTTCTTTCATCTTGCTGTCAGGCATGCCAGAATACACCACACTTTCCTATTTTGCATATAAAATTACTTCTAGTTATCTCTACCAATATGTTCTGAATCAGCTACACCAAATGAATTCTGCATTAATTTGCAGTAAAATTATACCTGGCTATAAATAAGTTCCATTATATCCATTGGAGATTTTATGAAAACTACACACAAATCACAGTAATCCATTCATTGGTTTAGGGACCACAAGTCTCTTAGGGAGTCAGACATTTACATGATATGCTGGAATTTTTTTACATAAAAAGAATTATATGAAAATAGTGTAAAACTGTATTGTGGAAGAAAGCTCATGATCAGCTAAGTGTAGCAGGTTGAACTGGCCTGTAAGGGTTAATCGACTCAGCTCTCCTGCTCCCAGCCAGCAACGCCTCCCCAGATGCAGAGGATTGAGGGAGGGAGATGGTGGTCAGCTGTGGTTGAGGGAGTCAACTGACCACAGGAGAGAATATAAACCCCATTGTAGGAGAGGACCACCAGGGAAGCCTGGAAGCAAAGAAGCGCCACCATGTTCGGGAAAGACCTGGGAGGGGATCCCTAGAACAAGGGAGTAGTGTTGAAGATTGCCACTGACTGAGAGCTGCGAGTGTAGCACCTATTTTGGGGCGAAACTAGCACACAAACCTGGGCAGACACTGCGAGGGGGGCAAGCTTGGGAGAATGGTGTGGTGTGCTTCATTTTAGCAAGAATACATTTGGTCAATGAATGGAACCAGATTCAGATAGGACCCCTGCCGTAATCAGAGGGGAGACACACAGAATATCCATCCTAACATAACTCATAGCGGACATGTCAGTAACCTAAAGTACAATTTCAAACAAAAACTAATGCTTGCTCCTCTCGTGCATATATTCCTCATCAGTGTTAACTATGTGCAGATTGAAAATCAGACTCAAACTTTAGTTACTTAGAACTGAAAAATTATTCCCCCCAAAGTCATATCCATTTTTGGAAAACAAAAATTAAAAGCCATGTATTTATTTACATTTGGGTCAAAACCGGGGAACGCTGTGTTTACCTTGTTATGGGCAACTACTTTGAGAGCAAAGGTTGCCAAATAAAGGGAATTCATGACAAAACTAAGCTGATTACGGGACTCTTCCAAGAAGTCCTCTAGGCCATCATACCAGAGTCTTTTAACATCTGACCACGCCATTCCTATGGTGAAGAAATAACATTGGATTATACTGTATCTGCTCAACATAACGTCTAATGTACTCCAGCAGTCCTCTTAGCAAAATAAGGCACTCCCCCCTCCCCCCAAGTGACTCTGTTGGGAGAAAGAAAATGGGAATTGTTCATTTATTAAACAGCCACACTGAATCCGAGCATTAAAATACATAAGTACATAAAGATGCAACACGTTTGTTTTCCATGGGTCTCCTCTTGACTTTTTATAAAAGGATCAAACTTTAAACATGAGTTTGAGGCCAGGGTACAGTAACTTCTTTTAAAGTCAGCTTCTCTGTTCTAAAGGAATATTTTTCTGAATCTCTCTCTATTTAGAATGTGTCATGTAAAAGCTGAATTTCTCACCTTACAACTGTAATTCTGATAGAGTATTGGCTAAGAACAAAAATCTTTCCTACCTTATAAGTATTCAATTCCAGATACCGCAAAACAATGAAAGGAGTTTTAGAGACTTGGGCTGTATTTTTGGATCTGTTTACTCCAGAGTAGTAAACTGAAGTCAATAGGACTACTCTAGAGCAAATGGCTTCAGGATTAGTCTAGGACAGTACAAACTCAGAAATGGATTTAGGGTCTTCTCACAGAACTTGGCTTTACTCTACTGAATCAAAAGAGCTCAGCAGGGTGTAACATTTCATCACTGTTAATCACTTACCACTGATCCAGAAAAATTGATCTAAAGCCCCGTGTGGCTAAATGTTCATGACACAGCCTGACCTTCTGTGAATTTGGAAGACCCTTTAGCAGAAATAGAACTGCACAATTTGGATACACAAATAATCACTTCTGTCTAATGTTTCTGTAACTATTTGATTAATTCAGAGTATTTCTACAATTCTAAAAATGAGGAGAATAGTGGTGTTTATCTTCCTGGCTGTTAAAAAATGTTAGATTTGGCATAACATGCAGAATTCCACATGTTTTCTTTTAACAAATGGCCCAGCAAAAGCAAAGTCAAATCAATATAATAATCTTAATATTTGTGTGTGATTTTCATGGTTGTTCATTAAGATCTGGCACAACACAAAATTAGAGTCAAGTAGGAAAAAAAGAATCTACACAGACTGCATGGAGTTTGGTGCAAACCTCTATTTACCAAACTTATAGGGCTAAGTCTAAGCAGGATTTGTACTAATAATCTAAAGTGTAACTAAAGTGACACAGTTTGGGTGCATCCACACAAGCTGGGGCGGGCCTGAACTTCTGCGTGTTCTGTGGTGGGCAAGAGCAGCCACCATACTTCGTGCCATTGGGGAGAGGCAGTCACACGGTGCACTCCCCCGCAGCCATCACCAGCTCCTACATGCCCTGGGGCAGATCATGCGTAGGGCTGGATGCTCTGGCTCCTGCTGTGCTGAAGGATTGGGCCCACTGCCACTAGGCAGCTGTTGGGGGGGGGGGGCGGATGAGTGCATGTGCTCCTCCCCCCACCTAACATCTGATCACAGAAGAAGGGAGCCTGGGAGGAGTACGCATGTGCCCTTCTCCCTGGCCGACAAACAGCTGATTGGGGGAGACCGGGGGTGGGAAGAGGAGTGCACGCATGTTCCTCTGGGTGGTCCTCCCCCCCCCAATCAGCTGTTTGTCGGGGGGGGGGGAGGAACGTTCATTCCACCGGGCCAGCCCACCCTATCAGCTGGTGGGTGGGAATAGGTGGCCCATGCCTTCTTTCTAGACTCCCTGCCCCTGCAATCAGCTGTTAGGTGGGTGTCACAGGGGAAGGGGAAAGAGGGAGAGGACAAGAAAAGGAATAGAGGATAAAGGAGACCAGGGCAGTTACCTCCTAAGGGGGGGCGTTCTCTGGTGAGATACAATGTCCCTCAGGTTGTTAGGTGGGCTTTCCCCCCAAATCAGAGGGCAACCCTTTTCATCATCGGGATGGAGCGGAGATGTAACCAATTGCCCCAAAGGAACAGGGGGAAATACAAAAGGAAGAAACAAGCTCTTGGGGATATATTCAGGGCCCAGGGCACCGTGCCGGGCGGGGTGAGG
The DNA here is from genome assembly GCA_003113815.1 of Sphenodon punctatus. Lineage (NCBI taxonomy): Eukaryota > Metazoa > Chordata > Lepidosauria > Sphenodontia > Sphenodontidae > Sphenodon > Sphenodon punctatus. The sequence continues at coordinate 353,859 of QEPC01003437.1, forward strand.
GAGCGAAGGGGACAGGATTAATCCCAGGGGAAGGGAAGGGAGGAGTAAGGGAAAGGGTCCACGGGGGGAAGGGGGGGAGTGCAGGGCAGGACTCACACACTAACTTGGCTTGCTAGGATAATCAAGAAAGGAGCAAGGACTTGGAAGGAGGGAACAAGGCAACCCACACCACACACAACCACTCTCTACTAGGATGGGAAAGAGAATAAGACAAACACAAGACAACTCACTCAGCTGAATCACGCCACACAAGGATGGGAACACAGGGACCAGTCTCTCAACAGGAATCACGTAGTAAGGTCAAAACAACAAGAAACTCCAAGGAACAGCAATGGGCCAGCCTCTCATAAATGATTACCGGTGGGGATCCCAAGCCCCGCCGGTAGCTCTTATAGAGAAACCCTAATTAGCCCCAGGTGTGCTCAGGGTGGGGCCCCCTCCCACTGCCGAGCCTCCTCCCCACGTAGGCACGCTGTGGGCGGGACCAGAACCGTTCCTAGAGCGTGGGAAAGTCCCGCCTCCCAGCCCCGCCGCCCGCAGCTCTTCTCAAGCACCTGTATGTCGGGTTGTTGCTAAGCAATGGCCCTCACGGCGTGCGTCTGCGGCCGGTCGTGCTAACCTTTACAGTGGGTGGATTGGGGGCGGGGGGAGTCTGGGAAAAGTGCATGGTGGTGCACCCTCTTCCCCACTGCCTAACAGCTGATCTCAGGGGAATGGAGCCTGGGAAGAGTGTGCACCCCCTTCTCAGCCCCACGCTGTGGGGGAAAGGGTGTGTGCTCTTCCCAGGCTCTGCTCCCCCACAATCAGCTGTTAGGCAAGGGCAGAGGGGTGTGCTCCTCCAGGCCCAGGCCCAAAACACAGACCCCCACCTCATGGCAGGGCTGCACAACCCAGCCACACAGAAGGCGGACCCTTTAACCCACTTTGGGCAACCTTATTCCACTTTTGGCAACCTTAATACATGCTGCATCCCTGGCCTTTTTCCGAGGACTCATTATGTAGTAACTGATTGCCCAGGGTGAACATACATTGGCCACTAGGCATATGAGCCACTGCATTACGTGGTAATGTAGCCCAAAGTGGGATAAGGCTGCCCAAAGTGGGATAATGATCCTTAAGAGACTAACATGAATGATGTAAACAAATACAACTATTTATTTTAATACATTTATACCCCACCCCTCCTGCAAGCAGCTCAGGGTGACTAGTTACAACTAGTTCTAGACCTGTGCAGTACTTATTCTCTCTGGAGGTCTGTTGGTTTCTTATTTTGGAAGGGGCTATATTTTGGTTATTACATGAAGCCTACAGTTAAATTACTGAAGAAGAAAGGAAAGTTCCATTTGAATGGATGTGGATCACACCATATTTCAATGAGATGACACTGTGCACAAGATTAATTTTTGACACAAAGTCTGTGTAAGTGTGCTACTGGACTTGAAATTAAGACAACTAAGTAGTTTCAGGTACTGCCAATGTCGAATTGCAAATTCATCTGTAGATGAATAGTAGGGTTCGGGCACTAGCACCTATTTGCTGAGACTGCCCTCTTTCTAGAAAAAACATACAATTTAGATCTACGCAGAGATAAAGACTGGTTGAAATATATATAATACCACTATGAAAAAAATTGACATTACTGGTCGGCACTGTTAGGAGGAGGACAAATGTATAATATATTTTTTAAAACACTTATGAAATATTTAAGAGTTTGGGCTTTTTTGTTTGGTTGGGGGTTTTTTAGTATTCAGACTCAAATTACCACCACCACCCCTCCTTCTTTAAACAGACACTGTCCATTGAGGAACAAAATGCCACCTATATAATACTAATGATTTACAGAATTCCAGTCAAAGAAATGAGGATACAGCATACATGTTTGTGTCTATTTTCTTCAAAGACTGAAAGTCTCTCTTGGAGCAGTTAAGAGTCTAGAGGGAAAATCCTTAAAAACTGCAAATAAAACAGAAAAATCACACCATAAACTGATAAATTCATAAAAACAAAATAGACAAGGTTTGAGTCGTACCTGTGCTCCCTCTACTGGCTGCACAGTAAACACAGCTGCCTGCAAATATAATTCTCTGTAATTTCATTCCCATCACCAGTGATATTTGAGTACTGAAAAAGTAAAATTAATTTAAGCTCCTTGAGTAGGAGCGACTGGAGTTAAGTCCAGGAATATTAGGAAATCTTTAAAAATTAATAAAATTAATAAAATCTTTCATTACTCAGTAAGTAATGAAAGTAGTAAGTAGTAATAAATATTACTTACTTTAATGTAGGGGTGTGGAACTTTACCCAGCAGGGGTAAATTATCAGAGGTTGCATGACTACCCCCCATGTAGTAACCATCTCCAGTAGGAGCAAGGGTTATTTAACCATCAAGTACGATCAATCCCATGAATGGCTTTGCTCCCAGGAAAACTAGACCTGGGAGAGCTGTATCCAGGGGTAAGCAGTCTTTTTTAGTGAACATGTCCTCAGCATGAAACACTTGGGCAAAATTCCACCAATTTATTAATATTTGTGTTTACAAACAGCTTTGAGTAGGGATCCTTAGGATGCCAAAGACAGACAAGTTATCTGTCAAAGTAACAATTTGANGTCGGCACTGTTAGGAGGAGGACAAATGTATAATATATTTTTTAAAACACTTATGAAATATTTAAGAGTTTGGGCTTTTTTGTTTGGTTGGGGGTTTTTTAGTATTCAGACTCAAATTACCACCACCACCCCTCCTTCTTTAAACAGACACTGTCCATTGAGGAACAAAATGCCACCTATATAATACTAATGATTTACAGAATTCCAGTCAAAGAAATGAGGATACAGCATACATGTTTGTGTCTATTTTCTTCAAAGACTGAAAGTCTCTCTTGGAGCAGTTAAGAGTCTAGAGGGAAAATCCTTAAAAACTGCAAATAAAACAGAAAAATCACACCATAAACTGATAAATTCATAAAAACAAAATAGACAAGGTTTGAGTCGTACCTGTGCTCCCTCTACTGGCTGCACAGTAAACACAGCTGCCTGCAAATATAATTCTCTGTAATTTCATTCCCATCACCAGTGATATTTGAGTACTGAAAAAGTAAAATTAATTTAAGCTCCTTGAGTAGGAGCGACTGGAGTTAAGTCCAGGAATATTAGGAAATCTTTAAAAATTAATAAAATTAATAAAATCTTTCATTACTCAGTAAGTAATGAAAGTAGTAAGTAGTAATAAATATTACTTACTTTAATGTAGGGGTGTGGAACTTTACCCAGCAGGGGTAAATTATCAGAGGTTGCATGACTACCCCCCATGTAGTAACCATCTCCAGTAGGAGCAAGGGTTATTTAACCATCAAGTACGATCAATCCCATGAATGGCTTTGCTCCCAGGAAAACTAGACCTGGGAGAGCTGTATCCAGGGGTAAGCAGTCTTTTTTAGTGAACATGTCCTCAGCATGAAACACTTGGGCAAAATTCCACCAATTTATTAATATTTGTGTTTACAAACAGCTTTGAGTAGGGATCCTTAGGATGCCAAAGACAGACAAGTTATCTGTCAAAGTAACAATTTGATTTTTAAAAGAAAAATTAACCTTTGATTGATCTTAAATTATACACTCATGCAACAAGTTTTGATCAGAGCCAGCACAGAAAGGCAAACTTTGATCAACTTGTGTAAAGTATCAAAGGGTTTTTTCAGTTCAGACAAAATGGTTGTGCCAGGCAACTGCATAAACATTCACACAAGACTTGGAAATCTGATTGTTACGCAGGGTAATTTTATGCTTAATCCAGATTAAAAAGGAGCAGAATGCTGTTTAATCCAACATAAGTAACTCCTGCATCTGGGAATAGACTTCTCTGGAACATGTAAATGCTCTACAGATAGGGTACAGCCACACAAGCTGCAGGAGCCCAATCCCCGCACAGCCCCATGGTGGGCAATCATCACCGCCACACTGCAGAGCAAGCGCAGGGAGTCAGGCAGATTGTAGCAGGGGAAATGGGTGGGCTGACCAAGGCACCGACCACATAGGTGGGCGCCTGACCCTGCCGCACCTCCCTCCCCTGGGCCGACCAAAACCTCGCCCTCAACCGTGACGTGGCCATGCATGATGGGCAATAGCACCCGCTGCTCAAAGCCCCACTGTGAAGCATAGCCCATCACACGAGCTACCTCACCTTGGGCAACCTTACCCCATTTGGGTAAATGGGGTAAGGCTAGGTAAATGGGGTAAGGCTGCTCTGCTACGTGTCTTTGGAATTTTCCTGAAGACATGTCGTGGAGCAGGCAGTTGTTTTCCCTGCCCCAGGAGGAATATCTCGTGGCCTTTGGTCACATGATGCACTGCATTACGTGGTCCAGCTGTCCAGGGAGAGGTAACACTTCTCAAGGCATGGTAGCTTCTCTTCCCTGTCTTGTCTGGCTTCACCCTAAATTAATCACCTCCTTTACCCAACAGTTATGGTGTAGTTTGCAAGCCTCATCTGAACTAGGCTTCAGAATTTTTTAATTGCATTAGTTTCTTCCAATGGCTGATCATAATGCAACATCCATATTGACATTCTGTCTACTTTTGAAATTTGTAACCACTATTGTGATTTATTTATTATTTATTTATTTCCTCATATTTCTTAGCTGCTCCCTCCTGCTACAACAGCTCAGGGCATCTTACAATATATTAAAAACCATATAAAAATAAATAAATAAATAAATAAATAAAAAACCCAATCCAAATACAATAATAAAATAAAAACTATAAAAAATACCCCAAGGTGGAGCTAAAAAGAACCTTCCCGCATCCCTAGCCCCCCACCCACCACCCATCTCCCTCACCAAAAGCCTGGCGGAATAGCCAGGTCTTACATGGTCTTTGAAAAGAGAGGAGGTCCTGGGCCAAGTGGACCTCTGTTGGGAGGGAGTTCCACAGCCTTGGTGCAGCCACCGAGTATGTCCTCCTCATTGTCATCATCCCAGAAACTCAGGGGACCCCGAGGAGGTCGCTCCCAGCCAACCACAGGGTCCAATCCAGTACCCAGGGTGTGAGGCGATCCTGCAGATAGATTGTAACAAACCCTAGCAATTTTAGAGCTAGTCACAAGAAACTAGAGAAATTGAGATCCCTTACATGCATCTAAAAAAGAAGTAAGACAGTACTTGACATAAGATATATTGCTGCTATGCAGGTGGCAGATTAAAAAGTCAAATACTGGCACTAGGATTAAACAAACCAACATAGCAAACAAAAACAGCCATGGGTCCATTAAGGTAAGTTGGGGTTTACATCTTTTTGTGCCTCAATAACATTTTGGGAGCTGCTAATATTGAATAGAGATTATTACAGAAAGAGTCATTCTAGTCTGTTAAGATGTATATTGAACATTAAGACAGGTTCTGATTTATCTTCTTCGTTTGAGAATATCTTGGGATACTGGTATCATTGAAGAGATTACCATAGAGAGAGAGAATTTGGTTTTTCAAGCTGAATGTTGAGCAGCTGATCAGTCTTAATTGTTACTTAAATTTGAGGAAATTTAAAAGTATGTTACTTTATAACTCTTTGGCACATTGTACTTTTATTTAGATAAATCACTGGTACTGTATTTTTTGACGTATAACTCTTGCAACAGATGCCAATAAAGGAATAGCTGGGAGTTAATAAGGATCCAACCTTGAAGATGCATTAAGTCATTAAGGCTTAAGTATAAAAGTATTCACTTGGACAGGCAACCATTTTAGGCTAGAGAGAGAGCCTTTCTTGGTCTTCAAGTGTTTTGGCTTGCGTGTCCTTTTATATTGGTAAGAGATTTTCTTCTCCACCCTCTCCTCATTCCCGCCCCCCCTTTTGTGTGGTTTTTTTTATTTATATCTTATGTTAATTAAGTTTTGTTGTTTAAGTTTATAGAGAGGATTCTTTCCACGCTGAGGGGAGGGGTGTTTTTTTGGAGGTGAGCAGGCATTTCCCTGTGCTTACGTTCCAAGTAAGTTGATTAGGTAAGATTTTGTTTAATGGTTTTTGTTTTTTGGAATTATTTTTGCAGAATAATTTTAATTCATTTTGGTTATTGATTATTGGTTTTTCTGGTTTTGAATTTCATTAGTTCCTTTTTTTGGATGTTAGATTTTTTTCTTGAATGGGGCAATACGTTGAATTGATAACTTATAGTGGCAAGTGATACTGTCTGGGTGAGTTTCGTTTTTCATATTTATACACTTGATATTTGCTGGCATTGCAAGTGGTTTATAGCTTTGATTCTAAATAAAGTGCATTTGTCTTCCCTTTGCGCTTTTTTATCTTGATGTTCTGAAGAAGGCCTCATAGCCGAAACATGTTAACAACTTTACATAATTTCGATTTAAGGACAGTTTCACATAATTTTTGTTTTTTTGGAGTTGTATTCTAATGTTATCGGTTTCATATGGATCTTTTGTAATTTTCATGTATATGGTTTAGGTTTTATACACATCTTTGTATACTTAAAGTAATCAACTCTAATAGTTGATTACTTTCCCCTATTTTGTTAGTGTATGTGGCTTTTGGCTTACATAGGGGTTTCTTTCAGTGTCCATCCTTGTTTGTTTCTTTTGTCTTTGGCACACCATGTCGGTTAACAGAAATGTTATTTTCTTTCATTAGCAGGGATTGCTACTACTGGACATCAAATTTTTCTCTTCCTTCAAAACCTCCTGTTAATAGATGTTCCGACACTGGCTAGAAATCTGACTTTCTACATTGCAGCACTGCATACAATTGAAGGATAAATTAGCTAAATACAGTCAGATGTTTTGTTTAATTTTGTATCCACTTCGTACTCACCTACGAGCCACAGTAGAAGAAGATAGTCTATTCTCTCCAACGCTGGACCCATAGTGTTCTTCTTATCCTCATTGTAGACCAGCGAATACAAGTTAAGTAACAGCAGGAAAGTGAAATATGAAGCTCCATGAATAATAAATTTCATAAAAGGGGTGTGAATTATTCGACCAATTCTAGATTTAGGAGCTAATAAGTAACAGAGAGAAAGAAGTGGCCAAAAGATGCCAACCGTCAAGACTGTCAAAATCTTCTTACATGTGTGCTTGCGCCGATAGCCTGCCATCTGTCCAAACCACACAGTGTTGAGAAACTGCTGACAGTTAGACTGGGCAACAAACTGAAATTAAAAAAGTCAGTCAATGCTGATAGACATAAGTAGCCATTAAGATTAATACTCAAGCCATTTTTAATTAGTTACAGAACATAACATGCCTGTATTTTCTAATAAGGAAACAGGAAATAGCTTGCAATTATAATATATTTTTAAAGGCTAAAAATGTTAAAAGCTTACATAGCAATATAGGAACAAAAGTCAAAAAGACTAGTCAGATAATCACAAGAAGCATTCTGATCATCTTTTCTTCCCTGAAAAAAGATTCCACAGCATTAGTCTTTGTACGCTGGCAGAAGGATTCCCTTATATGCCAAGATGAAAGTAGGATTAGGTGTTGGAGAATCATTTTTCAACTTTTCTTTTCAACTTTTCTTGTTCATCATCCAGGAAGTTTTCATATAGTTTTAAAAAGCATATCGCACATAACTGCTTTCAATGGGATTGATATTTTAACATGAAGCATCAAGCAACCCAAAAGCTAGCTAATGACTGCATTGTACTTGTTGTTAATGGAAATTAATTACACTTGGTGCTTCCTGAAATCAGGTTCTTGGTGGCCATTTATTCCTATACCAATCGGCTCTTTTGTAAGAACTGATTTGAACAGTTCTTTAAGGGCTGTATTAACAGAAGCATTGTATTCAAGCTTCAGGAAGTCATAGTGCACCTAGTCACTGGTCAGATCTCCTTTGGAGTAACGTATATGCTTTGGGCTCTGCATTTCAAGAAGGATGTTGACAAACTGGAAAGGATCCAGAGAAAAGCAATGGAGATGATCATGGGTTAGATTACAAGTCATCTGCAAAAAGGCAGACAGAGCTAGGTTTGCTTAGCCTCTAGAGAAAAGATGATTTGAGGAGGGAGGACATATTAACGTTTTCAAAAATCTAAAAAGATGCCATGAAACAAAAAAAGATAGGAGATAATTTGTTTTTCTTTGCCACTGAGGACAGGACAAGTAGTAATGGGTTTAATAAACTTTATTTGTATAGTGCCCCCCATCCCACGCAACGAATTGTACTTGGGGTGCTTCATAACATAAAAGTACACCAACACCATAAAACAATTTTAAAACCATATAAAATTCCTTTAAAACAGTTAAAAAGCAAAGGAAAAAATACATTAAGGGGCATCAGCAGTGGAACCTCTAAAAGCATATGGAGAACAGAAAAGTCTTCAGGTACTTTTTGAAGGTGCAGAAGGAGAACTGAGATGAACATCCAGGGGGAGAAAGTTCCACACCAAGGGGCCAGGCACAGCAAAGGCCCAATCACCTGCTGACTTAAGACACAATGGCGGGATCCAAACCAGTGGGTAGTATCTAACACCCAGTAGGAAAGATTCTAGGAGCAATCTCAAATATAACCAGGGCCTATACTGTTAAATTCAATCTACCACTCTACAGGCAGCCAATGCAGGGCGATGATAACATGATCATGGCTGCCTAAACCAGTAAGCAGCTGTGCTGCCGCATTCTGAACACGTTGCAAGCAGTGCAGAAGCAATGCTGGGGGTCCACAGAATAAGGAGTTACAAAAATCAAGCCTTGTCACCAGAGCATGGATCGCTGTGGTAAGGTCAGCCTGGGATAAATACAGGTATAGCTTATGCAAACTTTGCAGCTGAGAAAAGCATCTTCAAACCACATCCAATACCCGAGTTCTCATGGAAAGATTGTGGTCAAAAATGACACACCCAAGTATTTTATCTAGCCTGCTGACCCAGATTTATAGAATCAAAACACATTCAGCATATTGGCCATAGTTTGGTTAGGTTGCAGTTTGAACTTTGTCCCCAGTTAAGCAGCTAACCTCTGGACCTGTTAAGTTTTCAGTAAGATTTAGAGAAGAGCAAATGAACAGAAGAAGTCAGACAGATAAAGATGAGAGAGAAGGAAGTGAAAAATGCAGAGAAAAGTGATATGGGTGCAAAGATGCTCAGGGACAGGATGCTTAGTGGTATTAGTCTTAGTGGGGTACAGATCTTATTAGAACTCAAAGTGCTAACTGCAGAAACCAATAAGGTTCAATTAATTTTGTGTGTACATCAGTTGTGCATAAGCTCATTTCTAACTTATTACTGAAAGTTCATATTCATATCTAATATGACTTCATAAATTAATTGGCTACTGTCACAGTCTGGGTGTTCGATCACTGCCTCTTAAAACATTATGCAACCCAGGAAATAGTACCCTAGACTGCCATGGACCTCAGTTGGTCACCATGATTACCCTCTAGACTTTTTGATCTTGAATGTCTAGGTAACTACACTATACCTTTTTTGTCTTCATACTTTTTAAAGTATCTGTAATGCTTTGTAAACCATCTTAACGATTATCTACAGCTATACACTTACAGTGCACCTATAAACACCGATTCCATCATCAGTTATTAATGTTTTTACTTATATTACCTTTACTTATATTTTCCTGAATATCTTTTAAATATATCTTTTAAAACAATAAGTGTGTGCTCACTTGGTTATTTTAATCTCTTACAGGCATTTCTACAAAGTTGGTGCTTACACAGTTTTGAACCTGCTCAATTACCTAATTGATGAAGGATCCAAACAAATTAATCAATTAAATATCAGTATCTAAAACTTGGGTCAACAGGTCCACTACCTACACCCAAACTCCATAACATGCAGGGGCCTTAGGGAGGAAAGAGCATCCTAATATTGGCTGGCCCACCACACCAGCATCACTTTAGTCTTTCCCAAATTTAACACAAGTTAGCTCCAACTCATCCAATTGGTTATTGTTCAGCCATTCCTCCAGGGCGGAGGCTGAGATGACAAGGCTCATGGGGCAAGAGATATGTATTTGTGTATCGTTAACATACAGTTGATGATACACACGATACATTGATGAAACTCAACCCCATTTTTAGGTCATGACATCCCCAAGGGGTTATATGTATATATAATCCCTTGGGTGATATTAAAGAACCTTGGGGAACGCCACATTTCAAGTCTCTCAAGGCCGACACATAACCATCCATCATAACTGACTGACTCCACTTTTCTAGGTATGGCTCAAACCACTGATCAGCAGTGCATCCTCTCGCACCAGCTGCATCCCCTCAGCCACCAAAGCAGCAGCCCAAGGTCAATCATATCAAATGCTGCTATGAGGTCTAACAAAACCAAAATGGCCAACTGTCCTCGATCCAAAAATCAGTAGATCATCACCCTCGTAAGTGTGGTCTCTCTATCCCATAGATAGGCTGGAACCCACACAGGAATGCTCCCCCCCCCCAAAAAAAAAATGTTACTGGAGTCCAAATGCTACTGCAGCTGAACTGCCATGGCCTTCTCAATCACCTTTCCTAAAAATGGGAAGTTAAGACAGGGCAGTAATTGGCAAGCACTCCAGCATCAAAAGATGGTTTCTTGAGAAGGGAGCAAACCTCTTCCCACTTAAGGCTGGCACGCACCCTCCCCTCCATAAATTACAGAAAGCTTAGCTTAAATATTAGGGGAAAACGTCATACCTGTCAGAACAGTTCAACAGTGGAATCTCTTTGTCTGGGGGCCTCAGGGCAGGGAAGATTGGACTAGATGACCCATAGGCTCCCCTCCAATGCTTCAGTTCTGTGATTCTAACTCCTTATAAGCGGTTTCAGCAGAACACTTAAGCACACTACTAGTTTTTAAGTACGCACTTAATTGCTGTGGGTAAAATGGAGCCAAAATTCAGTTGCCAGTCAGATGGAATGAAATTTTCAGTCCAAAAATGAGGTGCACCACCACACTGAATTTATTTTACTTGGGTACTTGGCTGGCCCTCATTACTATAGCATTTAAGAAAGTGATAAGCCACTTATACCAATTGAAATTTAGATTTCAAAGCAAACAGAAAAATTCTTCTAATACTCTCCATATTTCAGTGAAAGTGAATATAGGAGAAAGCAGGTAAGACAGCCATTCTCTGATATGAAGTGATCAATAGGAGAAATTTTCAATAGCACAACAGTGCAACAGAAGAGGTCTATATGAAGATGCAGGAAACCTGTTGCTGCAGTTCAAAGGAAAATGTATAGAGAATAGAGATGTACAGTGTTTTGGATCTATTACCAGAACCTGTGCAACTTTCCTGCTGTATATTTCATTGTTTCCTTGCTATTGTTCTTGTTATTGCTACAATAATATCCAACTAGATAGATCACTGGTCTAACTCAGAATGATAAATCCTATCCATTAGATAAATCTGTAAGAGAAACATACCTCCTTTTGGTTATACTTGATAGCAAGTTTTAGGCGACTCAGATTCATCCTCTCTTCTAATAATCCTCGTTTGTCTACATGCTCATCACTAGCTGTATGATTTAGGATAACTTCAAGCTCCCGTGAATTTCGTGCCTGTGCAAGCAAATCTTTAGCAAAGGTTTTACACTGCTGGGCTAGCTCTTCATAATCATTTCTAGAAAAAACAAAACACAAAGGTAGCCAATATTAATGCACTTCTGATACACTTTACCCTACTGGAGAAGACGCTTGATAAATAATGCATGAATTTGTTATTTAAAGTGATAGACCAAGACCACTTTCTAGAACCAAGCTCAGTGAACACAGAACTATCAAGCTTCTTCACCCTGTGTGATAATGTATTCAGTATTGCCTCCAACACCACTATGTTCTAAATACAGAAACCTTGTAGGCCTAGGAAAAAGATCTGAAGTGGAGTGTCATTCAGGTAATTTTCATTCATGGCCTAGTCAGTTTTAGCATCAGCCTCCAAAACCTAAATGTACACATCCCAACCCGTTAATAAAAAATGTTCCAATACTCTCAACTGTGATTATTTATAGCAAGGAGGAAAGTTCCATTTCTCATGTAACCTCACGGTTACATCTATTTGTTAGAAGCAACTAATAAGTTAGTACATACAAAGAAAATGTCATCCCATCTGCTGATTTCAGTAGGCAATATAGATGCTACAGTAGCAGTGATCGTCCAATTGACAGCAAGATTTGACATCTAAGTCTTCCATCAACATAAGCCCTATCCATGAGCAAGTTGCCCAACACACTGCTTCCCAAATGAAGAAAACTGATTCAATTTAGTTAAAGTTTCTTAGCCACGGAATGTTTTCTACTCGGTCCAGAATTTATAACCGAAGTAGTCAATTATCACCTACATTTCAAGCCAGGTAATACAAGTGAACCAGGTTGTCATTTAAGAGTTTTGAAATGTTAGGTGTAGCAGACTGAGATGAGTGTCTGTAGTTATGACTTATCCCATGCATTATATGTTCTGTTTTAACCCTGAGCACAAAAGATGTTTGATTTTGCCAAAGGTCAGGCTTCCATTATTATTAGGATGCTTACTGCCAACACGTAAGCAGTGTAGTAACTACGGCTGTTTTTACACAGACACCACCCACCAACACCCATGAACACCCACTGGATGGGTGGGAGAGCCTTCGTGTGAACGTTAGCAGGTGGGTGTGCACACTCCCGCAACCCACCCATCAACACCCACGGAGCAGCCAAGTAGGAGCGGGCATGCTCCGCGGGTGGAGGTGGGTTGGAAACGAGTGTTCAACACCCACCTGTCCACACACCCACGGGAAGGGTCCGCCAAAACCAGCGAGACACTGCTAAAGAGGCCCAGCAGGAACCCTCAAGCAGACACACCCATCGGGAGCCATGCAGAACGCCCGCCGGGGAGCCCTTAAAGGAGGAGCAAGCGAGGACATGGATGCGCGCCAGCTCCCAAAATGTCTGGCAGAAAAGTCACAGACAAGACAAAGGGAGCCTGCGCCACGACACGCGCAGGAAGGCTAAGCAGAGAGGCCCAGGGGAGGGGGCCCGGACCAACGCCACCAGGGGGGGAGCAGGACGGCTATTGACAGCACACCCTTCCCGACACAGGGCGCAACGCAGCTCCAGCACCACCCGCACCCCCACCCCAAACCACGACCACAGGGCCTAGGGAGGAGAGTGCTTCTGAGAGTGAGGTAAGAGCGAGGGCCCACCCACCCGGGGGGGGGGGGGGAAGGCGTTGACAAGCCCCGAGCACATGCCGGGGAAACCCCGACAACCACACCATTCCCCCACCACAGGAAAGCACCCAGACCCTGGCGCACAGCAGCACTGGGGAGACAGCTGAGGAGGGCCTCGTGGCAGCCAGGTAAAACAGCATGACCCCCTGGGGGGGGGGGCTAAGGAACACCCCACAGAAGCAACAGGGGTGCAGCAGGACAATAGCTCACCCCCATGCATTCCCCCAACAGGAAACCACCTGCTCCACTGTCACAACAGCCACCGAGCAGGCACCACACCGCCAAGCTGGACGGCCCCCACACGCAGAACCCTGGTCCAGGCAGGAGACGCAGGACTTCATATGCATGTGGGGGCCGAAAAGGTCCTGGTGGACCCTTCCCGTGGGTGTGTGGAAAGGTGGGTGTTGAACACTCGTCTCCAACCCACCTCCACCCGCGGAGCATGCCCGCTCCTTCTTGGCTGCTCCGTGGGTGTTGATGAGTGGGTTGCGGGAGTGCACACACCCACCTGCTAACGTTCACACAACCTGGTGTGCACCTACAAGACCAAACAGGCCTATGAAGCCATCACCCAGGAGATGCAGCAATTGGGGTACAATAGGGATGTCACCCAATGCATGCAGCAGGCAAAGGCCTTGAGGTCCGAATATAAACATATTGAGGACTATAATCTCAAGTCCAGCCATGCCATGCACAATGGAGTTCCAGGACCAGCTGGATCGGTTCCTCTGCATGGATGAGGATATTGTGGCCTCCCACATCCACGGCACAGCCTTCACCAGGGGCAGAAAGAGGGCAAAAACAACAACACCCCTGTTCGAACCACCGGAGCAGGGGGAGTCCTCAGCCCCTGGTGAGGCCAGCTAGGATGCAGAAGGGGACAGCCCCGTCCTACTGGTGGAGGAGGTGTCCCTGGAAACCGTCACGGGCAACATCACCCTCCGCGTGCGCCCCTGAAACCCACAGGGACAGGGGGCGCACCGGGAGCGAATGGACCCCAGGTGCGCCCCCCAGGATGTGGAGGAATAAGATCCAGGTAAGAGAATGACCACAGGGAAGGGGGGGGAGGGACCCAAAAACAGCCAGGGCCCCAGCTGGGAAGCACAGCCCAACTGACAGATCGCATGAGGCCATGATGGGGACAGCAAACAAATGTATGCAGGGATCAGGGAAGCATCGATGGGGCCATTGCCACATGCCGAAGTGGACGTGGGAGCAAAGGGGGAGAACGCCAACAGAGCCAAGGCCATAGAGGAAGCAACCGGTGGGGGGACGCACACAGCAGCGCAGCCCCGGGAGCCAGAACAGATGAACGGGGGGGGGAGGTGCCCATCCCCAAGCTAAACACAGGTACCTTTGCTGTTCAGACGAGCAGCCACCGGGAGTGCAGAGAGGAACCGGGAGATGCGGGCCTGCAACCAGCGGAGGAAGGAGGACCTAAGAGGGAACTGCTGGTGGAGACCAGGCAGTCGGCAGACGCGCAGAGCCGGGAGCAGGCCCTTAACAGCGAGGTACAGCTAGGGGAGGAGGAAAGGGACCGGGAACAAATGGCTGCAATGCTCACCCGGTTCCGCACAGAGCACCTGTGGAACGGGCGCCAAGCTACCGCCCTCCTCCACAAGCAGCGTCTCGACAGGCAGCAGAGGGAGAGAGCCCATGTCACGCTGGAGGGAACCCACCACAAGGACCTTCAGATTGATAGTAGACATCTTGGAGGCTTTGCGGCACGTCCCCGAACATGACATGGGCCCACCAGCCACGGTAGGAGGGCGGGCAGCACACCACCACCACGGTGCCCTCCCCCAGGTGCATGTGCCCCCTCCCCAGGTCGTCTGCCAACCCTGATTTCCCCAACAGCAACCCTACCCTTGCCTATGCCACATGGGCCCCCTCCCCCCCCCATTGCCCTCCTACAACACCAGGAGGACCCAATGGCCAGCCTGCCCCACTCCCAGTTCCCCTCCAGCACCCTCCACAATCCCCCCTCCCAGACCCCCAGCCACCCCAGCACCCCCAGTGACACAACCGCCAAGGCGGGCCGTCCCACATGCGCAGGTAAACACAGGGAACAGGTGGTGCCCAAACGACATGGCGGGAGGGGGAAACACGGAACCCACCCGGACACCAGGAAGGGCTGTAAGATAGCACGGGAGGTGGTGATGGACACAGGGAGGCCAGGTATGGGAACAGCAGAATGGTGGGACCAGGGAATGGGCACCCGCCACCTTTAATACTAAGTATCACATCCACAGGAGCCAACGCCAGACCTAGCAACGGAGCGGCTGGTGGAGGAAGGAGAGCCCAGGCCAGGCACCTGACAGTCACAGTGGGCAGTGGCTGCCAAGGCCCGCAGAGAGCCATCCCTTGGTGGTGCCATGAAGAGGGAACGGGGAAGACACCGAAAGAAATGACCCCACCCCCTGTAAATAGTCCCTAAATAAATACCCTGAACCGAACATACCTGTCTGTCTTGGAGTCTGTACAGGGGGATGCAAGTGACGTGAGGGAGCCAGAAGCAAGCCACAGTGGTGGCCACTGCCAGGGAATCAGGGGCTAACAGCTACAGGGCAGGCAGGCCCAGCAGCTCACACGTGTGCCCTATCAGACCGGTGCAACCCGGAGGGCACGGCCAAGGGCACGGATCAAGGGGCCAGGACTTCCGGCCACAGGAAGGGATAGAGGGAAAGGATGGAACTGCACCCTGCAGAGACCCAGAAACCAGCATGGAGGGGAGGGAGAGGTGTGCGGTAACAGGAATCTTGGGTGACAGCATGAGACATCACGCCGTCACCATCCCATCCCCACCAACAGGTGGTGGAAATGGAGAGCGATGACCAGGGGACCCAGGCCTAAGACTACCCTGCACACGACAGTCATCCATCTCCTCCAGAACAGGTCAGGGCGCACAACAGGGTGCCATACCACACATTCACTGTGTGGTTGGAATGGTGTGCAAGAGCACACGCACACCACCATGGCCAATAGGGCTCCAGTACAGGGGATAACTCACGAGAGGTTCAATGGGATGTCCAGTACACAAGGTTTCCATGCTGCTACCCCTGTGCACTGGGCACCAGCGATATGCTAGGCCAACGTGTTTGCATTCAGTGGGCACTTGGACTGGTTCCACTGGATCACCTAGACCGTGCACCGCTACCAAGCCCCCCCCCCCTCATTGTCCAAGCCCCTGTGCCATATGGTGGGCGTGTGGTATGCAGCATGGGTCCCCCATTCTCCAGGACAGCTTTTGTCAGGTAAGCAGCCGTCCTGCTGTGCTGTGTACAGCTACAGCGGCCCCTTGAGGTTTGACATCCCTTCTTCCCCTGGGCCCTGTGCTGCCTCCCTGCCTCTTATCAAGAGGGGATGGGTCCATCCTGTGTGTGGGATTGAGGTTCCCAGACCTGCCAAGCCCAGCCACTATCAGCTGACCAAGGTCACCCTCCAGATAGCTGGCAGCTCTGACCTCATCTGAGCTCAGACACTACAGCTCTCCATCCACTTCGGTTGCTCTCCAGCTCATAGTCCTTGTGCAGACCATGTCCAGCCATGGAACAGGCCATGTCTTCTATCACTGGGCCGGGGAGGAGTAGCCAGCGTATGCTGCCATGCTGCTAGGAACCCTGCGGCAGAGCAGTGATTCCAGCTGTTGGTGAGTGACCCCCTTTTTGTGGGTGATGGCTTCAATCTCCTCTCTGGTTACATGTGGCTGTTGGGGCACCCCTTTGGGGTTCTGGAGTGCCAGAGGCATGCCAAGGAGTTGTGGTTCATGCCCCTATGTCGACTTGACCGTGGGCTCCCACCCACTGTTGTGCTGCCCTGGAAACCCGAGGAGCTTGCTGCTGTTCACCAGGTGGCCAGTCATCAGGAGTTCGGTCTGGCCTTCCAGGCTGGTGGGCCGTATGTAGCAAGCTGCTTTGCCTGTGTCGTCCTGAGTGCCCGTGGCTTCCCATGCCCTCGATCTGCTTGCCAGGCTCGTCTTGGGGAGCTTGGCTTGCTTCCGCCTGATGTCGATGGGCCCTTCCTGACCAGGCGGCCCAGAGTGCTGGAGAGGACTGCCCTGAGAGCCGTGCTGAACCATTCGGATGTTGGAGCAGCTGCTGTCATGGGACACCTCCTCCTGTCCTGCTTCATGGGGGATGCCCATATGCGTGCCCGTAGATACTGCTGGGGCCTCTTCGCCTGGGATGGTCTTGTCCAGGGGCCCATGTTCTCCAAGTGTACGGCACCAGCACCGTGATCCTGCCGTTGCTGCAACCTCCATCGTGGCTCCCTCCCTCCCCGTGATGGACCGGCACTATTGCTCCCCTTTGGCCATGCTGCTGGCTTCCATTCACCTGCGTGACCCATCCACCTCTCCATCTGTCTACTGCAGTGCGTTCCGTGGGTCTACCTACTGACGCTTTACTACCAGATCTGCCTGCCAACCCCTCGGACCCCGTGAATAGGTAGTACTGCTCCTTCTGTGCACCCTTGGGTGCTATCCCCCTATGCCTGGCATCTGCTCTCCCTGCCCGGTGTAGCATCTTACAGGTCCCTGTGCCAATAAACATTGGCCTTGTTTAGTCGCTTATGTTCTCCTGCTGTCTCTGTGGGTCCGTTCACCGGCGGTTGTAGGTGCTGGTGTCATGGATGTGGTTTGTGGGGGTTGGGCCTTGGGGGGATTGGAGCGTTGTTAGGGCGGGATGGTTGCTCCAATGGGGGTACCTTGCCATCAACATGCTAGGTGTGCTGCTGTTATGGCTATCTGTACCTGAAGGGGGGTCTTAACTCTGAGCTCAGGTGATGCACAGTGCCCATGCACCTTGCAGGCTCTTACAGCTCATGGTTCATATTAGCTGGGTGTTACTGTGCTGCAGGGCCCTGCCTTCACCCCCTGCAACTGGCCTGGGGATTCGGGGTCCACGGTGAGTGTGGATGGGCAGTGCGCTCTTCTGTTGGGGTGGTCCGTGCACCACTGCGCATACATATAGGGTTGGTTCCTAGCTGTGTGTGTCTTCCCCGTATGTGTGGGCTCCCTGGATGTTGCAGCCTGTGGGCTGCCCTACTCGTGCACTCCCTCTCCTTCTCTTCTTTAGTGCAGGCGATGATTAACGAGAGGATCACTGAGCAGGAGGAGGTGGTGCAGCTGCTCCTGCATGTGCTGTAGTGGGTACACCTCTTGGACTGTCCCCAAGCAGATCGCTGGAGCCAGGTCCGGGGTTGCAGGCCCTACTGAGGGCTTGGATCTGCCCCCGCCCCCCCAACCTTGTAGCCGCTCAGTGTTGGTGTTTGTTGTTTGATGTGAACCTGTGGCTCTAGTTGGTTTATAAATAAAGTTTGGTTTGCTTGTTCCCCCCTGGTGCCTGTGTTCTCCTTCCCTCTGTTGTACCCCTCTGTGTGAGTCTTGTCTGGTTGGTGGTGTGGAGTGGTTGTCTGGCAGGGCATGGGTCCTTTGCTCTGTGTTTCCCCCCTCCCCATGGTTGTGCTTTGTAGCAGTGGGTCCACTTTGGCTTGTCATCTGGGTCTTACCCCCTCCGCTGTTTGCATGGGTTCCCGTGTCTCCCGGCTGTTCCTGCCATGGTGTGGGGCTCATCATGAGCCCTGTGCATCCCTGCCCCGTGCTTAGTGGCCAGCTGCTGCGTTGCCACCGGTTTGTGTCTGTTGGGAAGTGCCTCTCCTCCCTGTGTCCTCAGATCCTGGCTCCACCATGCGCTTTAGCACCTGGCACCGTCACCTCAGCTGTCCTATTGCTGGCAGGTCATTTTGGGGGTTGGGGGGTTCTGTAGGCAGTGGTCCTTGCCAGGGGGGTTGCTGGGGTCCCCACCCATTTCAGGGCTCGCCTGTTCTTCCCATTGACTGTGCTTGCTCCCGGCTCCTCTTCCCCGGTTGGGGTCCCCTTTCTCCCTCATCCTGCTGGGTTTCCCTGTGTGCACTGTGGTGTACGAGTGTGGTCTGGGTTCCAAGGGGTCTGTGATGCCCGGCTGTCTGACCTGTGGCTCGGGGCTTGCCAGGGGCTGCTTCTTTGTATCGCTTGACATTCCAGCTCCATTCTCCCCTGCCCACTCACAGTCTGGCAGTGTAGGGGCGGGGCTGTGTGCCACGGCTTTGTTTGCCCTCGCTCAGCCATGTTGGAACATCGCTGAGCTGGGCATGGTTTCCCCTCCATTCGGTGTACAGGCGGTCCGTGTAAACATTTATTTATTTTAAAAACTTTTACCCCGCCCCTCCTGCCACAGGCAGCCCGGGGCAGCTAACAAAATCAATAAAATACAATAAAACATCATAAATCAACAACAATAAAAATGAGGAGAAAAAGAAATCTCCAATACCCACCCACCCCCACCACCCCCCTATGGGTGTTTGCGCGGTGTGGCCCTGGGTGGGTGTGTGCCGGCCCCTTCCCTTTCTTCCCACAACTCCCCGTGGTGGTGTCCATGTAACGTCTCCCTGCTCAGCTCCAATGGGTGTTCCATGGGTGTGCTCGCCCACCCATTTCCACCCACCTCCACCCACCGGACCCATGGCAGCATCTGTGTAAAAAAGACCTAAATTTTTACCGCCCCCGCCCAATATTAAAATGTATTCAATGTATTTAATTTATTTAAAAACTTATGCCCCACTCCCTCCAGCTCAGGGTGGTTCACAACATTTTAAAACCATACATTAAAACCAGGGACCCGAGTTCACTGCACCAAAAGATCTTAAATTCTGCAACCAGTGAAGCCAAATTCTGCAAATTCACCACAAGCATTAATATTTGCATAATTAACTTGATTTGCATAACTATACATGCTGGGAAGCAAATTTGCAACAGGTTTGACGTAGAATCACAACTTTGCTAATCAAACACAACTCAAATCCTCTGGAATTTCAGCACCCCAGAATTCCCACCTCATATTAAAACCCCAGACCTCCCTCACCCAAACACAGGGCCTTCAGACCCCACCCATCCACAATTCATCTCCCAGGGGCCTATTTACCATCGGGTCATGGTCACACCTCCCAGACAGATGGAGCTGCAGCAGCAGTTTTAGTTTGGGGTCAGACGACAAGTTCATGCCTGAGCCAGGATTTAAAGATCCTGCAGACAGCCCCCACTGCAGCATCACTGCAATTTCAGCATGGCACTGCAAGGATTGGCTGATTCTGCAAGGATTGGCTGATTCTGCAAAAATCACTGCAAATTGCAGCAACGTAGTCAACTCGGGTACCTGATTAAAACCAATATAAAAAGGGTTACTAAAAAAATTAATCGTTAAAACAATAAAGGAGGTAAAACCCACTAGCGAAAACCCACCCTCACTCCCCCCTCCTCCAAAGGCCCAGACAAAAAGCCAGGTCTTACAGGCCCAACAAAAAGCCAATAAGCTGGGGGCCAGGCGAGCTTCCTCTGGGAGGGAGTTGCACAGCTGTGGCACGACCACCGAGAATGTCCTCTCCATCGTGGCCCCCCGGTTCACCCTGGGGACCTCCAAGAAGGCACCCCCGGCAGACCGCAGAGGTCGCTCCAGAGCCCGGGGAGTGAGGCGGTCTCTCAGATAGGAGGGGCCAAGACCGTGTAGGGCTTTAAAGGTCAAAACCAGCACCTTGAATCGGGCCCGGAACACTATAGGGCAGCCAGTGCAGAGCTCAGAGCACTGGTGTAATGTTCTCCCTACAGCCCGTCCCCGTCAAGAGACGGGCCGCCGCATTCTGCACCAGCTGCAACTTCCGAGTCATCAGCAAGGGCAGCCCCACCTAGAGCGCGTTGTAGTAATCTAGCCTTGAGGTGATGAATGCATGGATAAGGGTGGCTAGGTCAGAGCTTGAGACATATGGCCGAATCCTATGCACAAGGTGCAATTGGTGAAAGGCTCCCTTTGCCACTGCCTCCACCTGATGATCCAAGCGGAGGCCAGGGTCCAACAGGACCCCCAAGCTCTGTACATGCGGGGCCAGCAGGGGACGAACCCCTTCCATGAGGGGGGCCATCACCTCTGCCGCCCGACCCACCAACATCACCTCCATCTTGTCAGGATTCAGCTTCCGTCTGCTCTGCCTCATCCAATCACTTAGTACTAGCAAACATTGGGAAAGCACTGAGACTGCAGGGTCTGGGTTCGCTGAAAAAGAGAGGTACAGCTGGGTGTCATCAGCATACTGGTGGCAATGCACACCGAACGGTCTCACGACCTCCCCCAGGGGTTGCATGTAGATGTTAAATAATAACTGAGACAGAATCAAGCCTTGCGGTACACCACACGTGAGATCCCAGGGGCCAGATGTTTCTTCCCCCAGCACCACCCGCTGGCTCCTCCCCAAGAGGAATGAACGGAGCCATCCTAAGACAGTCCCGTCCACTCCCCCCAGGGTCCGCAGCCGTCTCAACAGCAACCCATGGTCCACTGTATCAAATGCTGCCAAGAGATCTAATAGAACCAAAGATGTAGAATGTCCTAAATCCATCTCTTGGCAGAGGTCGTCTACCAAGGCCACCAACGCAGTCTCAGTGCCAGGAAGAAAACCTGATTGAAAAGGGTCCAGGAAACTGATGCTATCCAGATGTCCTTGAAGTTGCTGGATCACCACCCGTTCAATAACCTTCCCTAAAAAGGAAGGTTAGAGACAGGCCAGTAGCTAGCGAGCGGGCCAACATCCAATGATGGTTTTTTGAACAGGGATGGCACCACCGCCTCCTTGAGGCAGTCTGGCACCCTGCTCTCCCGAAGGGAGGCATTGATCACCCCCGCCAGCACCGGTCCCAAAATCTCCCTGGAGGCTTTCACCAAAACGGGCATGGATCTAATTCACAAAAAGTGGCCCTAACAGACCCCAGAGTCCCGTCAGCATCGGCCGAAGTCACTTCCTGAAACTGATCCCACAAAAATGGACCAGACAGGGCATCCATTACCCTCAGCTCCAATTCCTCTGCATCAAGTCGTGCTGGATTTGAGCGATCTTATCTGTGAAGTAGTTCACAAACTCCTCACAGCGGGTTTGGGAAACTTCCCCCTCCAAAGGAAGGGAGGCCAGACTGACCAGCCCCTTTCCCACACAGAAGAGTTCCGCTGGACACGACTTCGCAGCGGCTATGAGGGCAGCAAACAATTCCTTCTTTGCCGTCCTCACGGCCACAGCATAGGACCGCAAGTGGGCCTGATGCTGCAGCCGATAGGATTTAGCATGAGAGTGGCGCCAGTGGCACTCTAACCACCGCCCTTCTCGCTTGAGCCACCACAACCCCTCGGTAAACCAAGGAGCTCTCCGGTGATGAAGCAGCTGGAGCAGACGTCTTGGAGCCACCTAATCAATGACCGCCACCAGCAAGGTGTTCCAAGCCTGGACGAGATCATCCACCGAGCAGTCTTCAAGGTCTAAGGATACCTCCACCAGGGCTTCCTGGAACCGCTGCGGTTCCATCAGTCTCCGGGGGCAGACCAACCTAATAGGTCCCATCTCTTTCCCAGGGCCGCCATGTGCTAGGAGCCTGGTCTGTAGGAGGTAATGATCCGTCCATGACAAAGGCATAGAACTCACTTCCCCCACTACCGGATCGCCCATCTCAAGGCCAGGACAGAACACGAGGTCGAGCATATGCCTCCCCCTTATGTGTTGGGCCACTAACCATCTGGACAGGCCCATGTTTGCCATGGCGACCATGAACTCATGCTCCGCCCGACAAGGCCAGCGCGGATGTTGAAATTCCCCAAAACCACAGTCCTCGCGGAGCCCAACACCACCCCCGACAGAGGGATGCTGCCAGGCAGGAAGGAGCATGGTACACCAGCAGCACCCCAATACTGTCCCTGGCCTACTCAAACACAAGGTGAAGGGCCTCGATCCATGGGATTAACTGCACTGGATATCTCCTAGCAGTCCAAGATTTCTTAAAAACCATAGCTACACCGCCACCCTGTCCCCCAAGCCAGGGCTGATGTTGCACGGACTACCCCGCTGGAACAAGATCCGCCAAAATCGGCCCTGCTTCTTCATCAAGCCAGGTCTCCGTGAAACATGCGCGGTCTGCAGCCTGATCCAGGATCATATCCTGGATCACTGAGGTTTTGACTACAGACCTCACATTCAACAGCAGCACCGGCCCAAGGGGTCTTAGACTTTGATCCATCCCCCCATCAGAGGGGGGGCTGGCCCTGGGGACAGGCACCAAACACCTCGGTCCCCGGGCCACCCCAATCAATCACACCCACAACCATATCTCCCCCGCCTCACAACAACCCCTATGACTGTCCCCCCTCCCATCCACTCTAGTCCAGTCCCAGCCAGCAGTTGCTGTGCCCGGACCCCGGGGGAGGCTCCCCCCCTCCCCACCACCGCCCCAGTCCCCACCACATGCTGCCACCAGGTGGTCCCTTCCAGAAGCAACCCCCCCCTCACACCAGGGAGCCTGAGACTGGACCCACCCCTCTCCCTACCCCAATTCCCAACTGTGTTTAAGGGTGTAAAAATGTGTTTAAGGGTAACAGTCTTAATTGTCCTGTGTCAATTATGAAATATAATCAGATACAAGATTCATTAAGTCTGCATTTATTTTAATTTTTTTAATAAAAAAAACAAAATGAAGATAAAAATTCATGCTGCTTTTTATCCCTACCTGAATTCAACTTCTACCAGACTTAGTTCCTTTAAGTCTGCACTAAGTTCAAAGGCTCTTAGGATCGGATCTTCCTCTGTCAACATTATTAACGCAGCACTGGCCAAACACCGATATATGTCGAGACGAAACCTGTGGCAAAAGTTGCAGAAAATAAGACCACTTCTTAAAAGGTAGCCAAATTTTACTTAACATTTTCAGCTAAAAGTAGGTTTTGAAATCTTAGAAAGACTAAAGAAAATCTGAAAACATATTACAGCCACAAAATTTATTTTATTTCCACATCTTGTTTCAGTATGCAAATCTATTTTTTTATTTACTTAACCAAAAAACCTTTAAATTTTTAAAAAACATTAAAGATAATTCCTGCTGACATCTATCTAAAAACATTCCGTATAACAAAACTTAAATGCCAAAAATCATAGAAATTAATTGTTAAAGTTTCACTTTTTGAAACTGACTCACATAAAATCAGAATTCATACACTCCCTTAACACTGCCCTATATCATGATATCCAATTTTATATGTAATGAATTACAACAGTATGTTTATTAATTAATAAATTAGTTGTACACTATTGTCTGCCTTTCACTAAATTTCTCAGTTCTCTATGTCTTAGCAAATTTTCCATTGTTTATCACTTCAAATAGTAGGTATCTGTCTCTAAATCTCCTCCAACTTTTAACTTTCATTTCCATGCATTTTGGCATTTAAGTTTTGTTATACTGAATGTTTTTAAATAGAGGTCAGCAGGAATTATCCTGTCTTTAACTTTTTTTAAAAAAACCAAACGGTTTTTTGGGTACGTACATTTTCCTGGGGTTTGAGATGTAAATGGAAATTTTCTATTTTTTAGTAAAAAAGTCTATAAAGAAAAGACAAATTTCCCCCACCCTACACAACCTGGCTGTGATCTGTAATTGAAAAGTCTCCAAAGTTTTATTTTAAAATAGTAAGTTGCCAATAGTATAACAGCATACTGTAATAGGTTAGTACCCTAAATGTGCCAGTTCCCCTCGTCTGTAGTTTCCCACTGTCACCAGTGTGGCAGCTTCCCTATCCCCATCAGTAATTTCCTATCCTCTGCTCTTCCACCATCTTCACCCCCTCTTGTTCCCCTCACAAGCGGTTGAGTGAAGTTTAAACGGGCAGCAGGTCCCTGGACTGCCTTCCCGGCCAGAGCATAGTATGTCTGGGTGGGAAGGGAATTCAAAACACCTTGTGTTTCCCAGCAGCTCCCTGGATTCCGTTCCCAGCCAGAGTGCAGTGTCTCTGGGCAGGAAAGGAACTTTAAACTCCCCACAGCAGCCACTGTGGGGAGTTTAAAGTTCCTTTCCTGCCCAGAGACACTGCA
The DNA here is from genome assembly GCA_003113815.1 of Sphenodon punctatus. Lineage (NCBI taxonomy): Eukaryota > Metazoa > Chordata > Lepidosauria > Sphenodontia > Sphenodontidae > Sphenodon > Sphenodon punctatus. The sequence goes on from QEPC01003437.1 coordinate 378,941, forward strand.
CTCTGGCTGGGAAGGGAGTCCGGGAGCCTGCTCATAGTCTTCTCCTTCTTCCCCCCATTCCACTGCAATTCACAAAGACTGAAGCATTAAAAGCAACTTTGTCTCCCCTTCAAGAGCTGCCAGCTCTCCTGAGCAATGACCTGTTTCTTTAGCTTGTGGACACCCACAACTTGAGCATTTGATCACTGGGAGAAAAAGAGGATTTCCCCTTCCTTCCCCAAGCGCCTTGGAGACCAGGATGCACTGGAGTAGTAGGAAAGCTACGCCAGCCATTTAAACTCCCCACAGCCACTTGGATGCACCCTGCTGCATCTAGGCATCAGGGGGGGAGCTTAAAGGGGCTTTCCTGCCCCAGCGCACCCGAAGGCAGGATGCATTGAGGAAGGGAAGCTGCACTGGCAGTTAAACCTCCCACCACCACCACCACCCTCCTGGATGCACCCCGATGGTTCCAGGTGGCTGGGAGAAATTTCCCCCAGCTAAACCCTTCCCACCTACCCCCTGCACAAGCCATGTAACACTGTTTATAAATGGAAAGTGTGCCTTAATATACTTAATATATGCATAACTGTGCCTGTTTCCTAGCCCAACCCTAGTTGTCCCGGTCTTGCACATGCACAGAACTAAGTTTTCTAAGTGTAACAACTCTATTTATACTTCACTAAACACTATCAGTCCATTCCAAGCAACAGAAGCACAGTCTACATGCATGCAAATGTATTAATCACAACTTGCAAAAACGAGAGAGAGATCAGCGGTTGAAAAAACAATACACCAAGCAAAACTGGCCACCATTAATAAACTTTAAAATTGTTATAACTTTAGAATGGCTTAACTGATCTGCTTCAAATTTTGCATGTATCACCCTATTCCCTAAAAGAACACAAAGTGAAATTTCATAATGAAAGCTCAACCCATTTATTCATAATAGAATTTTTAAGGCCATTTTTGCACGGATCCCGCCCCCCCCCCGCCCGACTGGGTGTGCGGACAGGTGTGCGTTCGGTTAAACCGTCCATGCGCAAACCGCAGCAGTGGGTGGGGGGACGGGTGTCCGCAGTGGGTGGAGGTGGATGTGCGTTCCCGGCGCACACCCAGCACCCAGCCACAGACCCATCCAACAAAATGGAGGAAGCTCCATGGGTGGAGATGGATGTGCACCTGTGGGAAAGGAGAATTGGTTACCTACCTTCGGTGAATTCCTTTCTCTCATATCCCTGTATACTCCTCCGGCTGGGTAGTTCCACCGTTGACCGCCAGGAGGCAGATGAGCTTTTTTCTTCTCTGCGCCTGCGTCACGGTGCTACCCGGCTCCAGCGCCAGTCCGTTGCAAGCTGAACTCTCATCCTATCTAGTGATTATAACTTAACAACCTTATAACAACTAATCAACATTAACGAACTTAACTTAGGTAATCTGAAGCAGGACTCTAATAGGAGCCCAACCCCTTTGTGGGTACTGATACCACCCCCCTGCTAGTCATGCTGCTGCTCGGCAGGGAGGGGCGGAGGAGTATACAGGGATATGAGAGAAAGGAATTCACCGAAGGTAGGTAACCAATTCTCCTTTCTCCTCATACCCCTGTCATACTCCTCCGGCTGGGACGTACCCAAGCAACGTGTCCCCATTTAAGGGTGGGAGCAAGCAGCACTGGGGGTGTCCAGTACCGCCTGCAGTACCCTTCTGCCAAAAGCAGCTTCTGCCGATTGGAAGATGTTAATTTTGTAATGCCTAACGAAGGTATGTATCGACGCCCACGTGGCTGCCCTGCATATCTCCTCGTACGAGGCATTTGCCTTGAATGCGTAAGAGGTGGCTGCGCTTCTTACAGAATGAGCCCAGATCTGAAGGGGGGGAACCCTACCCTTTGCCTTGTAGGCCTCCGTTATGCTTAGTTTTAGCCACTTGGAAATTAAGGTCTTTGTGGCTTTAAGACCCTGTTGACTCTCCCTGATGTTTATGAATAGGGCTGTGGATTGTCTAAACCCTTTAGTTCTATGTAGGTATATTTTTAAGGCCCTTCTGACATCTAGCTTATGCCAGGCTTTTTCTTTGGGATGTGTTGGTCTGGGGCAAAAAGATGGCAAAATGACCTCTTGTGCCCTATGGAAGAGAGAATTTACCTTAGGTAAAAAGGCTTCATCTAGCCTTAGGGTGACTGATTCCTTCTGAAAATTACAGAAGTTCTCCTCCATGGACAGAGCTCCCAGTTCTGACACCCTCCTCGCAGATGTGACCGCTACAAGAAAAACAACTTTTAACGTTAAAAAATACAGTGAAATCTGTCTTAGCGGTTCAAAAGGAGGCTTGGTAAGTGCCTCCAGAACTAGGTTGAGGTCCCAAGATGGCACTCTGTGTACTACCGGAGGAGCTAAATTCCTTGCTGCTCTCAAGAATCTCCTAACATTCTTGTGTGTTGAGACTATTCTGTTGGCTACTGATCTCAGCACCGAGTCTATGGCCGCTGTTTGTCTGGCCAGAGTGTTTGCTCTAAGACCTTTATCTAGTCCCATCTGCAAGAATTCCAGGACTTGTGCTACTCCTGCCTTGGTTGGGTCCTGGTCCCGCTGGATAGACCACTCTGCAAAAGTCTTCCATGTGGCTCTATAGCTTCGCCTGGTGGCGGCTCTTCTGGAAAGTTGAATGGTGTTCAGGACCGCTTCCGAATAACCCCTTGCTCTCAATGCGGATCGTTCAAGTTCCACGCAGTCAGATTTAGCGTTTGAATCTCTGAGCAAGCTATCGGTCCCTGTGTAAGTAGGGATGGAATGAGTGGTAGTTTTCGGAACTGCGCGTTGCTTCGTTCGATTAGCTCCGAAAACCAAGGCCTCCTGGGCCACCATGGGGTTATCAGTAATAGATGCGTGTTGTCCCTGATTGCTCTGGATAGAGTTTTCTGGATTAGCGGGATGGGTGGAAAGGCGTATAATAGCCCTTTGGGCCATGGGCTGTTTAGAGCGTCGGTCCCTTCCGCCTGTCTGCAGCGAGTGCGGGAGATGAAGCGGGGGACTTGTGAGTTTTCCCTGGTGGCGAACAGGTCCATCAGTGGAAGACCCACCCAGTTCACTAGATGCTGGAAGACCGACCTGTCTAGAGACCATTCGTGAGGATCGAGTGTCTGTCGGCTCAGGTAGTCTGCGCATGTGTTCTCCTGACCCCTGATGTGGAGTGCCTTTATCGAGGTTAGGTGTGATTGAGCCCATGCAAACAATCTGGTCGCTTCCTGATGCAACTCTCTCGATCTCGATCCCCCCTGGTGATTGACGTAGGCCTTCGCCGCCACGTTGTCCGTATATACCAGGAGATGTTGCGAGACAAAGGTCGGATAGAGGTGTTGAAGTGCCAGTCGGATGGCCTTCAGCTCGAGAAAGTTTATTCTCTTCGTCGCATCTGTCTGGGACCAGAGGCCCTGAGCGGTGTGGGGTCCTGAGTGAGCTCCCCAGCCCATGAGGCTGGCATCCGTCGTTACCACTATCCTCGCGGGCTCCGAGAGAGGTACCCCTTCTAGGAATGTTCTTGGCTCTAACCACCAGGACATTGAGACTTTTAGGTCTTGTGGAATGGAGACCCACGGATTGAGACCTAATGTGAGCTCTCTTTGCAAACCCCTGAGCCGCCTCTGTAAGGGTCGAAGGTTGAAGCGACCCCATGTCACCTGTCCTATGCAGGATACTAAGAGACCCAGTAGGGACGCTAGTGGCTTGAGTCTCATGCGACTCCGATCTCTGAGGCGGTGGATTAGGAGATGGATCTTTTCCCTCCTGTCGACAGGGACGAATGCGCGGTCTAAGGAGGTATCTATGAGAATTCCTAGATGTTCCAACTTCTGTGTTGGGGTTAGTTGGCTCTTCTCCCTGTTTATGAGGAATCCATGTTTCTCTAAGTAGAGAATGACTAGGTTGAGATGTTCCTTCACTCTGTCGGGTGAGCTGCCCCTGACCAGTAGATCGTCGAGATATGCGTAGATATGTATTCCCCTGCTGCGTAGGTTGGCTATCAGCGGGGCCAGGATCTTCGTGAAGGTCCTGGGTGCTGAGGAGAGGCCGAATGGGAGAGCTCTGAATTGCCACTGTTGTTTGTTGTAGGCAAACCGTATCCATTTTCTGTGGGGGCCCCAGATTGGAACGTGGAGATAGGCCTCCCTTAGGTCTAAGGACGTCATCCAGTCTCCGCTCTGCAGGCTCTGACATACTGATGTCGCTGTTTCCATTTTGAATCTGCGGCGTTTTACATATCTGTTTAATGCCTTTAGGTCCAGTACCGCTCTCCATTTTCCGTCCTTCTTGGCAACCAGGAAAATGATGGAATAAATTCCTGAGAAACGGTCTTGAGCTGGCACCTCTTCGATTGCGTTGCTGTCGTGTAATCTCTTGATCTCCGTCAGCATAGCCTTGTGTTTTTGAGGGTTTTTTGAGACTGGAGACGGAAAGAAATGTTGACTGGGGGTACGTTTTAGATCTATTTTGTATCCCTCTGAGATGCAGGATAGGACCCAGGCGTCTGAGACTGAGGCTCCCCAGATCTCTTTGAATCTTTGTAGCCTTCCTCCTACCTCCGGGGAGGCATAGTCAGGCATCTTGCTTGGGGTTGTAGGCCCCAAAACTTCTCTGCTTACGCCTATCAAATCTCCCCGCTCTGAATCCCCTTCCCCTGAAGGAGAAGCCTCTGGAGAAGTCCTTGTGGCCTTGGTTGAACGCTCCTCTGGAAGTGCCGCTGAAGCCCCTAAATTTGAAAGGTTGGCCACGAAAAACCCCCCGCTTTGGAGTCACTTGTTGGAGGGTTTTCGCCTTATCCTTGGTATTGGCCTCTTCAAGCACCTTTTCCAGGCACACTCCAAACAGTTTGGACCCTGTGTAGGGTGCCGCGGTTAGGAGGTTCTTGGCCGTGGGATCCCCTTGCCAGGATCTTAACCAGACCCTGCGTCTAGCTGCTATGTCTCCTGCCAGAGCCCTGGCTGACCATGTTAGAGCATCAGTGGTTGCGTCTGCTAAAAAGGCAGTAGCCATGCAGATGCGGGAGGAGAGTTTTTGTGATCTTTTTTCGGGTAACTCTGGGTCCTGTGCCTCTTGCATCCACGCTAGTAATGCTCTAGACACATAGGAGGCCACAATATTAATTTTGAGGGCTGCTGCCGTGGAGTCTGCTGCCCTTTTGAGGGCTGAGTCCACTCCCCTGTCAGTGGGGTCACGGGGATGGCAGTCCCCTTCGGTAGGAAAAACCGTCTGGCGTGCTAGAGAAGCAGCGGCCGCATCGATTTTGGGGCTTTTGAAGAGATATTCTTTTTTCCTAGAGAATGCGTACAGGCTCTCTTGTGCTCTGGGCATCTTATGGGACTTGTCAGGGTGTTTCCATTCTTCTAACACGATTTTCTCAAATGTTTTATCCAGGGGTAAGCCCTGATCTCTGCCATGTACTGATGGCAGATAGTCCCTAGTTTCCTCTTCCTCTGAATCAGAGGATCCTTCCTTAACGGCTCTCTGCTTGATTTGGAGAGTCTTAATGACATGCCCCAGCAGTTCTTCCCTACACTGGCTAGGGAACTGCTTGTCTCTCTCTCTGGGGTCTGTGGGGAGGTTGTCAGAACATTCCCCTTCCTCTAGATCAGAGCTCTCCTGGGAAGAGTCTGAGTCAGAAGCAGAATCCTCTAGGAACTGCTGTTTGTGTTTCTTACTGCTGCCTGCTTGGAAATCATCCTCCTCAGAGCCCTGAGGGGATATCAAGTCCTGCAGTCCAGCTCCCCCTAGTGGGGATTTAGCAGACTTGCTGCCTTGCCTAGGAGCTTTTCCCGCTCTGGGGGTTTTGGGGGAGGGGCCCTTCGCGGGGCACTTTCTCTTGCGTTTCCCGCTCTTTTTAGGACGGGCCAAATCTTTTATTGCCCCCATAATCTCCTGCATTGATTTTGCAATGGAGACCAATGAGGGATTCTGCTCCCCCTGTGGCTCCTGCTCTGAGCCAGCTGCCTCTGTCCCTCCTGCCATGTTGGTGGGGGACAGTACCCTCTCAGGGGTAGTCATTATTGAGCCGTGCTCAGTGTAACTGGCTCGGGGCCAAGCGGATTGGTCCCGGCCTAGGGCGGGGGGAGTACCGCGGTGGAGGGTCCCGCTAGCCGGGGAAGTAATCGCGGTCTCCCCTGCTCCCCGGCGCAGTGCGAGGGAGCCGGCGGGGATTCAATTAATTTTTAATTTTTTCTAGGCTGCCTGGCGAACCGAGACGGGGTCCGGTATCGCCTCCCCAATGCCCCGCCGAAGCCTTTCTCCCTAGGCTTCCCTTTTTTAGTTGTTTTAATCCTCTTTAATTTCTACCTTCTTCCTAGGGACCTGAGGATCCCTAAAAAGCCTCCCGACGGTCTCGGAGGCAGATGAAGGACTGGCGCTGGAGCCGGGTAGCACCGTGACGCAGGCGCAGAGAAGAAAAAAGCTCATCTGCCTCCTGGCGGTCAACGGTGGAACTACCCAGCCGGAGGAGTATGACAGGGGTATGAGGAGAAAGGGAGCACACCCACCTCCGCCGACCGCACACCCATCCCCCACACCCAGCGGCGCCGTGTGAAAACCGCCAAAGTTTCAGCATTTAAAAGCGCCAGGTACATTGCTGGCGCTATATAAAAGCTTATAATAGTAATGGGTCAGTGTCCTGCCTTTAACTACAGAGCACCTACTGACTCTCTCTAATTTATTTCCAGAGATCAAAATCAATTTTAACTTTCATTTATTCTTCCCACAATATTATGGTTTGCTGTTTGTTTTTCTTGTAAATCTGAGGACAGAACTGGCTGGGTCACTAAAAATGTTGAAAATAAAATAAGCAGCTTTCTGTGACAAGAGGGGAAGTTGTATCAAGTGCTCCAGTCCTTTTGACATTCAAACCTCACAGAGTTAATCAGAGACATGAGCTACAATGTGGAGTTTCTTTTTTGCTCTCCACTGCTATTCTAAAATTAGTCAGTGGCCACAATCCCAAACCTCTCTGTGTGGAATCAGCGTCGAGTCCACGCAGCACAATGCATCCCCAACGAACATATGCACAGGTTGCATGCGGGATCCGTGGGGCATGGGATCGACCCAGTATGTTTTAAAATAATACAGATTGCTAAACAACAAGAATTCAAGCTGTAATAGTCACATGGCATTTATTTAAATGCCTCTGATCTTGTCAAGAAAAGGAAAGACTCCGTATACAAAAACAATTCATTCAAAAACTTATGATTAAATGCATATACAATGGAATTGTAAAAACTACTCAAAATATAGACACTGAGTAAGGTATGAATTGCTTCCATGCCCTTAGTTACCTAGATTCCTAATGTTATGGCTTTTGGAAAAGGCAAGCTCTTCTGTCCAATCTCCATTGGAATAAAACCCCACTGATTACAGATTGGGTAAGTCATGTTTTTTGCTAAGCAAATAAGAGAGACAAAGTGAGGGTGTGATATTTTGGGGATGGTTTTGGGCTTGGCAGCAAGAGAGGCTGTAAGCTGAGAAGTCTTAGGGGGAAAGACTACAGAGAATCCTTACAGTGTTGGACTTCGGGGAAGAAATCTGGAGAGAGAGAAGCAGTTTTGGGGAAACTGCTTTGCATTCACTCTTCCTCAACCTGTAAATAAATGGTTTTCTATATACACCATAACATTCCAGTGTCTGTCTGTTTGTTTCCCTTCCCCACACTAAAAAACACAACTCAAGAAACTTCCCACTATTCAGGAAGACGAGCAATAGTAACAAAAAAAAAAGAAACTGAAAATAAATCTGAAAATTGTGTTTATTAGACTGTCAGCAGGATCAAGACAGTGAAAGCCAAGAAAATCTCACTGACCTCCACCAAAACCCAGATCCTAAACATTACAACACTCTCAAAAAAAAAGCTTTTCAAACACTAAGAAAAACATACATCTCCGCTTAACACAAAGTAGTATATAGTGAACCCAACAACAATGCCACCTAACGACTGTTTGCTGTATGATGAAGGGTCTACCAAGAACTAATGTTTTTAACCTGGAGTGTCGTAGGCTATCTTTTTTGTTCTTTGCAGTGCACAAAGTGCATTCACAGCCCACAGCATGAGGTTTGGGTAGCGATACATCCTGTTTTAACAACATAGTAAGGATCTCATAGTTGTTACGATGGGCAGCTAAAATGACAGGTGCAACATCCATGGTTGTTGAGTATTCTGGGTTCTGGATACGTTCCATTAGTTTCTGAAACAATATTTAGACAAGTGTCAGAATATTGCATTCATCTTTATGAAACTGTTAACCTTCAAATCAAATATAAAACATGACTAATCAGAAATCAAGTGGGTTCCATTTTTGTGTCTCCTGGGTCTTATAGTCTTAAAACATTATCTAAATCCTGAGAATTATTCATTTCTTAATATACCAAAGTATAGTTTTCATTTACATTATCAGTAAACAGATCTACAGAGAGCAAGCTAGTAGCACTGCTGAGCTTCTCAGCCAGGAGGACAAGGAATAAATGGGCATGAAATCGGAACATCCTTTATATTGTTAGAGGTTGTCCCTCTCAGTCATTAGATTAGCATAGCAGTGTGGAGGAAAAACAGCACAGCTGCTGCCCATGCTGCACCTGTTCCAAGGACAAAAATAGAAGATGTTGGTTTTCTAGTCATGAATATGATGTCTTTCATTTTTATTATGAAGAGTAAATATTTATATTTGAAAACTACATTATTCACAAATACCTAGATGGAAGCAGAAGCGTTTTTCAGAATATTGTATTTATGACAAGCCTTTAAAATATACCATAGTCTATGTATTGAACCGATTTACTATAATCTGAAAAGACATTTGACAACTATTAAACATTTTGTCTCTGTAAAACAAATACTGGAAATCTGGGGTGAAGCCATATGAAACAGAGTGGGGAGGCTACTACGCCTTGGGTAGCCTTACCCCACGCTGGCCAGTGCCAACCAGATGTTCCCCCTATCGCAAAGTGGGGAGAGCAGCTGACTGCTACAGAACGTGTCCTCGGAAAAATTCTGAGGACGCATCGCAGAGCAGCCTTACCCATCATGGGATACGGCTGCCCAAGGCAGGGCAACTCATGTGCCCTGACTGTGCTTGCCCCACCATGCGGGGAGCACTGCTGCAGGGGCTTGAGTGGCGGGCGCTGTCTCCCATCGCTCACAGCTGGAGGCAGGATCTCAGTCAGGCTGGGAGACTGAGGCAGGGTAGGGCAGGGCCAACCACCTGCTCGTGTGACTGGTGCCAGAGCCCAACACAGCAGCAGTACCGGCAGCAGTCAGGCCAGCCAACTTCCCCACGACTGTCTTCCTGGCTCCCCACGCTGTCCCCAGTGTGGTGGCAGCAACTGCCTGCCACGAGGCCGCCGCAGCTTGTCTGGCTCCACCCATGGTCCCTGAGCTACCATTCAAGTTAAATTACTAGTTTTAAGCTGAAGTTTAACATTTCTAGTGAAACACTGAAATTCGGTGCACTGCTGTACTCAGCAATGTTTCAGCTGTAGCTGCAGTATTGCAATAACCAAAACTAGGTGCTTTTAAAGAATGACAAGAACAAGCTAGATAAGATCTAGAGGAATGTACAAAAGTAATAAAGAGTTTTGAACACAAGACGCATAAAGAATGAAGGAGCTGGGTATGTTTGCCTAGGTGAAAGACAACTAAGGGGGACACGTGGTTAACCGTTTTCAAATGTTTTAAAGTCTGCCATAACGGGGATACGAGAGCACATCAACTAAATCATATGTTTTAGATTTGGTTAATCTTACCTTATTGCAGGGGTCGGAACCGACACCTTTGCAGTCTCTTTCAGCCCTACAATTCTATGGTTCTATCATTGAAAAATCAGAGACATTTTCACCAAAAATTATATACTGCAAAAGCAGGACAAACATTGGTATATTTCTTAATGCTGGCAATATTATTTTTACCTGTCTGCTTTATGTATATAGAAGGCTACAAAGTGGTTATAATAGACATTTTTATCTTCTTTCCTTTGTGGTTAAATTAAAGACTGGGGAAAAGTAACTGAAAACTAACTATATGATCCTTTGACCTAAGGCTGAATCGAAAACCGTTCCCGGTTCTCGAGAAATGTTACTGAGATCTCAACAAGATCTCGCTAACATTCTGCGATCTCATGATAATCTTGAGAAAATTCAAAAAACGCTATGCACGTGTGGCACTGCTGGTGCCATTTTGGAAAATGGCTGCACATGCACAGAACAGCCTGGCAGACATTTTGAGCATATACTGTGGGTTGGGGGGGGGGGGGCTGTTCATTGTGAGGCAACCACCTCCTCAGCTAACTTACCTCCTCTCCTGCCCCCACAGAGAAGCAGAGAGGAGTCCCAGAGCAGCCCTGGACTCTGAGAGAGGCAGCTAAGTGAGTAAAAGGTGTTATTTGGGGGGGGGGGGGTGTTAAGAAGTGCAAGGGAAGGGCATAATTCTCGCTTTTCGTGGTGACAGTCAAGACCATTCTCCGCTCATTCTCATTTGCAATAACGAGCCAAGAACCCCGATTCTTGTCGAGAAAAGCAAGAATTTGAGAAGCGAGTATCTGGCCGTTCAGTGCCAGCACTAGCTCTTAGCACCAGCGTAAGTCTCATTCAGTCACAATGTGATTTGTGATATAAAACAGGATCCTCATGAACAGCCAAGAACCACACAACAAATATTTCAAATGTACAAAGAGCTCTTAAATATGTACCCTAACATTTGCTATATTGGATGTTTCTATTCTATCACTATCCATACTGAAGCAGAGCACTATTAAAAGAAGAAACAATATGAATACTCTTAAGTAGCATTAACCATCCACACAGGAAAAAAACTGTTTTAAACAATAGTAACTCTAGGTATTAACAAATGAGACGATAGCTCACTGGAGTCCAGGTTTGGTCCGTGCAGCCCCCTCACATGTTTAGCATGTCCTGTTTAATAAACAGGCAGTTCCCTGAATGTATTTCATGCTGTTGCAGGCAGCCCCCACTGGCACCTAGGATTTTCACTCACAACTCTATGGTGCCAGTGGACTTGTACGCATGGAGGCGGTGCATGCAACCAAACCGACGGGACACAGACATGTGGGCGCACATTAGCCCACATTTGTCCACATGGCAGGATCCACTTTCTCCAAGTCTTGAGAGGGGGCTACGTGACCAGTGGGGACAAACACCTAACAAACAGGCAGGTGGACACCCACCTGGCATGAGCTACTGTGGAGTTCCATCTCTTTTGTTAACACCCTCTGAGTGTTTACCAACCTGGAATACCAATCCAACCAAAAAAAATAATTATGATTTAAGAGTACTAACTACAATAGTTGGCCTGCTGGATCGTTTTGGTCGATGATTAAGTAGTATATCAACAGCTCCCACCACTTCCGAGTCGATAGCCACCAGAAGTGCATCTGTGGACTGCAGAAGACAGAAGATAAAACCTCTGGCAACAGTACACAACATAGTATGCAAAAAAAAATATGTAAATGTAGAACTTCCAAATTACAGTAAACATTAAATGAGGTACTGTTCAACAACTTCACAAAATGCTATATGATTTATTAAAAATGTGTGGAAGAGCTAATAGAATTACAGACATAAAAAAGCACAAAAATCAGATTGATCACTAAAAAGGCAGTATAATGATATATAGTTATAAAATATTCAGATTTTGCCAATTGGGGAGTCTGCTCACCCAAATATTTTTTTACCCAAGGGTAGTTTACTTTCCAATCTACCTACAGTGGGACTACACTAAGAGGGTAATGAAAAAGAAATACAAGCTGCTTACCTGTAACATTTCTTCTTCAATTTGTACCCTCATAGTATAGTTCCAGATCCCTCCCACTGCCCCGTTTTCAGTTGCTTAAGTATCAACTGGGGAGACTTGATTGTGTGCCTATTTACAGGCGGGGGTGACAGTGAGGGATGGATGATGTCACAAGGGCACTAAGCGCTTCTTTAAAATTGGCTTCCTATTCTCAGTGTTTGCCACTAAATGGTGCCAATACCTATAGTGGGAACTACAACTGAGAGAGTACAACTCGAAGAAGCAGCGTTACAGGTAAGCAATGTGTATTTGTTTTCCAGGTTCTAAAAGGTGAAGACAAAGCAAGCACAACAAAAAACAAAATATGTAGAGTACATGACTGTGGTTCAAGGTTTTAACACTGATAGTTCAGTACCTGACAGCCATAATCCAAAAGAAGCTGTAGTATGTCCAAGTTCTCATTTTCAATAGTTATAGTAATAGCATTTCTCCCAAGCACATCCACACAGTTTATGTTCATTTCACCTGAGCTGTTCTCCTCCAAGAGTTTCTTAACCATATAGTAGTCACCTAAACAAACAATGAATACATGCATCTTGATACTTTGGATTATTTCAACTGGATAATATTCTGAAATATGATGTAGTTTTTAAATTTAAAAAAAGAATGCCTTCGTGTAAGAACTTTTTTTAATTAAAAAAAGCCATTTGCCTGGTCTTTAAATTCTTGTGGAGGTCAAAGTTTTCCTAACAATGGCTGCATTCACACAAGGTTCTTCTCCTGCATTTTTAATTTCATGTGGCAGATAACTATTTCACGTAATTGTTTTTCATATGGCTGGTTCCTGGCTGTCAGTTTTGCCCCTTCTATTGCCAAAGTTGCTGCTAACAATCCCATAATTCTGCATGGCTGGTTTTTCCCTGGTGCAGTGTGAGGCACTTGTTATGACTGGCCGACTAGACCCTTCCTATGTTACGAAAAATACACGTGAAGGAATAAGCATGACTGGTAAGCCTTAGTTCCCAAGTTTAATTAAAAATGTATAACGCACACTACAACCACAGTATCCTGCAACCTTTTTTTTTTTCTTTCCCCGATGATTAAAGAAACCCAAGGAAAGGAACTGCTGCAGATTTAAGCGTCTTGTGTGAATGCACCCTATGGGCTGAGAGTCATACGATTCATAGGTTAGCTATCCAGATTTCTATTTTCTACACTTTGCATGCTTTTATTGCTGTCTGGGGCCATGGTATATATGTAAACCTCAAAATGGGGTTGAATAGCAAAACCTTTGGAAATCAATGGTTTAAATTACAAGTTCTCCTTGGGAGAGTCCAAACTATTTATTTAGGTTTTTGTAAATCTCCCAGTACATAGAGGCATTATTGCAAACACAGAAGGACAAAACATCCTATTACTGTCCTATAACTAACATCCTATAACTATTGTCATAGTCCCAATTCAGGAAAGAACTTCCCTGTTCAAGAAGGCATTTAAGTATAGACAATTTATGTGAACAATATATACACATACTTAAATACTTTCCTAAACTAGGTAAAACACCTCTTTTTAAAGTTGACTCTGCTTAATGAGATTTATGGTGCAGAACAACAAGTTATCTTATTATTGGCACATGTCAGAAAGACCAAGGCTGTGTACACTTTTGCCTATGAGTCCCACAAGATTTAAATGCATATGCACTGGCACTGCTAGATTTACATCCCAGCAATAGAAACTTCAGAACGTTAAATAATCCATATAAAATGTTTTATACAGACAGATTTAAATACTGGAAATAGTGTACACTGGCTTAATTCACCAGCCTTTTCTTGCAATAAAAAGAGTTCACCGTTCACACCGATTTTGAGGACAAAACACAACTAAAGTTCTAGTTGGCCTTGTTGCTGGGAATCCCAGCACACAAGGAAACACAACTTTATTCCTTTGTTACTTAACTAGTTTCAGTGGAGAAACAGTTTCACACGTGAACCAACCAGAGCTGGTCCACATACATAAGGCAAGTGTAGAAGAACATAAGTAGTGCCATACTGAGTCAGAGCAATGGTCCATCAAGCCCAGTATCCTGTCCTCCGACAGTGGCCAATCTCGATCACACAGAAGAACCAACAGTCACAATGGGCAATCCATTACCTGTTGTTCACTCCCAGCTCCCAACAGTAAGAAGTTCATCCCTTAAGCTACTTAGTTAATAGCTATTAATGGACCTACTCTCTAAGAACTTATCCAGTCCTTTTTTAAACCCAGCTATACTACTGGCCCTGACAACATCCTCTGGCAACAAATTCCACAGGTTAATTATGCACTGAGTGAAAAAGTACTTCCTTTCATTTGTTTTAAATCTGCCAGCAGCTAGTTTCATCCTAGTTCTAGTACTATTTGAGAGGGTAAATAACCGTTCCCTATCTACTCGTTCCATACCACTCAAGATTTTATAAACCTCTATCATATCCCCTCTCTGTCTTCTCTTCTCTAAGCTGAAGAGACCCAACTTGTCAAGTCTCTCTTTCTACGGAAGCGGTTTTATATTTGGCTTCCCATCCTGGAGCACAAAAGTCAGTTCTAAAAGGGGAGTCCCACTCATGTTCTTGGGGAGATTAAAATTATTAACATTATTTTTCACTTGTTTAAAATAATTTTCCCTTAAGAGATATACACTTAAGTTTCTGATGCTAAAACAACATAGCTGTTTCTGAAGGTTTTTATCTTTCTCATGGATAGACTGTGACAAAATGTTTATCATATTTCATTAAGCTCTTCAAACTCATTTAAGGACTCTTTACTTATTTACTTTCATTTACTTCAAATATTTTAGTTAACCATGAATACATTAGTGTTATCTGACACAAAACACTGGTACTTCTTTATACAGTCCCAGAATCACAGTTCAAAATTTCATGTTATGGTTTACGCTCCAGAGCTTTAGTGAATTTCTCTTTTTTTAAAAAAAAAAATAGAGAGAATGATGGGTTGCAGTGCATCATTATGGGATCAGATTGGACTGCCAAATATCATGATATATCAATCTTGTAATCTTAAACATTTTTCTTAATCCTAAAATTACAAAAATCACAGATTAATTTTTATTTTTTAAAGAACAAGTTCCTTCTCTATGCAGACGATACCGTTTTGATTTTGCAATCGATGGTGGGTCTCAAGAGACAGTTGGCCCTTTTTGGAGAGTTCTGCCAGACTGAATTATTAAATATGAATTATTCTAAAACCAAGATTCTTGTGGCGAGATCCAAGAAATGCTCTAAGACTCACTCCTGGTATTTATCAGGAGAATCTATCGAGCAAGTTGGGGTCTTTAAATACCTGGGGGTTAGGTTTTCATCCTCATTGGGCTGGAAAACCCACATGGAGTGGGTTAAACTACAAGCAAAGAAATCAGCTGCTGCCATCCTGAAATTCTATTTCGGGAAAGGAGGGAGGTTGATTCAACCGGCACTGAGGTTGTTTAGGGCCAAAGTTTTGAACCAATCCCTATATGCGGCCCCAATTTGGTGTCTTGGATTTTTAGATAAATTGGAAGCTATCCAGAATGTGGTTTTGGCCTCTGTACTTGCCCTCCCAGGAGGGACTCCCCAGGCCCTTTTGAAAGCAGAAACTTGCATGCCTACGGTGAGGTCAGTACTAATCCGGTTAGCGACAAACTACTGGTTAAAAATAGCATCCCCAAGGCCAGAGGGGGACTCGTTACTATCCCTGGCTTGGAGGGCTGGATTACTGGACATGGTTAGCAGAACAAGAGATCCACAAGTTAGGTTTTCCGAGGGAGGTGCTCAAAAGAGTTGGTGTTAAGTCATTTAAGGATATGGTGCAGACAAGACTGCGGGATCAGTCTCGTCAGCTGGAGGAGGCGCTCCTGAAGTCTCAAAGGGTGGCGCCCAATTTTGTCCCCTATAATAACTCTCACCCAGGCCAGTTCTATCTATTTAGCTGGACGGATCACTCGAGAAGAGTGTTATTTACGTGGCTGCGTTGCAACTCCTTCCCATCGATATATTTGGAAGGTCGTTATAAAGGCATCCCACACAATTAGAGAATCTGTGCCCTCTGTGATAAAGGGACTCCAGACACACTACCTCATATTCTATTCCATTGTCCAGCCCTGGAAGGCCTTAGGCTTAAGTATCTGGGAAGGTTCCTGCCCCAGCTACAGAAGGCCCCAGAATCCAAAATATTATGGACCTTTCTCAACCCTATTGATGTAGTTCTCTCCAGGAGGGTGGCAGAATATGCATGGTGGGTTATAATGCTAAGCCAGAAGGTAAGGGGGGAAGCTATTAGGATGCATGTACCCTTAGGCTTTGAAGGGAGGAAAGGATATCTGGGCGGAAATTGCTAGCTGCAGGGGGGCCATATACGTACTGAGGTGGTACAGGTGGTAGGATGGACTGGTACTGGCTAACTCTAGCCCATAATTTGTATGTATCTTGTGTATCGCTTGCCTAAATTGCTATGCCCTTGTCTAAGCTTATTAACTGTATGAGTTTAGTGTTGTTGTATAAGCTTTGTTTAACTATGGGGCTGTTGGTACCTGCAGGGGCTGTATATAAGGCTGAATATAAGGTCCCCCAGAGCATGTGATAGGGTGATAGGGTCGCTGCATATGGGTCCCCCAGGTCTCCCCGATTGTACTATTGACAATTGTTTTATTTTGCTCAGCTCATTTTATTGTTCATTGTAACAGCTATGGCTATACAATAAAACTTTATATATATTCTTCAAAGAACAAGTTTTGGGTTATGCTGAAAAGCTTGAAAATGTGACCGCAGTCTGCAGGGCTCAGAAATCATAAGACACATTTTAAAATAATTAATAATTATTATTTTATTTTATTTTTTAAAAATCTCATGGTTTTTAAGTAACTATCATGAATTTGGTGGAGGCAGGAAGGAGAGGAAACAGTTATAATTTGGGAGTGTTTATGGTTGTCATCGAGCCTGACTACTGTTAACATGTATGAAGGGATCCTTCATAAAACACTACAACTTCCTCACCAATACTGGAGGAAGAAACCAGCTGTCCCTGGGACCGATCAATTCGTGGTAGGAGACAAATTCAGATTTATTATTGCCTTATTCCCAGAGCCGATCGCGGTTAAACGGCCAAGGCAACCCGCTCCGCATGGAACAATTTATACCCCATAAAAAATCTGCCCTCCACAAGATGGGTAGCTGTAGCTGCAGCCGAAGAGGGAGAGATAACATCCCTTCTTGTAGCAGTAATCCTACCCGCCTGGGCAGGGCCCTGATCCTTCCCCCCGTGCTGTACCCAGCCAGGACCCTCAGGGGTCAGCAGCACCATCCCTGGGACGGCAGGAATGCTGGGGTGCCAGTGAGCTATGTCCCCCCGGATGGGTCGTGGCTGCGTCCCCTGGCCCGGCCTGCGGCGCGCTCCCCCCTGCCAGGGCGGCGGCCCGGTACCTTTGTCGCAGGCCAGCAGAAAGAGCTTCTCGTCCAGGGTGGTTTCCTCTTTCACCTGCCTCACATCCTTCAGCGCCAGCAGCTTGTTGGGGGAGGCCGAGGCAGACGGGTCCGAGCTCTGGTACAGAGCGGCCATGATGCCAGCTCCGCCAGGCACATGGAGGTACTGGGGGGCACGGACCAGACTACTCCGGAGACCCCCCGCAACGCGGAAAGCCCGGCCACCGCCTCGGACGGCGGGACGAGGAGAGCAAACGCGGCGCTGTCAAACCTGAGGAGAGCGACCTCTTGCTGCCCACACTGCGCACGCGCGGACCGGAGCGCACGGTGCCCTCTCCCTAAAGGGTTGAGGCGGCGAAGGAGGGGGCCCTGGGGGCTGGCGTGGCCATTTCTGCCCACCCACCGCGCAGCGTTATCCTGCCCAGGGCCCCTCTGCTTTCTAGCAGAGCCCGTCGCCCCCTGACTACTCCTTCCTTTCCCCTCAGCATCGCCCTGGGCAGGGCTGGCACTCTTCCCTCTTTTCCTCCCCTCGTCCCTGCCTCTCTTTCCTGCAGCGGCTCCCCTACCAGCCCACCCCATCCCATCCTCTCCTTCCCGAGCCTGCTTGCCCTCCCTTGATCTTCCCTCTCCTATGAAACCGCCCCTAGAACCGGCAATGAGCAATGCCTTGTTCCCTGCACAGCTGCGTTTTTAAAATTATAATTATTCTTTATATAGTACCAGCCATGGACCTGGCCTTGACCAGTTATTATTTAGAGACAGGTCCCTGCCCCAAGGGGTTTACAGCCCAGGAGGGACAAGGGAAGGAAGACAGGAAGGTAATGTGGTAAGCAATCAGTGCGTAGGTAAACACCACTTCATGGAACTCCAATGCATGCTGAGTCTGCACCACCAACTGTATCTGGTTATTAGATATTTGGGCTGTGGCCCAAGGCAGGTTAGTGTTCCTACATTTGCTCCAAACTCAGGTCTTTCCAACCAATTAGCACTTTGCCCTTGTCCTTTTTTCCCCGCTATTAGGATCCTTTACAGCCTGAAGAAACTGCCTTTCTTGAGCATCTCTTCAACATCCTTGGGTGAATTCACACGTGCAGCAATTAACTAGATTTAAAACAAATCGATTCTCAATAGCTCGCTGTTAACAAGTCTTGTTGCATTCACATACATCAAACAATGCAAAAAATGCTAAAAAAGAAACAGTGTTTTAATCAGAATGATATTCAAGGTGAAAAACAATCTATATAGATCATAAACTTACCTATAATAATCATAAACTTCACCTTAGTGGATTGGTTAAATAATAATACAGGGTAATCCGATTCAGAATTCAATATCCAATTGACAGAGAAAAAAATCAATGTCCAAATCTGGTCCAAAAGATTCAAAATCCAACGTTTCGCCAATATATAGCTTCTTCAGGGATTTTCAGTATCTTTTACCATTTCTGCTCGCAGGCAAATCACTTAATTAATACTTTTGTTTCTTTTTGAATGCTCAACTCTGTCACAGGCACCAGTCTTAACCACCCCCGAGGACCTGTTTCTTTGCCTCGCCTTTACTTTCTTACTTCTACCGGCAGGCAGACTGAAAGTTACTGCCAAGGCAGAGGCCCTAGGAGAGGGGTGGTTAGGCTTAGTTTACACCATAACCACAATAATGGGAGACCAACAAACCAGGGCTTGAATAAGGGAAGCAGACAAAGCTTCTATTTCAGTTAAATTTTTAACCCCGCAGGCGTTGCAAGTATCCAGAATAACACTAGGCTTCTCCCTACCTAATTGAATCCGATTAGAGTTACCCTCCCTTGGAACTGAGGTAGTAGACAAG
>QEPC01003437.1:409177-424177 GCA_003113815.1 Sphenodon punctatus
ATCTAAAAGTATACAGAAAACAACTAACATAAACAAATATGCCCGTCCGAAGATCTAATCAAAAGTACCCACAGAAGCTCTTTTGCTTTCCCCCTATTTATTCCCACAATCAATAAACTAAACAGATTTGATAAATAAAAATGCAAATGCTCCACTATTCATTGTCCAAGCCTTGGCTCAACAGATTGCCTTTATCAGAAGTAGAACTTGCATTTTGTCTTTGTCTTTGTTTAACAATAAAATGCAAATATGTTGCTACTGTTTCCAGCTCACGAGGGGCTGTTTGTGCCAAAATGTATCTTAATTTATATCCAGGATCCCAAAACTTTCTGTACCCTAAATTGTTACCTAACCACTCCTGCCTTATTGAATTAAAGTGGTGCCTCCATATGCCTGAAGCTGTGAACATGATTCCTAGATAGCTGTAAGATTGCACCTGCTTCAAAGGGACACCACCTAATTTCCAGTCATAAAAAGTTGGTTTAGGGGAGAAAATCATAACCTTAGTCTTTCTGCAGTTAACTGACAATTCATTAGTCCTACAATATGTATCCAGGGCTACAAGATTCCGGTTTACCTCCATGCAGGAGGTAGATAATAAGATCATATCGCCGGCATATAACATAATATTGAGTTTCCTCCTTATTATGTATGCTGGATGATAATCGTCCCTATCCGTAGCATCCACAATGTCGTTAATATAAAAATTAAATAACGCAGGCGCGAGAACGCAGCCTTGCTTAACGCCATTAGTGGTAGGGATTGGTGCCGACAAATTACCTTTGCTTGAGACTCTTACTTTGATTTCAGTAAACTGGTATAATCTTTGTATCAAAGCTAGCAGCCTCTTCTTCCTAAGTTTGTCCCATAGGATACATCTGTTGATAGAATCAAAGGCCTGCTTTAAATCCACAAAAGCCACAAAAAGATTCATCTTTTTAATCCACCGATACTTATCAATTATAAGTGACAGCGCAAAGCAGTGATCTATGGTCAAATAGCCTTTTCTAAACCCAGCTTGCTTGGGTTTGATGATTTTACCCTCTGTCCACTGATTAAATTTTTCATAAAGGGATTTTGCATATAATTTGGCAGGGAGGCTGATTAGGCTGATCGGGCGATAGTTTACTGGAGTATTCCTATCGCCCTTCTTGTGTATAGAGACTACCACACTGGTGTTCCATCCACGGGGAACAAGGCCAAAAATATTAATATAGTTGAAAAGTTTCCATAATATCGGCACCCACCAATCTTTAAATTCTTTCAACAGTTCACCTGTTACCCCATCCTCGCCAGGGGCCTTACCACTAGGGAGAGCACTAATCATATCCTCTACCCTACTAGTTGGTATATCGTCCCACAAGGGGAGTGCCAAAATTTCCTCTCCTAGGAATGTGCGGCTGAGACTATTTACATTGTTATAAAGGTTGAAAAAAATGAGAATACCATAAAGAGGTTGGGATATCAGGGTCCCCTGAAGACCTTTCACTACCCAATCCAATATTAACCAATCCCAAAAACCTTTTCGCATCTTTATCCTGTACAGCTGTCTGGAGCTGAATCCATTGTGCTTTCTGATATGACTCTTTTTTCTTCTTAATCAATTCCTTATAACTCTGCTTTTTGCCTAAAAATTCCTTCACTAACATCTCTGTAGGTTGAAGTCTTATCTGATACGCTGCTGCACGTAGCAAGGATTTACTCACTCTCTATCAAACCACTCTGCTTGACCTGGCCTCTTGGGCATTCTATTCATTGGACTAGTCAGAAACTCACACCTAATTTTATTGACTAAGTTCTCATAAGCCCCTATCACCTTGTATCAAATCCTCCCTTAATAAATTCTCCCTATCTCAAACATTCCTCGGAAAACAGATATTCCCTACCCTTATCCACAAGATCTGGGCCCCATCTTCTAATCCTATTGCCACTAGCTACCAGAGGGGTGAACACAGGGTTAGATTCATGCCACAGTTGTAATGCATCCTCTACCAAGTACCTAACCTGTATAGGCTGGTGGTCACTAGTTCCATAGTCCAGGACCTCAACATTCTCATATCTTCCCACAGCTCCATACGGGACGCATATATAATCTATTATACTGGCCCCTGATTTAGCAAAATAAGTGTAGGATGAGCCTTCCAAGTTACCCAAGGTACCGTTGAGGATTCTCCAGTTATTCCTAAACAAAAAATTTAAAATCTGGATTCCATAGGCATTCATGATCTTATCTCTAGAAAGTCTCACAGGGATAAGGAAAAGATCGTCCACATCTATTCCCAATACCTGAGCCCTGATATTATCATCATTACCCATTCTAGCATTTATATCTCCAAGCAATACAAGATTGGCAAGAGGGTATTCTCATTATTTCCAATCTGGCCATATATTCCTCTATCTGTTGCCATAGCTTAATCCTTTCCTCAAGTTTTCGTACCGGTGGTACATACAGGTTCAAGATGATAAAAAAACATTGTGAGCCTTCTATTTTAACCGCCAGAAGGTCCTCTGGTGCTCCAGCCAAAAGCTCACTTTCAACATCCAATGCTAAATTGACCAAAGTTGCAAGGCCCCCTGAAGGTCTGCCCTTGTTTTTCTCTTTCTTGGCAGGCAGTGACCAAACCTTAAATCCATGACATGTCAACTCACTATATCCTAGATGCCATGTCTCTTGGATAGCAATAATATCAGCTTCAGAAAGAATTCCCCAGGCATCATCTAAAAGACAATTCCTCCAACCCGCAACATTCCAAGATACTATGGAGAGACCATCTCTCCCTCCAGTTTGTTGTCTCCTATCTATAAGTCATAATGCCTCAGGGGTAATCTCACCTACTTTACCATTAGTCTTGCAACTTGAACTTCCCCTCTGTGCCAGGGCAGTAACCTCCTGTACTCTCCCACAATCCACCTCCCTCCCCAGAGATAAGCTAGCCTCCTCCCTCTGACAGTGCAACTGCGTATCCAATCCTTCCTGTAGCTCCCCCCCTCCACCCACATTCTATTAACCGCTGGGATTGTCCCTTAGGGCGAGTCAACCCTGCTTGTATTTGTAGGGTATGCTGCAATAGCCTCTCTCATTCTATCCTGGGAAGGCTCTCACACTGTGCCTGCCACCTAACCTGACTATCATCTGATAGAACCTCTGACAGACACATATCTATTAGGGCTTCCTGAGTGCTAACATTTAACTCCAGTGCCTGTCTCGTTAGTTGTTCTCCCATTGACTCTGGTGTTTCTGCCTCCTGATTTCTTGCTTCACTTTTATTAAACAGAGAGGGACAGTACTCAGAGGTTTCCTCCACCTCAACTCCAGCAGATCTCTCGACACTACACCTTGGTCTACTGTACCCAAAAGAGGAAGAAGGGAAGCCAAATCCTGGCACACTTCCTTGTGATCTGCCTCCTTCCCAATTTCGCCCAGGTTACTATCTACTTCCCCATCATTACCCCCTTGTTTACAGTATATTCCATTGGTAGCTGATTTTCCCCAATCCCCCCTAACTCCTTTTCCCCTGAAAGATTCTCAGCAGCTAACAAAATCAAATGCTGTTGCAGGTTGGCCATTCTTCCCAAAATAGCATTCTGGCTCTCTGTCGGGAGCTGCTTATAGGCCTCCACTACTAAGTGTTCCTCTGGTAGAAAAGAATTGCCTTGTTCATTGGCACCCAATATTTGTACTTCCATGTTCTCCTCTTCCACAGAGTGGAAATTATCGCATTTATTCCCCTGTCCTTGCCTACCTGTTTTTACCTTCGACCCATTTTTCGATTTGTGGAGGGGTAGGTCCTTAAGGGAAGCTATAATCTCATCCTCAGTGGCTGCAGGGACATTAGTAAACACATTTGCCCCATTCAATGGTCTTTCAGACTGTGGCTTGTAAGATTTAGCCACAAAAATAGTCCTTGACTCCCAAGAGTTACCGTTTAGCCCAAACTATTTCGGCCATTTCCAGGAGCGGGTGTGTTAACATATACTTGGATCCCATATCCTTGCTGTGAATTATCCAGTAGTATAGACAGTCCAAAAGGATTCTGGAGCTGCAAAACATTTTGGTGGCCAGAGAACAGATCACTCACTATTAAGTTCCCAGACTCCTCCAGAACGTCTTTCCCACTGCGGCCCACTCTCTGCTGGGGTTTTTACTGCTGCTGTTCAGCAATGTGGCTGCATGGAGCCAGCTTGGGAGGAGTCTCCGCTGGTTCCCCGCCATCCCATTCCCTGAGAAGCAGCAGTGGATCACATCCGCTCCGTGCCACGACTTAAGGCCATTCTTCTCTCCCTCCTGTAATCCTGTAGCTGGCCCTCTCCCGTAACTGTTCATCCATGATGTGTTTGCGTGGAAACATTAGCCACTCTATTTGTTTTCATGTGTATTCACATGCGCAAAAAAAAAAGAAAATGGTGAGTGACTGTCATGTTTTATTACACCCTAAAATAGCTTTTTTTAAATGATGTATGATATAATTTTAGATATTATCCTCTCATTAATTGGATGAGATTCTCTGTGTGAACAATGAAAGTTTTATTGTTTGTATTTTATTATTTTAATTTATGTCTTATTTATGCTGTATTTGTGGAGATATTTTGCCCTGTATTAACTGTTTGGCCTATGGCCGTTAAGAAATACTGCTGCTACAAAATAGCTGCACACTCCCCTCTCCTTTGCAGACCTGTATTCTGGACCTAGCTCATGATGACTGATCCAGTCCCTGGTATAAGTTTTGCAGTCCCTAAATGGGTTACTGTGACTTATGCCTTGCTGACTACACTGATGGCCAGGGAAATGGCACACATCTTCCAGGTTTTCAGAAGAGCTGGATACGCTTGATCTGAGTATCATAGTTTGCTGGTGAGAGGAGAGTCAATGGGAAGCTTTAGGGAAGGGGACAGACTTCAACTTCTTGAGAAGTGGGGAAGATGGACCAATCCTCTCTGAATTACAATGGTCTGAAGTGGCTGAATTTGGAAGTCATGAAAACACAGATTATTTATGCCTTTGATGACATCTTGTAGGGGTGAGATGTAGCCAGTTTTAGAAGGGAAAAATGTGTTCTAGCATATGTTGTTGCTTGAAAATCCAGTAGCTACTGTAGCCTGGAGGATTCTGGAGCTACACAACATTTTGGTGGTCAGAGGAGTTATTTTAAATATTTCTTCCAAGACTTCCTTGTTTCCGCTAACATCACTTCCCTCCTGCTTGAATTTAGCTTTACGCAATTATATTTTTCATCCAGAGAATGATTTTTTTTTAAATTATAGGCTTTTCAGTGACAAAGCATTTCCTTTTGGTAAGAGATTTGGCGGGCGGGGATAGGGATTAGTTGGGGGGTGGTTGTTGGAAGGGGGGGCGTTGGAGCGGGTTGGTTTTTTTGAGGGATTTGTATTTTAAATGTCTTTCAATAGTATTTTGTAAGCCGCCCTGACCCTTTGAGAAAGGCAGGGTATAAATGCCAAATAAATAAATAAATAAATTCATCACCATTTATCACATTGACAAATTCAAGTTTTTATTACTGACAGCACAGCAAAACAAAGTTTTATTCTGTTCTGCCTCATCAACAGTTTTACCATATAAGTTTCAGAAACAACTGGTAAGGGTGATGCAGAATGAATCCAACTGTTCTGATACCAGACTGGACTGTGGCCCTGGGCGTACACTTCAGGTGTATCTGAACTGTGCAAGTTGGATAGGGGAAACGAACAGTACTTCTAGAGTGTTCATCTTATACACAAAGATTAACAGAGAATGAATACAAGAGGTAATTTTAGCCACTTTCCTGACCATCACCAAATTTTAAGGAAGCCCTGCTTTCTGCAGACAGAGCCTATTTTAAAGAGATTAACAGTGGGCTTTTGCTCCTGTATTTTGCATGTTTGAGCAAGACCATGAATGACTAAAGCCATCCACCAAAGACTCCGAGTGACAATAGCAGGTAGGGCTTGGTTAGCACAAAGCATAGCCAGGTTCCAGCTAATGCCTTTGTCATCATTGTAGACTGGTTGAGACTCGAGGAGAAGCTAACAAGGTCCAAAAGTGAGGAAAGGCTCAGAATAATAAGTGTGGTACTCCTCTGGATACACTTGTAAAAACAGTTTTTCTTTAGTGCTGATAAATTTCTTTGCCCAAATATGGATAATGATATTTCTGAACTTTACAATAAATTCACTATAGTTTGTGAGGCACTCAGACATCATTATATTGGAGGTATAGAAGTATCTAAGTAAATAGGTCAGTCAGGCATGGTGCTAGCAATTGGAAATGAAGAATGTCAAAGAGGTAATGAAAGAAAAAAGGTCAAAATGGGAGCTAAAGGACACTTTGTCTTGACCTGATTAACCACTTATTCTATCACTTACCTATACATCCCCAAAATCACTCAGGCTTCATAAATGCACAACTGTTTAGGCCAGGGGTGGGAAACAAGTATCCCTTCTCAGGCTGGGACAGGGGTGCACTGGAGCAGGGTGTACCAAGACAGGAAAATAGTGTGAGAAAAAGTGAGCCATCAGAGTAATTTCAGACTTGGGGTAATTTCAGACGTTACAATACTACAGTCACCCACAGTGAATCCCCTGTGGTGGCCGTTGGTACCATAATATCTGATGTGATTTCCGCCAGATGTTCACCACAGTCAATCTCTGGCGGGAATCACATTGACGTTCCGGAATGGGCCAAACGTAACGTGGTCCTGGAGCGTGGGAGACCAGGGGAGGCGGGGCTGTGTGGCCACACGTCGCGCAGCCCAGCCCCCTCCCCAATCCCCAGGTGGAATCAGGCCAGCATGTCTAAAGGATGGCCGGACTGATTCCTGACCGGATGCGAAATGGATCCCGGAGCGCGATTCAGCGTGGTGGGCCAAATGGCCCGTCATGTCTGAAATTACCCTTGGTAGCTGCCAGACCCCTGCCCCTTTCCCATGCTGCTGTGTTCCCTTAGCCCTAGTGGCCTCCTTCCACCCTAATTCACCTCATCCTCCTACCCTGGTTGGCCCTCACATCCTGACCTGCTTAGCACTGTGCAGGCCAAATAAAAGGGGGACTGATCAGGGGTTCCATGCCCCTGGCCTCGGCACACCAAACATCAGTTAAGAATAAAGTGGCAGTCATCCTCAAGTCCAAATTTCCATGCTGTTCTCAATATATTGTGCCACATTAGATATCTTGTTTGCACAAGTAATTGTAACACCAGTTACTCTGTTAAAATTACTTCCGACTCTTACTGTCATGAGCAAGATCACATTCAGGTCCAGTACTGATCCGTTTGCTTTCATCTCAGCATTAGGTTCATGGTGAGGTTCCATCCTGCATGTTAGGATTCTGCTCATAGAGCTAGAGTTTCCCCTTGCTATTTTCTGCATTTCTCCTGAATTCTCATCATAAACAGGTTTTTTAAAAATTACTTATTTTATTTATTTATATAGTTCCAGCTTTACAATCAGCAACTATAGATAGGTCCTTTCCCCAGTAGGCTTACAATCTGAGAAACAAGGGAGGGGTGGAGGGAAAGACGGGGATACATCCAAGACGTTGGAATGAATGTGAGTGTGTGTGTGTGTGTGTGTGTGTATCAATCTTTATTTACACACGTAAGGAACGTTAACAAATTCAACATACAAAATAGCATTACATAAGGTAGGTTACCATACAGCATTATGAAGTTTCACACATTTCACATGAGTTGTGGGATTTTTTAAATTCTTTTTTTAACATTTATTTTTTTTACCCAAGTTGTAGCTGTAGCGTACACTCTGTGTACTAAATTTCGGAAAGATTGGATAAAGGGAGACCATTTTTTATATTGTGATTTTAAGAAAAGCTGCATATATGCTCCTAGCTACAACTTATTTATCTTCCATCCAATTTGCATGACACCTGGGAAGTTTATGTTCTTCTCCAAGGTCACCAATTTTGCCAAATTTCAGAAAGATTGGATAAAGGGCCCTGATGTTACAAACAATTAACTTGAAAATGCATTTCCAGCTGTAACATTTTTATATTCCATCCTGTTTACAAGACATTTGGCAGGAATGTATTCCATACCGTCCCTATCATCTCTGCCAAACAACAGAACAATTTGATAAAGGGCTCCAATTTTATAAGCAATTGAAGCTGTTCCCTTGAAGACCATTATTCAGATAAATAGCAGCACATGCAGCGCCAGTCAGGCACCTGGCATGGCAGGGGGAGAGAGGCTGTAGGAGGGAAGATGGGGAGCAACCCAACAGAGTGACAGACACATTCACTGGCCAATGACTGCATGCTTCCAGCCTTACAGAACCAATCGGTGGTAGTTTCGAATCAGGCATAGTAAGTGGCCCTGAGGCGGGCATAAAAGGGACATAACTAGGACTTTGGGGATAGCATCCCAGAAATCAGGAGACATAGTTTACACATCCAGGCTGGCCAATTATCATCACAATCACATCCTGCAGCACTGTGATAGAGGACATAAGAGAAGCTCTATTGCCTCTTTCCTAAACAGATGCTTCCAACTTCCCAGTGACAAGTGGGGGAGAGAATTTGGGGTGGTCACAGCACAGAATGAGGATAAAACAGGTTCTATCCTGTCCCTGCTCTTGTTCAACGTGTATATGCAGCCACTTGGCGAGGTCGTGAGAGGTTACGGGGTGTGTTGTCATCAATATGCTGACGACACCCAACTCTACCTCTCGTTTTCATCTGACCCAGACCCGGCAGTCTTGGTGCTTACCCGATGTCTGGCGGCTGTTGGGGATTGGATGAGGGCGAGCCGACAGGCTGAATCCCGACAAGATGGTGGTGGTGGTGGGAAGGGCAGTGGATGTGGCAGTTCCCATTATTGATGGGGTCTGCCCTCCGCTGGTATCCCAGGTCTGTAGGCTGGGAGTGATCCTTGATCCACAGCTCCACCTGGATTTCGAGGTGGGGGTTGTGGCAAGAAGTGCATTTTGCCAACTACAGCTGGTGCGACAGTTTCATCTGTATGTTTCGGATAGTGACCTGGCCACCATTATCCATGCTTTCATTACCTCGAGATTGGACTATTGCAACGCACTCTACGTGGAACTACCTATGGTGACGGTCCAGAGACTGCAGCTAGTGCAGAATGCTGCAGCCCGACTCCTTACGGGGATGGGTTGCCATAAGCACATTACACCCGCACTCCGCGCTCTGCACTGGCTGCCTATAGTCTTTCGGGCCTGATTCATGGTATTGTTTTTGACGTATATAGCCCTATACAGCCTTGGCCCAACTTACCTGTGGGACCGCCTTGCTCTCCGCACTCTGGAGTGGCGTTCGCAGTCCGCTGGGGGCACCCTGCTCAAGGTCCCCCGTGCGGCCCAAGGGGCCACTATGAGGAAGGCATTCTCGGTGGCTGCACCTAGGCTGTGGAACTCCCTCTTGGTAGAGACCCGAGTGGCCCCGGATCTCCCCTCCTTCCATTATATGTGTTATACCTGGCTGTTCCACCTGACTTTTGGTGAGGGAGATGGGGTGTAGGGTGGCATGGGGAGGGGGGAAGGGGCAGTTTTGGTTTTGTGCCTTTCTTTTTATTAGGGATGTGCGAATGCAGTTTGGGGGTTTGGCGTTTAACCTGAACTCAGGGTGTTCAGCCCATTCGTGAACACCCCAAACCCAAACTGCCCCCCGCTCGAACTGGCCGAACAAAGTTCAGGTTACGAACCCATTTGGGCGGGGGACAGGGGGGAACCTGTTTTTCCCTCCCCCCTCCAGGCTGCACAGGATCACCCTACCTGGTGGTGCCAAGGCTCTGGCCTTGGGTCCGGCGGTGGCAGTGGGTCCAGCGGTGCTCCAGAGCACTTCAGGCCTCTACTAGGCCTTCCGGGTCACGCCGCCGGACCCGCCACCTACCTGGTGGTGCTGGGGCTCTGGCCCTGGGTTTGGCGGCGGTGGCGGCAGCAGATCCAGCAGCGTTCCGGAGTGCTTCAGGCCTCTACTAGGCCTTCCGGGTCATGTGACCCCCTGGGGTGGGTTTAACTTTTAAAAAAAACAATTACAAGGCTGGGGGGTGGGAGGTGAGTCCTGGTGCCACTTCCACCCATGCAGCCTGGAGGGAGGGGAGGGAAAATGGGTTCCCCCCTGTCCCGCACTCAAACAGGTTTGCCCCCCCCGAACAGGTTCGAGTCGAACAGCCAGAACCTGAACAGTTTGGGGGGGGTGAACCGCAAACAGGCTGAACATCGAACCCCCCAGTGTTCACAAATCCCTCCTTTATTTCATGGGGTTTTTTATTTTATGTTTTAACATTGTAAGCCGCCTTGGGCTGCTTGGAGCAGGAGGGGCGGGGTATTAAATGATTTTATAAATAAATAAATATATATTTGGTTGACATTTCTGCTGGCCAATTGGCATCACAAACAGATCTTATACCACAGTGACACGTAAGAGAATCCCTGGCATAGGCTCATTCTCTGTATATGCTGTACAGGCTTATAAAATTGGGACCCTTTATATATTTGTCAGATGAACCTGAAAGTGTGAGATACAATCCTGCCAAATTTCATGTACACTGGTTGTACTACAAAGATGTCAGTCAGACATACACATATAAGTTAATTGCTTATACCACCAGTACCCTTTATCCAATCCTTCTGACAGTTGGCAAAGACAGTAATCTTGGGGAGGGGTATGTACTTGCCAAGTTTCATCCACATTACATAGGAGAGAAAGAAGTTAGTCAGGAATTTATATGAAGATTTTTGCACAATAACATAATTCAACTGCTTATAAAACTGATTTCTTTATCTAATCTTTCTGAACTTAGGTACACATAATACCTTCCATTGGAGGTACAATCCCCCCATGTATCATCTGAATATAATGAGTAACACAGACGTTTCAGCCGAAAATGTGTTTTCCACTGAAACCAATGGGAATCAAAAACAAAAGCAAAACACAAAATTTCAATATTTACAAAAATGAAAATGAAAGATTTAAATAACAAAAACACAAAATGAAAACAAATAATGACATGGGTCCCTGATGTACACATCAAGGGCTGCATAGGGCACCAATACAGTCCTGCAACATGCATAAGAAATGTTAAAACTGTGTTAAAGTGGAATTAGGGTCATGTCTGTTTTCACCCTATGGGTATTTTTCTTCCTATGGCCAATTTTAAGAAGGTAGTGTGGAGCATTTCTCCAGACAGGGCTCTAAAATTCAACTCTCTCAAGTTTTGTAAACATATTTAAATATTTTTTAATTTTTTTTACCTAGAATACATTATTTACATTCCATAGGGTACAGAGCACAGACCAGTTGCATGAATGTAAATACTGAAGAATATTCAGTCTTGTGCATACCTTTCTGCCTGCTCATTTCTGCTTTGTAATTTAAAGATGTCAAGTTTTAAAGGTAATAACTTCAACCCCCAGAGGGGTTAGCTATTAGGTCTTGTTAGAATGGCTTATGCCCAGCCTGTTCAAAATAAAAGTTTATGTGCTGCCATTCAAATGAGAACATTATGAGAAGCCAAATAAAATGACTTTGTCAAGATAAGTTATTTTGTACAGAAGCTCAAACCAAGGTGTCTTAAATGTGAAATTGACTGTAGTTGACTCCCTTTACAGAACTTGGTCCAGCAAGCCTTTGTTAGAAGAAGATACGAAGACCGTTTTTAGACAAGGCACTGCACAAGCGCCTCCCGAGCCGCGCGTTAAGAGAGAAGCTGCCACGCTGCCGGAAGTGACGTTCTCCCCATTGCCGGCAACGGCAGCAGTCGGAGATGCGGCGCTTTGCAGAGGCACGTTCTAGAGACCTCAATTTTCGGGTGTGTGAAGTCTCACAAAGTCTCAAGTGTGAAAGCTAACAGGTGAAACATTTCCCAGTATTTTCATATTGGAGGAGTTGGGTGGGGAATAGTTTTCTATGAGGGTGAGGGGGGGGAAGCAAAGACTGTAATTTTAATTGTTTTTTTTAACTCTATGTAATGTTCAGGGGGGCTAGTTGCATTTTTTGTGGTGAATATTTCTCTTGTAGCCACTCTGAGTCCTTCGGGAGAAGACTGGGATATAAATCTAACATAATAATGATATTCCAAAAATATTCTAAGCAAATTATAGTTATCAGAAACCAATATCATAAGATTGAAGGATAATTCATATCTAGTTACTACCTTGAGCCTTACCCTTTGTTCTTCTGAAGCTAATGGAATCTTAACATCCAATCCATCTTTGTTAAAACTTACTATTTTTATCAATGCAAAGTTTAACTATTTGAGAACTGAAGCATAGTCAAACAAGCAGTAAGAACATAATTTAAAATGTCATCTCAAGCCAAATGTGAAGGAAGTAATATGCAATTATTTTGTAAATTAAAAGTTTCTCTACCCCAGTGAAGTTTCTTGCTTAGTTTGAGATCTTGCCACTCTTGTAAGATTTAATGTTTAAAAATTGCCTAGCCTGTAGTGGCTGCAACTGCAAATGCATAAGAAAAAGATAATTTGGAAATTATGTTAACAGAAGTAATTCCTAGCCTCCTTACAATTTAAAATACTATTGCAGAGACCCTTTATAGTTAGGACTGAATTATGTACTATTGCTGTTTTCCAAATTGCCATGTAGCCCATATTTCGCTTGCACCAAGTTCTGGATGTCAAAAACAATTTTATCTGTTTTGCTAGTATTTAAATTTAGTCTGTTAATCCCCTCTGGCATGATTTCTAGTTTCATAGCCCCAATATACAATACAGAAAAACATTCCAGCACTTGATTGCAAGGACAGGTTTTCTTTTACCTGTTTGCACTATGCAGCTTTCTAAACCATCACCTAGGAAATGCACTTAGCGCTCCCAAGTCAGTCAAAAACGGAAGTGCAAGAGTCAATGGGCAGACAGACTAACAAGAAACTAGAGATTAACGTCATAATTAACATTATCAACAACCCATTGTGATTTTAAAAGGACACACACAGCATAAATCATCATGATTAATTTGGCATAGTGGTTACACTGGTCATTATTCTACAGCTCCAGCCGGATGATTGTTTCCCATTGCATTAGTAAAAAAAACCTGGGAAAATCAGTTTTCTGTGACTGTATAATTTTTTAGTGAAGACTATCGGTTATTAAGTAGTAGTTAGGAAGATCATTTGCAGCATTATTGCACATTATCTTGTTGTGTTTTTTTGTCTTGTCAGTTTATTCTCCATGTAGGAAGGAGTCTGATTTGATTCCTCATATTTTCTAAAATCTAATCAATGGGTGCAACCAGGCTTTTGCACAGCTTTGCAACCCCCTCACCCCCTGTGCACAGGTTTACAACCCACACAAGCTCTCTGCACTTCAGGAGGTGGAGGATTTGTTATTGCTTTCCATCCCCCCAGGGGCAGTCACATTTCAGTACATGGTGAGCCTTTGAAAAACAGAAATTTTACGGCTACACTGCTCAATGTTCTACCGTGCCAGCACAAGGAATTCTCTGTATTTTTCTATATTGCAAATCCTCTTTAAAAAAAGGAGGATATCCCATAATCAAAAAACCTTTCAGTTTAAGGAAGGAGTTAAGGCCCTTGCAAATTCAGTTCTGCTTCAAAAAGCATGGAAATTGCAAGTTAAGGCCATGGCCTGAACTCGTGCACCACAAACGCAAAAATAATGTACACTATCAAATTGTTCTCCCTTACAATTTAGGGTCCATACATCTACACTTAGACTTGGCCTTTCATTCCCAATCCTTTTCCCTTTCCAGGTTGGCAGCAACACTGAAGCTAGACAACAGGAGTGGGTCAAAGGGCAGCTTTTATATGGATTTGGGGGAACAGGACAGCCTTACCTTCCATGCCATGTAAGCAGTAAAGAAGACGTTGTATAGTTGTGCTTGCTTATTGTGCTCTCTTCCAACGTAGGCTCCATGCACCCACACTTTGCCTTGGTCTTTCAGCCCCAATTCTTTTCCGCTGCAGTTCAGGGGCTACACTGAAGCTGGTGACAATGCTATATAAATGTTTAATATGAATTTGAAGTTGGGTACATATTGAAAGTAATAATATAGATTATCTTTTGGAAGGAATGGAGGAAACAGCAATAGAAATTTGGAAATAAATCCTATTGTAATTGGTAGATTCCATTAAGTGTCTGTGAAAGCATACAATGCTTTCTATATTGCAAATCCTCTTTAAAAAAAGGAGGATATCCCATAATCAAAATCTGCATCTTTGGAAGTGGGGGGTAGGAGGGTGTGCAATAATGAGGAAGGCACTAGGGAGAATGGGTGGAGTGAGAGGGATGAACAGAGATAGGGTGCACCATAAAGGAAGTGGGTGCAATGATAGGAGAATGCTACGTCAAACAGATGGAATGACAAGTAACTGAAAGAAATAACTGATTAAGATGAATGATAGGATACCCCAGGGAGCATGGTCATCATTCCACCCAGTTCTCATAGCTTCCTCCCTGTTGTCTAACCTTTTTTGCAGTTTCTTTCTTGTCATTCCACACACCTACTTACTCGTGTTCCCCATGAGAGATATATCGGATTGTATTTCCCATGGTTCTCTGTGAAAAGAGGGAGGCCTAGTGTGTAGGAGGGATGGGAGCCAGGACTCCTGGGTTCTCTAGCAGAGAGTTAGGGCTAATGGCTTAGAGCAGGGGGAAAGCTGGGAGCCATGACTCGTGTTCTCTGTGAAGGGAGTGGGAGCTAGTGGGTTAGAAGCCACTTTCACTTGCATATGGAGTGTCTCCCTCCAATTACAACATCTCCCAACACGTTTAGCAGTTAAGTGTGGCTCGACCACTTCAATGTGCTCCCAGCTAGAGGTGTGTGTCACACAAATTCCTACTCAAGCCACAGTTTTGGCCATGTTCCCTGGCACAGTGCAGATGAGCTCTTCTAAGTCTAAGCCTATGCTCCATAAGGGGCAGGACTACATCAGAAAAGGGGTGGGGCAAGGCATTAGTCTGCCCCTTTCTAATGCGTCACAATGCTTTATAGAGGGCAGCACTCAGTCTCCATTATAAAGCATAAACATTATTATTGCTTATAAA
This sequence comes from Sphenodon punctatus, assembly GCA_003113815.1. Taxonomy (NCBI): domain Eukaryota; kingdom Metazoa; phylum Chordata; class Lepidosauria; order Sphenodontia; family Sphenodontidae; genus Sphenodon; species Sphenodon punctatus. Next base: position 424,167 of record QEPC01003437.1, read on the forward strand.
ATTGACACCAT
>QEPC01003437.1:429177-432322 GCA_003113815.1 Sphenodon punctatus
TATTTTAGATTGTAAATTCTTAATTTTTATTTATTTATTTTTCAAATGTATATGCTGCCCTTCCCACAAGGGCTCAGGGCAGCGTATAATAATAAAACAGGGCATCCATCCACCTTATTTTTACACACTGGATAGAGTGATGTGTGGGTCCAGATACAGAATTTCCAGTTCCGGCGCGCGCTGCAGGGTGGGATACTTTAACAGGGAGGAAGTCATTAACGCGCTAAAAGCAAAGCCCACGCTGGAACCAGAGAGACGTCTTGTAGAAAGTCTCAAGCCATAAAACCGCAGCAATGTCCATTGGGGTGCCAATCAAGGTTCTGCATGAGGCAGAAGGCCATATCGTGACGTGTGAGACCAATACGGGGGAAGTCTACAGGGGCAAGCTCATTGAGGCCGAAGACAACATGAATTGCCAGATGTCGAACATCAGTGACCTACAGAGATGGGCGAGTGGCACAACTGGAGCAGGTGTACATTAGGGGTAGCAAGATACGGTTCTTCATTTTACCAGATATGTTGAAGAATGCTCCAATGTTAAAGTGTATGAAGAATAAAAACCAGGGTTCTGGGGCTGGACGAAGCAAGGCTGCATTTCTCAAAGCCCAAGTGACTGAAAGAGGAAGAGGGTGTGGAATTGGGCGTGGTAACATTTTCCAGAAGCAACAATAACTTTGGACTTAATTCTGTGCTGAATTTCTGAATTTTTATTCTGTGCTGAATACTTGTGTGTGTGACACAGCCTTGGTGTGTGGGTACTTAAATAAATCTTTACACACTGACAGTAGAGAGCACATTGATGGCCCTATGCAAATACACAGATAATTATGTACATGTCAAATACTCCCCTCTTTGCTTCTGCAGGTTAAACAGATCCAGCTGTTTAATGACTTTTTACATCACTGACTTTCCCCTTGATATCCACTCAGCAGGCTATCCATAGCAGGAGAGTTAATGCAGCATCCAGCACGTTTAAGGGCTTTTCACCCAAGGAATCTTATCATTCTTCTTCAATACATTGTCCCTGGACTCCATTACCTCACTGCCTAGGAATGCCTTGCTATTTTCCCCAGTTCCATAAGAAGATGGGATGAAGAACTTAGGTCTCCCTCTGTGTAGCCTCCCTCTCCCACCCCCCTATACCACTGCACAGNAAAAGTGCCACCGCTGGAACAGAGAAACGAAATGCCGCCACAGTTGCCGTTGCTTCGCTCCCCGCACAAGTTCAGCAGGGCTCCAGCCTCAGCTGTGGGCTGGAACGGAACAGAGCAGCATGCTGCTCCAATGGTTTTCGTGGGTTCCGGCCTGTGCTTCCTTTTTTGCCGGCTGGCAGCTCGCTTCCCCACCTGCCTCAGCGTCTTTCCCCTCCAGGTTCCAAGTAAGGGAGGGAGCTTGTTGGCTCCGGCAGGGCCAGTAGTCCATGTTCTACCCACCTCAGTGGCAGCGGCCTCAGGTGAAGGAGCTTTTTAACTCTGGTGGGGCCCCTGGCACCACCAGAGTAACCCGGAATCCGTGCCCCTGTGTGTTGCCAGCTCCCCCATTCCTAGAAAGCCTGAGATAGGCAAATCAAAGAAAAGGGCCAGACACACCCCCAGCCAGGCCTCAGCAGCCCTCCTGGCAGGCAGCACACACACACACACACCTGGGTGCCAAGGAACTGGCTGGTGCTATGGGGGCGGCCACAAACAGGAGGAATGCCCCCGGCCCTGGGGACAGAGGATAAGTGGGCTGTAAGCCCCCTGCCCCCTCCGGGACAGGTTGGCAGGATGCGAAGCCCTCCTGAGGGAGATGGCGGCCACTGGCATGGCCCTGCTGGGTTTGGGGCCCGCGATCCCCCTGGGTGGAGGGGCACAAGCCACTGGGCCTGCTACAGTGCCCGCTAGTGCACCTGGGGGTGGGGAACCATGGGTAGAGGGGCAGATGTCCCCTGGGCAACAGTTAAGGTGGGGTGGGAGCAGGATTGCGCCCCCGCCCGGTTCGTGGACCATCCCTCACTGGAGATGTCCATGGGGTGGGCCTCAGATGGTCAGGCTGGGCTGCCCCCGCCGGCACTGGGGGCCAAGCCCCTGGGGGCTGGTCAAGAGGCGGGGGGGCCCTGCCCCCCTGAGGCAGAATGGTTCTGATGGACCCGGGAGTGCTCCCTCCAGGGGACCCTTGGGCGGGGTCTAGCACATACTGGCCTCCCCCTCTAGCAGAGCGGGGGGGGCCATCCTGTGGTGCTTGGCTGGGGACCCCCTCCTGTGGGGATGCCCCCGTTGCCTGCCGTTGGATGTCAGGCGGAGGGAAGCTCCCCTTCTTCCCTTACAGGGCTGCACCCAGGTTGCAAATGGACCTGCTGGGCGGCCGGACCCCCGGGACCAGAAGAAAGGGGATCTCCGACACAGGGTGGAAGCCTTGGAGCAGGCCATCTGGGCTATAGCGGATCAGAGGGCCCACCAGCCACCAGCCACCCAAGAGCCACTCTCCCCATCCATGCCACATGACCCAGGTGAAATAGGGGCTTCTCCCCAATGGTTGGGATATAAGAGTGTCAGGTCTGAACTGCACGCCGGGCCCTGGATACCCCGGGAGCTGGAGGGGCCGCCGAAGCTGAGCAAGGGCAGGCGTACGCCTCCAGTTCAGGCATGCCAGCAGCACACCCCCATGAAGTACTGTAGGGGTCCACCCAACTTGTATGCTGGAATGGGGTGTGGGTCCCAGTGGCCTTGCCCCCCACCTCCACTGGGGTGGGCACGGCTACCTACTCCCCGCAAATGTAACAACCCCCTGTAGTCCAAAGGGGCAACAGGCAATCGCAAGTGATGCAAGCCCTGCAGATCTGGGCCCCACCTGCCACCCTCCTCGGGCATATTCACGACCCGGGCATGGTAGTCAGTAGGTGTGGGAATTCCGGATCTTCTGGTATCCGATACTGCCGGTATTTGGTGTACTGGCAGTATCGGATTAAACCCAGTAATCCGGCCTGTTTACCGGATTCCCCGTACCGAATTTTTTACATTGCGGCCATTCAAATGAATGGCCGCAATGTAAAAAAACCCACAACCCCCCCCCTTTCCCTCCCCAGTCCAGGCTGCGCAGGTGGAAGGAGGGACACCCCCCACCCACCCTGCCCAGCCTGGCTTTAAAAAAAAAAAAATCCCCCCGA
>QEPC01003437.1:432881-444077 GCA_003113815.1 Sphenodon punctatus
GTGGGTCAGTATGAGTCAGGAGGAGAGAAGTTGCAGGAAGGGAACAAGAGCAGACAAAACTGAATGAGGGGGCAAGGGGAGACAAGATTGTGAACAAGGGGGTGTGAGAAAACAGAGCTATAAACGCTGGGGTGTGAGGAGACAAGATTAAAAGCCAGGGAGTGTGAGGAGACAAAGCTATGAGCAGCAGGAGGGGAGGAGACAAAGCTACACACAGATAGGCAAGGCTACAGAAGGGGAAAAGCCAGGACAGAGGGAAACTCACAGACCAAGATAATTCCAATGGGGGGCGGGGGTTGGAATACACCAACTACAAGAGGAGAGGAGAAAGAGAGTATAGCTACAGCAGTGGGCAGAGCAAGAGTCAAGGACAGACTGAGTACAGCAGCTCTGCCCAAATAACTACCCCATATCCTTGCCATAGCTTGTTGGACTTTTGTGGCCCTGATATCCCAAGTCATGTTACCAGCAACCATGCACGTTTTGGAGGTTCCTATGAAGGGTAAGGGCTGCAACGTCTCCTGGCAACCCTCCCAGTATACAGCTCCTTATTTCCCAAGAGAGAGTCATCCTGCTCTGTCTACGGCCTGGCAAGGTAAACCCTTTCCCCCAAGACCTCTCTCCAGACATTGGTTCCAGACACTGTCCCCATCTGGTGTCCTTGGACTTGCTAGACCCCAAGGCAAAAACCTCACCCTGGAGCCGTGACCCCTCCTAAAGTACGCGGACTTAGTCCACCAAGCATACAGGTCTGTCCCTTCTGGGGCATGACTATGGTATGATGAGGCCTTGGGGCACAGGGTGGCCTACACCCCGGGCCTCTACTGGGACCTTTGTGCGAACAATCTGTGGCTGAATTGCATGAGCAGTACAGGCCATGCACTCAGATCAGACAGCGGCCACCTCCTCTTGAAAGAAGGTGCGGCGTCTGCCAGTGATTCCTTTCGTGATGAAGGAAAGAAGGTGGCAGGGAATGCCACAGTTCTGGGAATTCAACCACTCAAGAAAATGCTCCCAAGCGGCTTGTACATTTTGACATGCCTGGCCGAGCTGTAGCGGACACCACGCAACTTCTGCGTGTCCCAGGTCCAAACCCTGGGCGAAGGGAAGATCCAACTCTGGGCCCTCATGGAAGGGTGGCCAGGGAGGAAACGCTGCCAGTAGTGCGGCAAAGAGCCCCAACACCGGTTAAGGTTGAGATCCTGGAGCGGGCCCTTTGGGACCATCCGGACTGGGAGGAGGTTGCAGGTTCCAGTGAAGGTCTCAGGATCCCTGCAGGTGTGGTACAGCAGCACAAAGTACCCCCCCAACTTGAAGTCCATGGCCAGGGTTGGAGCACATCGTCAGGGCTAAGCTGGACAAGGAGGGACTGGAAGGGGGAGTAGCATGTCGGAACAGGGTGTATGGGCGGTGGGCTGCTGGCACTCAGGGGCATTCCGGTCATATATCCAGCAACCCCACGGTCATTATCATTACTAAACTGGTTATTTGTTTCCTCAGGTACGCCCTTTCACCGATGAAGGCAAGTCTGGATCGTCAGCCACAGTCTGGTGTGCTGGGCATCTAAGGCTGCTAATCGGTCCTAGTGCGGAATCCAGCTGGGTTTGTTAGGTCAAGCGGAGATCCGGTGGAAGGGCCATAGCGGCATGACATGGCATCAGATGCTGACCAGTTTCCAGGTGCCACACAAAGGCCCCCACCGAACAACATAGTCCTCCATCTAGGCGAGAATGACTTGCCACAATTGAAAGGTGTTCAATTCATTAAAAAGGTCAAGAATGATGTGGGAGATAAAGAAATTGTTCCCATCCATTCTTGTTATTTGGACTGACCTAGCGGAATGAATGTCCTGCGGTAAGGCCGTACACCCAAGGAAAATAGACAAAACAAGGAAGATGACCAACAGGGACATAGGCAGGTGGCTACCAGGGCTGGGAGGAGAAACTATCCGCACTTAGGCCCTGTTGCATAAGCGGCCGGAGCTGTTCCAGAAGGATGGGGTACACCTGTCCCCGGAGGGAAATGACTGCTATCTATGGGTCCTGAAGAAAAGGTTAGTACAAGTTTTAGGTTAGTCGGGGTTTAGGTGAGGGGCAGGCCCGTCCGGTTAACTCTGTCGGGCCCTAGTGGCAGGGGTCCAGTACTGTAATGTTCAGGTTATATATTAGGATCACCATAAGTGGGAGTCATCTCCTTAAGAGATGGGGAGGACACACCTACCACAAAAGCAGCTTATGGCAAGTGGTGGGGTAGCCTCCCTGGGAGATGTGACCAGCGAGGGCGGTAGGGACAGGTATGGTCCCCAGCCTGCAGGCACCTTACTCCGATCCGGAGAAACTTGGGTCCCCGTCACCCATGGCCAGTACCGCAGAAAGGGTGGGAGATGTGTTCAATAATGGGGTGGTAATCAAGAGTATATCGAAACCACACCTGCGTTTAGTTTGTTGCCCATTAAGTACTAGACCCGAATCGCATTAGGCGATTTCACCCACCTATTCTAATTAAGATCTGGCATAATAAAGAGTGCAGCCTTTTAAAACCCCATCTTTGGTGTCCTGTCTCATTCGGGATGTGTCAACAAGTTTTGATCTTCTCCAACAGCATAAGAGAGAATATATTTTCCTTATATCACCACTTTTTCTCATTCCCTCCTTCTCTGAACCCCATCCTAGGGCATTTTGACACAAGACACTCTCTACCCACTACCCGCTCACCACCCACCCACTATACATGTTACAGGGCACCCATAGGGCAACCCTGCAACATGTATAGTTTTGGGGAGTGGGGGGTGGAGAGTGCCTTGTGTGAAAATGCCCCTACTTTCAAGCTAATAAGCTTTTTATATTTCCATGTACCAAACAAATGACCACACTTTTACAGAAGTCCCAAGCAAACCAAAAACTTTTAAAGGCTATTACAGATTAGAAAGCCAACATGTCTGCCTGAATAACATTTCAATGCATCGGGGTACATTCACCACTTTAGCTTTCTTCTAATGAAACAATTTCCTGCTGCTTGTTTATAGCCTAATTTCTGGAACTCAGCTAGTGCTTTGAGCTAATCCCTGAGCACTACATTTTGTTCTTAAGATAATGAAATGTACTTCCTCTCGTCCTTAAAATAGTAGGTGCTACTCAGTGCTGCAGTTGTTTCCTTGTAACTGCTAAACCAGATGAACAGTGTGGTGCAAGATGACGTCAAGTGATCAGTCAGCAGGAGGGGCCAAAGCAGGAGGGATGCAGTTGGCTCTAGTCCCTCAGAGGCTCGGCAGTGCAATCCATGCAATGTGCCTGCTACACCAACCAGATTAAACCTAAGAATTAGTTTGCTGATAAATTCCTTCTCGTCCTACCACCACCCACTCTGCACTGAAACAGACACTTTGCTAATGTATTTGAAGAGATTAACCTAAGATCTGTCTTCCCATACTGGCCATAAACATTTTCTAATTCTAATCACTTTGAATGATGCTGGTCTACTTTCACTGCCAACCATGAATATTAGTGATCTTTGTACATCTCTTTACCTATGCAGAGAAACTATTTGGTTCTGCTAGAAATTAAAGATTAAAAAAAGAAAAATTCAAATCAGAGCAGTCTAATTATATGTACAGTACTACATATGATCTGAAAAGAATGTCAGTGAAGACAGATATGCAAAGTAATGTTTCTAGAGCTCTACAACAGAATTGTGCTAAACACTTTTGAAGAATTTCTACATTTTTCAACTTGCCATTTTTTGAGCAACCAGTTTTAATAAGAATACACTAAGATGGAGATTCTGAGCTAAATTATCTTCTCGTTTTCATCTGTATTATTATTACTGATTCAACAGAGAGGATAATTAAGATGGCTGTGGGGGAAAGCAAACCCAAGGAGCATGTAAACACTTTTATTGAAGGATTAATATTTTGTTATTGTGAAAACTTTGTGGTATTTTATGGAATTGCATTTTATGGCTTTTTTAAATTATTTTTTTTAAGTGCAGCGAAAACTCAGACATTTAACCAACTGGGCTCTGCATCGCCTTCTGTGGCCCATGTGGATGCGCTTACTATCTGAAGGCACAGAGCAAGACTATATCCTTATAAAAGTCCCCTGGGGTTCTGTGCAAACATAATTATTAACCTGTCATCTGGAGGATAAACTACGCAGGAGCCATGGTTTAAGCAACAAACAATAACTAAAGCTCATTTGTTAACTTGTGCTCCCTCTGCTGGCTCTACTAGAGCATGGGAGAAAAGAGTTTCAAAGTGCTGAAACATTTTAAAAGTTTAAAAACATGATACAATTTTGATACAATTTTCATATTTCTGCATGCCCAGGATTCCACATTTCCAGCCAAGGCAGGGTTTTGTTACACAACTTTCCACATAAAGAGTTTAGAAGCCTCTAAAAATCTAGCCTCACTGAACTTCCATAAACAGTCTATTGTTTGCTTTTGTATCCAGACAATGGTGGAGTATTTCTGAAGCCATGCATAATTTAAAGACATTTCCAATCAAATTCAGGCAATTTAGGGGACATCTAATGTTCCTTTTAAAAACCCCATGTCCAATTAGGCCCCAATCCAAGGGCTGCATACATGTTGTGCCCAACACATGCACCATGTCCACACCACATGCATTAAAGGTGTGCTCATTGTGTGCGACCGCCTTTGTGTCCCACACAACCATGTGCGCACCAACTTCATGCATTGCATGAGTACAGTTATGTGCATGCTCTGTGTGCACACAGTGCGCATGCAGAATCTGGACTGGGGCCTAGTTTACTCCTCCCCTCCCCCCAAGATAGTCTCTCCTTTACCTTGAAACTAGTAATTGAAGTATCCTTGTTTGCATTTGCAAGAGTTTGATTCACCCATTTAATAATAACTTCATCATTTACTTTTTCTCCTTCTCCAAGGTCTGATAGTACATTCAGTGTGTACCTGCAACAGAAAGAGAACAGCATTTGCATATGAAAATGAAATAGATAATTCCTCTCTTCCTGGCCTGCTAATGGCTGCAGTTCTCAAATCATTTACTCTGCAGCAGGCCCACTGAAGTTAATAGGACTAGTCCAAAGAAAGTGACGTTTTCAAACGAGTGAGGCGATGAGGGGGGAGTGTGTGGCTGAACTGCTGCAGAGCACCCACACAGGTGGAGTGCATGGGGAGGGATTCAAATGGGCGTGGATACTTCAGTCACCAGAGGCAGCCACCATGCACTCTCCCTGCCAAGGACCATGGGGGTGGGGGAATGCACTGGGCTGACCTTTGAGAGCGACACATCCCAGGCACGAGCACTGGGGAACCTAGGCTCCCCAGCACTCCCGGCCAGTTCCTGTGACTGCTGCCCCCAGTCCCACAGCACCTATGAGTGGCAGACCTGTCAGCTGCCTGCTGGTGTGGCTGGCTGCCACCGTTCAGATGGCTTGACCTACACCGAGCACTCTGGATTTCCCAGCAGTGCTCCATGAGTGGGTGCTCTGGGGCTCATGAAAGCATGCATCTGGCTGCTTCAACTTCAGACGGGCGGTTGGCCCATGGCTCCTGGATGGCCATGTGAGGGGAGCATCTCATCTGAAAACAACCAGTGTTTTGAGGATTGCATATCCGTATCACAATGTGATAAGGATTGTGAAATACCATTCCAGGACAAAAGAAGTATGAATAAGTCATTAACCATAGCATTTTAATCCTGTCAACTGTTTTCATAACCTCTTGTTCTACTTTTAGAATGTCTTGTTAGCTGCTACAAGATAAAATATTCCAAATGCAATAATAATCGCTTCGAATTTCTTCCTCCATTTACTTACCATACCATAAGTAACTTCACTTTGTGGATCTGAAGGGTAACTATGAACTTATTTATTCTCATTTTCATCCCACCCTTCCTTTAAGGCTCCCTTAAAATCAAGTCACTAGACAAACAGCAAGATCCTCAAGCTGTTGCACCAGAGTCAGCTCCACTGAAGTGAGTGGAGCTTTTTATTTATATATATAAACTACTGTACACAAGCAGGAAACACTTTATGTTTCCTAAATTTCTAAAACAAAACCCTGTAGTCTTTACTCAAGGTTCATCTAAATATATACAGGAACTAAAATAACTAAATCAGTTCCATCCACACTTTTAGTTATCAATTATTAGGTATTTATATTATATAGCACTGGAAATATACCTGACACTGAACTATCATTAAAGACAGGGGTCCCAAGAGGTTTATAATCTAGGATGGACAAGGAGGGGGAGACAAGGAAGAAGGGAACATAGGTTAGAGACAGATAGATTCATGAAGTTGAGAAGTCAAAGGTGTGCATGCTTACATAGCTTAGTTACAGGGAAGAAAGGGACAATGATAGGACAGTAGAGTGAGCACCAGTGAGAAGTTATTTGATGGAATCCTGTGTGTGGACTCTCTAATTTGAATTAATACTGTCCAAACTGTTGAAAGAAATCCATAAGTTTGGGATAAAGACTAAAAAAAAAACTTCGTCGATTCTGAAGAAAATTTGCAGTCTTGCTGCAAGCAACTGAAGAATGCTCCAAAGTTTAGCCTGAAAGCCTACATATTCTTTGCACATGTAACAGTCATAACAAAGCCTCACCTTCTCATCAACTGCCACACCAGTGCCAAGGTCAGCGTTGGATTGCCTTCATTTAAGTCCTGTCCACCGATACCAACCAGAGAGAATTTGGCCTTTGTCTTCCCAAGTTCCACTGCATAATTACAGTTCTCAAGCTATAAGTGAAATGTTTCAAACCTCTTAGAAACCTGAAAAATACTAATGTCATTTGAAGACATACAAACGGCTAATATTTAGTTAATTCTTCCCAATGTTTCCTGAAGACAAGAGACACGATCCTGCAAGATAAAGAGTGCTATGGCGTAGCCCTGTGATAGAGGCATAGCTAGGTTGGAATGGGTCCTGGTGCAGATGATGGAATGGGGCCTTCCTGCCCGCTTTCCTAGTGGCAGGGGGCACAGTTGCACTAGGGAACATGTCCCCCAGGCTCCGGTCCAGCTGCACCACCTGTCCCTATTATAGCTACGCTCTTGCCCAGTGAAACACTCATACACATGCCTCCAGTTAAGCTGGAGTATGTCCATTCACATTAGCGAGACCAAAGGCATAACAAGGGCCTTAAGCTCAGGGATAAGGGGGGGGAGGGGGGCATTCAGACTGCCTGGAAGCTTCTCATCCTTATCCTTTTGCCTCCCCAAAGCACTGTCACTCACCTGGTTATCCTTTGCTAGGGAAGGTCAGGATGGGGGAGTCCACCTCCACGGGGGGGGGGGGGGGGGGAGTTCTGACTCCCCTCCCATGCTGTCCCATTCTCCTTCCCGGGCTTTGAAAATGGACAGTGGTTCAGATTCTCTCTTTTATTGATTTATAGCCATGGGGTGCTAAAACCACCATTTTAGACAAAAAAAACAGCTCGGAAGGAGAGATTTGGCTCTATTGGTGCTGATGACCCTGCACTTAAACTTAATGAGGGGGAAATCACTGATGTAACAGGAAGAGGACACAGAAGGCAACTAATTAGGTGCTTACTTTTAAGAGAGGGAAACAAAGTGGTCCAAATGATATCTTTTATTGGACCAACTGCTGTTGGTGGAAATGCAGTTGGTCCAATAAAAGTTATCATTCAAACCACTTTGCTTCCCTCTCTGTCACTTGGGACCAACACGGCAACCACACAACCTTACTTTTAAGCCAACAATTCAGTGCTTCACTGTCCCTAGAGTGCTCAGCACTTTGCAGGGTGGTGGTTTGGGGACGATGGTGCAGGAGGAACAAGGCCATATTGCACCAAACACCAAGTCAGTACTTTGCAGCAATTTGCCCTTTCAGAACTATATTTAATCATCCTAATGCTGCACCATCTTTACAGATAAGAATACAAACACATACGGTTCCAATTAATATATTTTATTTCCAGATGAATGACTGAGAGCGCATTCACACATACATTAAAGTGCTGCTTTTCCTAAATACAGTCAATTTCAAAATGCGCTTAAATAAACCCATGCACTATTCACACTATCCTTTTTCTGCGCATTTAAGCCATTTTACACAATGCACCTTTTTACATTCACACAAGCCAGCCTGTTGTAAGCCCACTAGCCCAGTGCAGCCCCTCGGGTGGGGGTTGGGGGGAGAGGAGGAGGAGCGGCAGCAGAGCAGGAGCGGAGCCGAGAGCCAGGAAGCGGGGCGCTGTGTAACTGACATGACACTGACTAGTCTGACTCACAGAGACTAGTCAGTGTCATGTCAGCTACACAGAGCCCCGCTTCCCTGGCTCCCGGAGAGGGGACAGGAGTGGAGCCGGGAAGTGGGGTGCTGTGTAACTGACATGACACTGACTAGGAGTGGACTTCCTGTTGCCATGCGCTTTCCTCTGACTGTTTGCATTCACCAGAGAAAAAAGGTGCACTTGTCTCCAACATGAATGGAGCACCAACGTTCCGACAAGAGGATTTATGCGGGTCATTTCAAATGTACGCTTGTAAAGGTAACTTTTGGCTGCCCCTCAATGCGCTGGAAAAACAAACAGAAGAACTGCTAAATAAGCGCATGGAGTCATTCCCACATTGTTCTAATATGCGGGGGAAAGAAAAAAGTGCTGATTTAATGTATGCGTGAATGTACTCTGAAAAACATTCTTGTGGATTCTCTCTGCCAGAACTGAACATGTGGAGTCAAATTCACAACTCATGTAAGCAGACGCAAGTCCAATCAAGGGACTGGAATTGTACTTTCTTTAAATCAAGGCTGAATTTGGTTAAGGGGCACACATAAGGAAAAGATTTATCCAAGGTTCATAATCTGTGAAGACACCATGAACATTCATAAGGGAGCACAAGGCCCATGTTACAGATTTCAAGGGTACAATCCTCCATCCATTAAAGTCAATGGGAGCTGAGCCACAGACTTTCATAATGAAGGGCTGCACCTCAAGTTTCTGAAATGTAAATGCCTCTTAGAAAAGCAATGTATCTAAATAGCTGCATTCTGTGTGGTAACATAATATAGTTAATATACTTGTAGAAGACAGGTTGCAAATATGCCATTTCGTCATCCTACCCAGTCTTCTCATATTTACTTTTTACAGCAGGAGTGGGAATCCCTCAGGCCCAGAAGCCAAATGCAGGCTGTGAATAGTTTGTATTTGGCCCCATTCCAGTGCCTGAATCTGGCCTCTGGATCCAGTTCCTATCCCCAAACACCTAAAACCTGAGCTCAGGGCTAGGTAACAGAGATGAGGGTATGTGCACATACGGATAGGAGATACTGATCCATGGTACATCATATCTGTGATCTGGACCCTCCTAAGTGCCTCCCTCTAGCACCTCTGTCCCCACTTTCTAGGTGGCCCTTGAAGCTTGGATTAATTCTCAGAGAGGCCTCTGGAAGGGAAACAGTTCCACCACCCCTGCTTTACAAGACTCTTTTTTAACAGTGAGTCCACTCATTCTCTAAACGTTTGGCTTTGACGTAATTACATTACTGGCCAAAAGTCCTAGATTTTGCACAGTCTATATGAACGTACAAACTATTATGTAAGGATACATTACGAGGGAACTTCTTACACTAAAAACAGTCTAACTAGTTTGAGAGCACTAAAACACAGTTCCTGATTCTTCGACTTTTTAAAGGATACATGTGTTCTACAGNCCTAGTTTGAGAGCACTAAAACACAGTTCCTGATTCTTCGACTTTTTAAAGGATACATGTGTTCTACAGCGACCAACACTAACATGCTATGAGACATAGTATTAATTAAAATAAAGCTTTCAGACTTCCAGTATTGCAGAAATATAACCTATATCTTGCAAAAAGTTAACCAAGGTTGCATGTTCATAAAAACATTTCTCCTTATCTGGAACAATACCTCTGGGAACTATTATCAGAAGTATCCCAATAAAATCCAGATACATAGCAGTACTACAAATTTTCAATTTTATTACAGGTCTTACAATATTTGTTACGGTTCCAGACCCTAGATTCCAAACTTCTACTTCTGATAAAAGTCTGAGAAAGAACTCAAGTGTATCCTAAAGGTTAAAAGCCAAAACAAAACCCTTACATTCTCATGATTTATAAGCACATTCATGAGATTTTGGACACCTGGTTCATGGTTTTTAAAAGGCCTGGGTTTGGCAATGCTGTTATGATCCCCTTAAACATGTTAACAGTCCAGGGACATAACCAGACATAGCCCAGAACAGTGTGCAATATAATATAGTGGTGGGTGGCCATTAGAATTCATGATGGAACATTTACTGACCTTTTTCATGTTGCCACCAAGAGCGGGATATGGAGGTTTGTTGACATGATTCCATTCTACCAGCACACGAATCATCTCATAGAGTTGGAAGATTACTAATGCATCAGCAAGGTCACTGGGTCACAATAAGCAGGAAAAAAATAAAGAGAGAACGAAACTGAAAGGTCTTTTCAGTGGCATGCAGTAGGGTGTACGGTAAGGCTAGGACCACGTGAGCAACAAGGACCTAATAGGCACTATTGCCTGCCTGCCTGCCTGCCAGCCATCAGTGCGGCCTGAGCCTGCACCAGCTCAAGTGCACTGCTGCTGTTCTCACCCACACATCATAAGTCCTCACGGTCTGGGCCCCTCGTACCTCAGGGACCAGCTCGCCCTCCGCGTCCCAGAGCGGCTCCTTCGGTCTGTCGGGAGTGCCTTCTTGGAGGTTCCCCGTGTTAAGCGGGGGGCCACAATGGAGAGGGCATTCTCGGCAGCCGGGCCGTAACTTTGGAATTCCCTCCCAGAGGAAGCTCACCTGGCCCCAAGCCTTTTGACATTCTGGCGAGCTTGTAAAACTTGGCTGTTCGCCCAGGTCTTTGGGGAGGAGGGGGGGAGGGGGGATATGGTTTTATCTCTCCCCTTACCTCTTTATTTTAATTTGTTTATCCCGACCTTGTTTTGGTTTTAAATTGCTTGGATTTTAAAATATTTTATTTTGAATGTTGTTTTATTGAATTGTACGCCACCCTGGGATGCCATTGGCATGGGGGGTGGCTAATAAATGTATTAAATAAATAAATTAAAATAAATAAGCAGAGGCACTGATGCACGCTGCCCCGCTCCCAACTTGTGCTTCACACGTGTGTGCCAGAGCTCCACAATAGGGGCCCAACTCCATTTCTTGTTCCTGGGTCCACTCCAACCTAGCTACGCCCCTGCTT
>QEPC01003437.1:446564-526824 GCA_003113815.1 Sphenodon punctatus
GCAAGTGCGCATGCGCACTCGCCCGTGGAACCAGGAAGTGCGGCGTAAAGCCAGCACTTCGGGAATCCGCGTCGGAGGGGGAAGGATCGCCTGCCCCCTCCGACGCAGATTAAAAAGCGGCCCCAGCAAGTAGACGAGCACCAAGAAAGGCGGCTGATCAAAGGATCAGCCGCCTTTTTGGTCTCATCTAAAATGCCCTCAGTACAGCAATAACTTCCGGTTGGTGACCATTCTAGCTTTCCTCCAGCAACACGTGTGTTCTGTGATTACAAACAATGAAGGGGAATCCAGGAGCGGGGTGAAAGCTGATGGTGGGATGTCCCCATCCCTCACTTGCCTCTGCCTGCTAGTAGTGTTGCTGCTGCAGCAGCAGAGACACCGCTTGAACTAGGAGATAAAACTGTTTGTTTACAAACAACTCCTCCCCATGTGAGTGATCAGAAGGTTGTTGTCTTGTAAAGAAGGTTCTTCGAGATGGCTCCTAACATTCTCACAACTGGGTTGTGCATGCTCACCATATTCGAACAACAGATCATGTGATGGACTCGAGCTCCTCTAGTATAAAAAGCACTCTCCCCCTCAGAATGCCAGTTCCTTCCAGCCCTTTCTAGGAATATAAGAAAATTTCATGCGGGGCTGGAAGGGTGAGTGTTATAAGAATGTTAGGAGTCATCTCAAAGAACCTTGTTTACAAGGCAACAATCTTCTGTTATTCTTCGAGTGACTCCTCACAGGCTGTTTTTACACTACTCCGCCGGGTGGTGGGTCCGTGGGTGCGCCGGTGCATGGGCCGGGCATGCACATGGCCGCTCACGCATCCTCACTCACCCCCCACTCATCTGCGCCCGGTTGCTCTGTGCATGGGGACAAGATGGGGGGTGAATGGGAATGCGTGATAGGTGGGTGCGCACACACACTCCCATTCACTGCGCGCGCGTGTGCCATGTCATCCACACAGGGCTCCCCCACCCATGAACATGCAGAAATCTGCACATTCATGGGTGGGAGAGGCCCATGTAAAAAGGGCCACATTCTCACAACTGTCTTACTTATACTGTCTTAGGTAAGAATTTAGGATATAAAGCAATATCTATTCTATCTTGGAAAATCTGCAAATATGGTTCTGAGATTATTATGGCTGCTATTTCACTAACTCTACTTAATAAAGTTATTGCTAACAGGAACACTGTCTTTAAACCCCCACCGCATAACCAGTTCATTTGCACCCCCCATATAATCAATTCACGCTGCCCTGGGGGACACAAATGAACTGGTTATGGGGTGGGGGCAGCATGAATTGATTATGGGGGCACAACTCAACTGGTTATATATATATATATGTCTCTTTTTATGGCATAATGTGCTTAATAGGTTGGTTACATTTCGGGCATCTTATGTGTTTGATAACAGCACCCCCAGGCCTGCTGAGCCCGCCAGCAGGACACAAAGAGGGGAGCCATCTTGACTTCTTGGCCAGATGCCCATTGCACCCTAGCTACACCCCTGGCCTGTGTGGCTGATCAATTTGAATGAGTGTGTGAGGTGAGACATGTGTGTGTAGTGCGTATGGATGTGTGGGTGTGTGATCAATTTGAATGAATGTGTGAGATGAGAGCACGTGTGTACTGTGTCTGACTGTGTGTGTGTGTGATCCGTTAGAATGAGTGTGTTTGAGAGAGGTGAGAGTGTGAATGAGTGCACGGCCTCTTTTACACGAGAGGCACGCACTCAGTAGCATGGGTGGGTGCGTCTCATATGAAAGCAGTCGCTTGTGCGCTCCTGTGTAACACACACCTCCACCCATCATCCCTGCACAAACAAACCTGTGAAAAAACAGATTGCTCTATGTGGAGGGATCGGTGAGCCCGTGTGCATCTGCAGCGTTCTTGTGTCTGGGGCCAGCTTATGCATTAACAAAATTATTAAGTTTCAAAAGAAGAGCAAATTACCCAGACAAAAAACCTTTGGTTTAAGAAGCTTGTTAAGGCGGCATTACAAATTATACTAAAATGTTTACATGACAGTAAATTCTGAGTTAAGGCAACTTTATTAAATATCAAACCAATCTATACATTTTTCTTTTCTTATTCATTAATAAAAAATTATGACTTAACTGAAATTAAACTGTATACATTCCTCATCATGTATATCATGTTGTTCAGTCACCATACCACACATATGCAGCTTAATTTCAGTTGTCATAATTTTTTTTTATTAATGAATAAGAAAAAAATGTATAGATTGGTCTGATATTTAATAAAGTTGCCTTAACATAGAATTTACTGTCATGTTAATATTTGAGTATAATTTGTAATGCTGTCTTAACAAGCTTCTTAAACTGAAGGTTTTTTGTCTAGATAGAGAGAGAGATACTAGGCTTTTTATTATATATATTAGCATTATAGGATAAGAATAGGATAGATACTTAGAACACATAGCTGATAAAAGTTTATTGATATAGATATTTAAATAGGAATATATTGCATATAGTATAGGTTATTAAGTGTAGGTTTAGGTTAGACATACATATTAGTAATTTTTCATATTGTCATTATGCACTTCTTATTACTACTGCATTATAATGAGAAAGGGAGGAAGGAGTTCAGCCTCTGAGAAGTCTGACTTCTGCCACTGGTGGCAGCCCACAACGGAAATGATACCAAAAACAAAATCTTTGTTATCGCTCAAAATCGATACCGATAACGACACTGAGAACAAAAAACAAAATTTTGTTAACAATAACAAAAACTATAGTTTTTCATAATGAAAAACAAAAACAAGAAATGTCATGAGGTCCTTGGTGGACACCCCTACTCTGGAGTAAGCAGTTTGAGGATTGTAAACAAATTTGAGGATACTTCTCCTGACATGTTTTCTTTGCTGCACCAACATTGGTAGCTTTCTGTGGTATGAAGAGACTCTCTCTCTCTCTCTCTCTCTCTCTCTCAGAACCTTAACCTCTGATATTACATATCAAGCTCCAGTTATCATTCCAGCCAAATGTGTTTTAGTTTTTCCATATATTAACCAGTTAGGATTAGCCAGTATCACTACTTACAAACACAGAATAACATACTTGCAGTTAGGCTTTTGTATTATTTTAACGTAATGCCATTTCCCATTATACTTCTGTTGAAAATGTAGCTTACCATGCTGGGATGGTATTGTAGGGTTATTTTTCAGTGACCCATAAATACCTGAAACAGTTAAGTGAAGAAACCAACCTGTACAAATGGTTAACATAAGGAGTTACACCCAGGGAATTCATCCAGTTCCGGAATGTCCTCTCCTCCTTACTTTCTCCTGTAGTAACAAATATAATTTCATATCAATAACTTGAAGTAAATATTTTAGAAAGTGAGATTTAAATCATGTATTGCATACATCCACACGTTAATTAAAATTCCTTTGAAAAAATTCCTTTGCTACAAAAAGGAATATATTTTTTCTATAAAAGAGTAGTCTCCATTAATGGTGAAGGGATGGAGAAAGCCTTCCCAAATTTAGAATTTCTTAGTTTGGGCGCAACGGCAAAGGCATCACAGGGCAGATATTGTGTGTTTTCTATGGAAAATGGAATTCCATACAATGCAGGAGAACACTTATTACTGGTTAATATTGTGGACATTGTTATTGAAGAGTAAAAAGTGAATAAAAATAACAATATTAATGACTATTTTATGATCAGATAAAATCTGCTGGCAGCCATTTTGGTTGATACTGTGATAAAGTGAATATTTTTAATCTATTCCAATGGCATCTGTTAGGAGAATTTGTAGATTGACTATTACCATATGTAGTCTCTTGCGTTGAGGGGTTTGAGGGTTGATGTCCAGGGCAGTCTATACCATGATATCCTAAGCTCCTGGAAATCATAATAGCTTCCCTACTTTTCAGAGATCCTCAAAAGAAGTTGTGCATCTGCTGCGGACGCATACAGTGCTTCTCCCACAAGAGCTCAAAACAACGAGTTATCACTATTTCCCATGAGAGGCTCTTTCACAGTTCAGTAGGTCTCATCATTTTAGTTTGGTTGCAGACTCAAAAAGACAGCAATCCTCGGGCTTAAGTTGCAAAGCCATGAAATGTGCATAACACTCTTTTCAGTCTTAAAAGACTAGCTTGCTTTTAAGGAATCCACATATTCCACAACTTTGCATTGTCCTTATTTAGCCTGATCACCGATGCCTGAAGAAATGCTGGTTTCTGTAGCACTATTCTCCCATGTCGGTAGTCATTTGTTCCTCTGCCTATTTTTTTGTAAGCTGTGCAGCTATTCTCTTTTGTCTTTTTCCACAGTCATCCTCTCTCTCTCTCCTCCTTGTTTACTGGTCTTCCATTGGCTGGTAATGCCTGCGACTATAGTACTCATCGGCATGAGTATCTTTTTATTATGGATTCGTCCTATGCAAAATTTGTGACCAAACACAAACCATTTGCTCCTGTGTTTTCCAGTAAATTGAATATTTAAGCAGAAAACATTAGAAATATTTAGGCTGGAAAGGTGCCTGATGCATTACTTATTCTGCAAGGCTGAGACAATCCATAAAAGGGAAGTTAATACCTTCCTTTCTCTCAGGCATGTTTTGAGATTTCTAATTAAGGGAGAGGAACTGTCCATAAACAGTAGAGAAAATGGAACTCTGAGAACATGAACACAGGAATGAGGCTCACACTTACTTTTTTTTTTGCTTGTTTCCTTTTTTAAGAAATCTGGCAGTCCACAGTTTTCAAAGTATACAGAGGACCTGAGGCTGCTAAAGCAGGAGGATAAGCAGTTAGAGTGCAGGTGGCTCTTGACTTGCATCAAAGTCACAACATTGCAGCACTGATCATTTTTTAAAGAACTGTACAGTGGCAGTGGTGAAAGAAGCTTTCTTCCCTGCCACCACAACATCTGCAAAGTGCCATCTAGCAAAGCTCTTCTGTGTGGTGAATAGCATGTTAAATCCTGGATGTCTCATCTGGAGTTAGAGTAATTAGTTGCCGACTGTGAGAACTTTGCCACCTACTTTGCAGATAAAGTCACTCATATTTGGCTTGACTTGGGAACTACTAGCTTGAGTGCACAGTCATAGTTTGGGGAGGCTTGGTCATGTCCGGTTTGCTTGGATCAGTTTCAATGAGTGTTGCCCACTGATGCAGAGGGTGTGCTTGGTGCGATGTGGGCAACAGGATGTGAATTAGATCGATGCCTATCCTGGTTGTTGAAAGCTAGCCAGGAGACTTTGGGGCCGTTTCTGGCTGTGGTTGTCAATTCCTCCCTTCAGGAGGGCAGGGTGCCTGACTCCTTCAAAACTGTGGTTGTCCAACCCCTGCTGAAACGCCCCATATATTGATGTTGACTCTCCTGCCAGCTATTTCCCTGTCTCTAATCTTTCCTTTTTAGGAAAGGCTATTGAATGGGTGGTTACCTCATAGCTTCAGGAGCACCATGATGTTATTGGATTCCTGGACACATATGTGGACCCTGGGAGTCCCCAAAAGTCGTATCCTGGCTATCAGGGCCAGGTAGGGTTTGCTCTGGGGTTGGTGACAATGGGGGGCCCCTGGGGAGAGGACAGGCACCCAAGTCCCCCAGTCCAGGATGGTTATTGGCCTTCTCCTTGTCCTCTCTATCTGCCAAACCGTCCCATTTCTCTCGTACCTGGGGTTGGGGGCAGGCCCTGTGAGCTCCTGGCCGGCATCCTCTCCAACTTCACTCGGTGGCAACAGCAGCATCTACAGGCAGGTTCAGCCCTTGAGGCCCACATGCTGCCCTTCTCTGTGCCTCTGCCCCTGATTTGCTATCTTTGGAGCTTTTATACCCCTCTGCTGGCACCAACAGGTTCTCCCTGAGCCCGACGCGTTGGGGTCTTCCTTTGCAGGCACAGCCCGATGCCGGCCACACAGCCGGATGACACACTTGGCCCATACTTCTCTCTGTCCCTGTCAGTATTTGGACTGTGCGGTTTTAGTGGCCCCTTGACTTCCCTGTAGGCCTGGTGCCTCACACCGTGTCAGTCAGGATTTAGACCTTGGCATGGCACTGAGACTGTGCCTGTGGCCTTGGTTGACGACCTCCATGACAAGGGTAATTGTACCCTGTTGATTTTTTTAGAGCTTTCAACAGCCTTTGATACCATTGCTCATGAGGTGTGGACACGACTTCAGGACCTGTTGTGGGTGTACGGGACTGCTCGAGTGGTTCCATGCTTTCCTGTTGGGGAGGTCCCAGAGAGTGGTGATGGATGATTGCTCATCATCATCTCGAGACCTACCCTGTGGGATCACACAGGGTTCTAGTCTGTCTCCATGTCATGCGGGCCTACCTGCGCCGCTGGCAGAGGGGACTACGGGCCCTTAGAACCCCGCCTGTTCCAGGCTCAAGTGGTGCGCCGCCACTGATGGAAACAGAGGCGGCGCGAGATGAGTCTTCGCAGCAGCGGGTTGCTAGGGCAACCCGTCACCATTCCAACGCCGGGGCCCCCCAATCTTCAACCTTACGCTGAGTGAGCACCCCGCCTGAGCTGCTGCGGCATTCTGAGCGGCTGCAGACACGTCAGGAAGGGGGAGGAGCATAGTGGATATAATGCCGGAGCTGTGGGGCACACAGTGCTGGTGATCAGCGCAGAGAGACCAGCCCCGAGACGAGCTAAGTGTGCTTTTGTGTTTTTCCCTTTGACTAGAGTATAGAGTACCGTGCAAGTGCGTGATTGTGTCCCTTTTTGTCTTCCCCTTGAGCTTGGTATTGCGTGTGTGAGTGTGATGACTGGAAGAGGCGCAAGAGCCCCCCCCCCCAACCTGGGCCTTCTTTCCTTCCTCGTGATGCGCGAGAGCCCCCTCTCCCTTTCTCCCCTTCCCCCGCCTTCCCCCTCATCCTTCACCAGTACCCCCTGACACTGCCTGCCCCCTCCCTGCGTAAAAAGGTACAGCTAGAGTGGGTGGAGGTGTTGAGGCCCTACTCTCGTCTCGCGCCAACGGTCTGTGCCCAGTGATGATAGAGGCTGGGTCTTCTTAAGATCCTTAGGCCACCATACTATCCTGATGGGCACAGTTTTCCTCATGCCTCCTGGTAAGAGCGAGCAAGCAGGGGCTTTAGGGTGCGCTAGGGTTATCTGGGTCCCCCTCCCTCCCCCCTCAGTGACAATCCCCCTCCTGTTCAACATGTATATGAAACCAGCTGGGCAAGGTCATTCAGAGGTTTGGGGTGAAGTGTTGTCAATATGTTGATGACACCCAGTTCTACGTCTCTTTTTCAAATCGACCCAGACCCTGCAGTCTCAGTGCTAACCTTGGCGGATGTCGGGGACTGGATGAGAGAGAGTCGCTTGAAGCTGAATCCAGACAAAACTGAGGTGATGATGGTTGACTGGTCTTGTGGTCTGGATGGTATTGGGACTCCTCTTATTGACAGAGTCCATCCCCTTCTGGCTGATCAGCTTCACAGCCTTGGAGTGCTTTTGACCCCTTGCTGCGCTTGGATTGTCAGGTTGTGGTGGTGGCCAGGAGCGCTTTTCACCAACTCCATCTGGTGAGGAGGCTGCAGCCTTTTCTTTCTGATTCAGATGTGGCCACTGTCCTCAAGGATTTCATCACCTTGAGGCCAGATAACTGCAACGCGCTCTACGTGGGGCTGCCCTTGAAGACTGTTTGGAAGCTTCAGCTGGTGCAGAATGCAGCGGCTCGCCTCCTGTTGGGGCTGAGGCACCATGAGACATTACACCGATGCTCCATAGTCTGCACTGGCTTCCTATCTGAGAGACCGCCTGTCTTTCCATGCCCCACTGCAGCCCCTATGATCGTCAGGAGCGCCTCCCCATGGTTACAATCAGTTAGTCTTGTTTGTACGGTGAAGGCTCTCGGGGGGCATTCTCAGTTGCTGCCCTGATGCTATGGAACTCCCTTCCCACAGAGGCTTGGTTGAGCCTGAGCATGTTCCAGAGGTTTTGTAAAACCTCTCTCTTTGTAAAGGCATTTTGCAGATAGGGATAGGGGCTTTGGCGGATGGGATGGGGTAGGGTTGTGAGGGGGGTTGGAGCGGAATATGGAGAGGTGGTATTGGGTGGTTTTGTGGGGGCTGTGGGATGGTTGGGAGTTTGGGTTTTTTTGTGTATTTTATTGTTTATATGCATTTTTATGTTTTATAGAAGTTGTTAACCGCCCTGAGCCTTTTAGGTAAGGGCGGGATAAAAATTGAAATAATATCTGAAGCCTCTGGGTGAGATTGTACAAGGATTTGGAGTGAGGTGTCATCACTATGCTGACGACACTGAACTATCTCACTATTTTTCATCTGACCCAGATCCTGCAGTCTCAGTGCTTACTCAGTGCCTGGCTTCTACTGGGGACTAGATACAGTTGAGCTTATTGAAGCTGAATCCAGACAAGATTGAAGTGATGGTGATTGGCTAGCCATGTGATCTAGGAGACATAGGGACCCCCTCTTACTCATGGGGTCCAGCCTCCTTTGGTCACTCAGGGTCACAGCCATGGAGTGCTCTTGGATCCATTGCTACGCCTGGATTGCCAGTTTGCGGCAGTGGCCAAAAGCACTTTTCACCAATTACATCCGATGCGAAGGCTGTGACCTTTGTTATCAGATTTGGATTTCGCCACTATCGTCCATGTCTTCATAACCTCAAGGCTGGACTACCTCAATGCGCTCTATGTGGGGCTGCCCTTGATGATTGTTTGGAAGCAGCAGTTGGTGCAGAATGCAGCAGCCCATCTTCTGTCAGGGGTGGGTCACCAGGAGCACATTCTAGCTAATAGCTTTCTGAGCACAATTCAAGATTCTGATTTTGACCTATAAAGCCCCAAATGGCTTGGGTCTTGGGTATCTAAAAGACCGCCTCTTCCCTCATGTCCCATTGCAGCCTCCAAGGTCAGCTGGGAGGGCTCTCTTGAAGGTACCATCTGCCTGTGCAGTTTTTACAACTAGGGCATGAAGTGTTCTCAGTGGCTGCCCCACAATTATGGAATTCCCTCCCCAACAATCAATCAATCAATCAATGCTACTACAATGGTTTAATTAAGTTTGCACGAGGTCAGAAGTATCTCATTTAGTATTGTAATTAACATTGGTGACTTATCTTAGCCATACTTGAAATGTATGCTTTTCATTCCACTGTATTGGTTTTAGTTTTAGGTTTGCGGGGAATTTTATGTGAATTAAAGCTTCCTGGTTTCAATTTCAAATTGATATTTACAGATGAAAACCTAGCAAAATAGAAGGATTTAACTTTTATTTTCAACACTGCAACTTAATCTCTTTACTTTTCTCCCACATCTTGTCAATTTCATACCCAGAGGAATGAAAGGAAGATTCAAGGATGTCAAAAATTGATGAACTGTTCCTAACATGAATTTTTATGCCTGCAGAATTAGTGAAAATGCCCCATTTATTGCTTGTTTAAAATGTTTAAAAGTATAAACATTACCATCCAATTATTGTACTATCTTAAGACAACTAGAAATTGTGTGTTCTAAACCAAAATCTCTTTTCTGATTCAATGGAGAGGGATCGACTCATTTTTTGTTAGTTTGAAATAATTAAAAAAACAAATCCCTGACTTAAATGTATTTTAAGGCAATAAGTATATTTCTAAAACAAAAGTCAAATGCTTCCAATAATACTTGCTAAGGAAAGCATAGATACTATAGGAAATATTCAGCAACTTCACTCACACAGAGAATCTTAAACTGCATGCTGAACACTGCCAAAAGAATCCACACACTAGACAAATAAGAGCAGTAGCGTGCAAGTTGAAAAGGCACTTCTGACTAGCAGGAACTAAGAACAGCATACCATATTTAATATGCCACTCTAAACAAGATTCTTTATCACAAGGCACATAAAGCTTTCTAGATGGCTGAAAACTGACCATCCTGTCTCCATTCCCTTGTCTGAAATGTACCTGCCGATAAGGTTTGAGGAAATATACTTTGCTCTGTGGTGCAAAGAGGAACCAAGTCATGGGAAACTCACAGAAATGGGCACAGGGATATCTATCCAGGGAACCATCCACAGGAAAAAGATGGCTGCACAATAGCATCCTAAGCCACTTCTCTCCTCTCAGTGACCTCTATGTTACAGAGTAAGGCAGGGGTGGGGAACCGCAGGCCCGGGGGCCAAATGCGGCCCTCAGCAAGTCTTTATGTGGCCCCTTTTCACTTCCTGGATCTGGCCCTAGGACCCAATTCTTACCTCCAATCACTGAAAAACTGATCTCGAGGGAAGGGAGCAGAGATGAAATCATGCACGCAAGGATAGGGGACAGCTCCATGGCACAGATCCATGATTTGGGCCCTCCTTTCCTTGAGTGCATCCCTTAAGCACCCCTGCCCCAACTTCTGTGCGGTCCTCGGAACTTGTGCAAGCTTTAAAAGCGGCCCCACCCCTGGAGTAAGAACTGGTTTAGAGGAAGGGCAGGTGTCCAGAGAATAGCTGTTCGGCATGGCATAATCCTCTCTTAGTGCAGCAGAACGTCTGACACAATTTGCATTATAGAGGACTGTTGCTCAGAATAGAGGCAATTTCTCTTCTGTGGCTCTAACCACATATGGAGGAAGTATAGTCAGTGGGCCAATCAATAGCAGACTTGGGCTAAGATTCACCGGACATAATTCTTCTCTCCACATACCGTAGCCTTCCAGGAGATTTAGAAGCTCTGTCCACAGCTGCTGTACTTTGCTGGCAGGCTCACCCCTCAGAGAAGACAATGCATCAGAACTGTAGCTCAGTAACACCCATTCAACTGTATGGAATTAGTGCTCCACTGATGCTATGCAGCAGCAGGAGTATCAGAAGAGAAGTTCCAAAAGCATCAGCAGTGGTATTCCGGCAATAGTACTCTGGTGCTGCCGATGCTTCCAGGGCTCCTCTGCTGACACTCCTGGCTTCCCAGATGCCACTGCTGCTCTGAAAGACTCACCGCTGACACTCCTGGGGACTCTCCATGCCACCACTTCTCCAGGTAAGCCCTGCCCCTCTCCCACTCTTGCCTGTAGCCACTGTTACCAGAAGCAACAGGAGTTATGGGCAAGGAGCTGCTCCTCCTCGTATGCCAGTAACATTTGCCTAACAAACATATAGTGGGCCATGAACAGACAAAGCAACCGGTTGCATGTTTGCTATCCAAACCAGTGGGGAGTGTTATGCCTAGTAACAACCTTTAACTTCATATGAAGCTGTGCAGTCAAAGCTTCATCTATTTCTCAGCCCATATTTCCTAAGGCTTGAATCATGTTTCCTGGGAGCTCCTCTCTGTCTGGGTAAAGCCATAGAAAGAAGCTATATGGCATTTAGATAGCACTGTGGAAGTCTATCCCATTTTAATAAATGCATTAGGATACATCTGGCATTCTCTCAGTTGTGAAGGCATATTAAAACAGACAGCAATGTGTGAACAACACAAAACCAATCAGAAGAAAAGGAGAGAAGTGGCTGCAGTAGTTGAAAAACCAGGGAGGGTAAATCAGGATAAAACACTTTCACAGAGTATAGAAAAGTACTAAATACAGTACCTACATTAGGAGGGGTCAAATCTGCATTTCAAGAAGCAAAACAGGAAAGGATTATACGTTACGAATCAGATTAGGACATCCAACTATGACATATCTATTTTAAAATATGACTTTTCCATATAATCATTTGGGGGGGAAAGAGCCATTATTGGTGTGAAAATGGCTCATATGGCAATCTTGGAGTCAGGAGAAATGAAGAGTACAGCAAAATGCTGTCACTATTGTGTTGTGGCTGAAGTACGGTTATCATTCCGGTGGCATAATCTGAACATTTAGGTGATTGTATAAAAAAGTTGCCTTATTTACAGGGGATAGAAAAGAAGCATCTTGTATTGTCCAGATTTAAACACTGCAACTTGTGGCATCCAAGAAATTAGAAGTTACCTACTGCCCATAAAATACAAAACGGAGAGATGGCCAAAGGGTTTACATTATTGGTTCTATCACTATGGCCTTTGGATCATATTACGATAGACTGTGGAGATGGGATGAGAAGGACAGACTTTCTGTGATCCGTCTACATGAAAAATTAATTGAAATTCCATTGTTTATAATGTACGCGAGATCCGTTCTCCTGTTCTTTTTACATGCAATGTGTGTTAAGCAGGGACCCATGTTCACTGCATTTTCTCCATTGGCAGTTAAGTGACTTACTGACCCTTTGGGCTACATCTTGCTCTTTGATGTAAGGAACCAGCCTCTACTGAAGTTAAGTGCACTAATCAGTCCTCTGCATTTAACATTGCTGGGCTCTTCTATACATAATTCAATAGAATTATATTTGAGAAGTGAATGGACAGTGGGGCAAGAAGTTAAGGTCATTCTATCAGGCCCTGTCCTGGGCTTGAAAAAGAATCCTGCAATCCTGCTACATTTATTATCAAATTCATAACAGAAGAGCACATGTTACACTTCATTAGAAAATTAGAAACATTTAATGCCACCTAGATGCATTTGGCATGCAAGCCAGTTATTGGCACAGAAGATCGAGGAAGTCATTTCCCAACCAGAGCATATTCAAGGTGAGAGCAGCTTGTAGAAGAGATTTTGTGCTCCTCCAAATGATATGGTCAAAGGTTACTCAGGACCCCATTAGCATTGGCTTTTGGTCAGGACCACATTCTGAGATCTAAAATGTGAAAGTAGTTGGGAAGTTTTATCTACCATAATTTGCACAGGCATGCTCTCTTGGCATAATCTGGTGAAAAGACCCCTATTCGTACGTGTAATACCAATTTTCTAGTGTTCTTATTTCTATATGTCCACCCTTACAACAGGTTGAAAGAGCTCACCTTCTAATAAATTGAGGTCGTAAGTGGAACTGTCAGGTTTGTGCAGAGCTGGGTATGAGTTGAAGAGGTTCGCAACGAAAGCCAAATTCAGTTTAGGATTGCCTGCAACCACATCTGCAGGAGTAACAAACTGTCTGCAGCCCAGCTTGTCTGCTTGTTGGAGCATAGAGTCAGCCCTCCTCAGCTCATTTTTTTCCTAGAAAAGTTTTAAACAAAATAAAAGGTTTTTTTAAAAAGCAGCTTTTATTTTTCAAATGTTTCATTCTAGCATTTGCACAAAGTGTAATCTATTGGCAAACCCCACCTAAGCAAGCATCTCAGCAGACAGCAAACAGATATGGTTTGTTCTTTTCTTGTTAACATTCACAGTAGAGTTAGGGTGCATTCCCACAACCCTACCTACCACAAGGGGAGCACAAGGAGCACAATCTGCGTTGATTTCCCCCGTGGGGGCAGGTGTTGTGTGAAGGGGTTTCCCTGCACTACCAAACCCGTGCATGACAATCCCAGACAGTATGAGATTGCTGCCTACTATTCTAGGTCTATCCAAATGCATATGCTACACAGGAAAGCACCCAGACCTCCAAATGACCCACTATAACCCTTTATTCAGAGTACAATTTGTCATTGCTGGATATGAATGACACCCACCAAGAAAAGAGCTGTGCACGCTTTTTGAAACAGTCTCTATTCTGCTGGGGAAGAAGCCTTGCAGAGTAGAATGCTGGGAAACTATCTGGCTGTTGAATATGCCCTCATTGTCATTCCCATGACCCTGGTTGTTTTAGAGACTGGGTATAACACTTGACTCCACTTTGGAGAAAGAACCCGTTTTGGGTGATCACAGAATACCTGAGACTGCTACCAAGAGATAAATAATACCATCTTGGAAATAGGTAGCAAACTATTTGGGTATTTTAGGCTTACAAGAGTCCGCAGGAGGCATTTCTGCATCATACTGTAGTCCCCAATCTACATTACGGTAAGCACCATGCTGGGAGCCCAGTTACAAAACAACTGCCTTCATATTTCACCAGTGACCAAAAACCCTGCACAGTTCAGAATCTTTACATAGATTAACAATCTGGTGAAGATGCTGTCTGCTCTACAAAATGAGTGTCCTAGATTACAACCTGGATCCCCAGAGTTGGCCAATTTGCTGCTTCAGATGGAGGAGCCTATTAGCATAGGCTCCTCCATCTGATGTAGATGTGTTTTTGAGTCTCTCTGAATACTTACATCAAACCCTGAAAGGTCAATCTTAATGGGAGCTTCATCATTTCGGTCTCCTTTAGGCGCAATCTGATTTAGCAGGTGGAAGTAGGCTCTTGAATCCTAGACAAACAATACAGAATCTGAGGAGGCACACGTAATGCACACGGACCAAATTACATGCTTCAGGACAGATGCTAAAGAGAGGTGAATCAGTCTGCCTGCACCAGAGAAACTTGAGGGTTTTGTCGGTCCCAGCTAGCAAGCGGATCGACTCAACAGCAGAAGAGAATTATCATTCGTCTTGTTGTTGCAGTATTGGAAGGGACTGGGTCAAGAGGGGCCTGCTTTCTTTGGACTGGGGAACCTGTAGTCACATCACGCAGCTCTCTCCCCCCACTCATGGCAGCTTCCAAGGACATTGTGAGCCCACCATACGGGCCAGCATATACTAATGTGTACCCATGTTGCTGCGTCTTGTTAATTAGGTTTGCCAGCAGCCTTGCCCACATTCAGGTCCACCAGCACCATAGAGTCATGCCTAGCACAGCTGCTAAAGGAGAGATGCTCTCTCAGCTGACAGGAGGCTGCAAGAGCGCTCTGATTCCCTTTCCGTCAGAAGCAGCACTTGCATGCTTGGGCAGCTGCAAGAGGAGAGAGTGATCAGCTGTGAAGCAGCTGCAAGAAGAGAGAGCGGGGGTGCAGGAAGGACTTTCTCCTCTTCCAGCCACCCAAGCACGCAAGCACTGCTTCTGATGAAAAGGACGGGTGGGGGTCTGGCTGTGACATCCCACCCCCTTTCCATAAAGCCAGGGCTGGGGAAGAGGGAAAGTGTTGAGTGGCACCACCAATTGCGGCTACCACCAGCACATGAAATGTGGGCAGGGGGCTGACGGTTTATTAGCTCTACACACTAAAGCATGTGAGTGGGGGTTGCACAGACTGAACATGGACTCCTGCAGGCTATTTGTCTCATTTGAAAACACCCTTAGATTCGCATACCTCAAGGTGGCATACAGTGTCAGCAACTGAAACAATACGGAGCAGAGTTGCCAACTCTCAATTCTATCATGAACCTGTATTTGCTTTTCTTAAAGTCCCAGTTCCTGGAGCCGTGTTATTCGATAAGAATCTCAGGTTGCCTCTTTTTGATGGGCTTTTTAAAAGTAAAACTCCTCAAAGCTCTCTGTAGCTCCATGTCCCAGGAGCAGATTGCCTCTTTCAAGCTCTTCTGGTTTTAAAGAAAAACTTAACAAAAAACCTCAATGCTCCAAAACTAAAAAGCAAATAAAATAAAACTCCAATTTACATTTATTTTGTTTTAGTCTTCTGATTTTTAAGACAAGCTTGTGATTTTTAGTACCCAACTCCTGATTTTTGTATGTTTGTGACTGGTCATACTGTGTGTGTAGCCTGCAGAATATTTCACGTTAGAACGGATTTGGTGAAAAAGTGCCTTTGAATATCAGATCACTGTTATATGAATGCTCCTGACTAATCTTGGCTATGCTCATGTTTCTAAAAATAGCCATTTTGCTACCAGCACATCCATTTTAGTAGAGCTACAGACAAGCCTGTACCTTAATGTCTTGACTGAAATTGTTGATTTTCTTCCATCCTGCATTTGCCAGATGGTAGTTCACCCAGCGTAGCAAGAGTTCTTCTGGGGACAGTTTCAGTAGCTGCTCTAGTTCTTCCCCTTCGTTTAGCAAAGCAATAAGAGCTGCAAACAAGGTTTTTAAAAAGGTGATTGTCTGCTCTCATGATAACATTTCATCACTAAATGTTACACTTTGTAATGATCCAGTCCAAGATTCCTTCCTTTCTCACCTTCATTTCTGGAGATCTCGATATCTGCAAAAAGCCCAACTTTTATGATCTGCCACAAGAGTCCTAATACCAGGTGAGGTTTCCCTTCCTTTAGATCTTGTGACCCAATATTAACCACAGTGCAGCCAATAGCTGATGCAGAATTCAGTGCCAGGTTTAGGTTTTCCTAATTAACAAGTGAAGTAAACATATTTGTGAGCTAGTTTGTTAGTCTTAAAACCAGCATCCAACATTTTTGTTCCCTTTGTGCATTTTCAAATTTATTAGAAACAATACATTAAAGTAATACTCAGATTAGTCCATCATTCACTAAATCACTTTATTAAAAACACCATTGCTCTCTACATTAGAGACTGTTCCTGTAAACAAACTTGTTTAATGGACTCCTATCTCTTATGCAGAGTGCAATGGACTTCAATGCCACTTCATGTGGGAGTGTTGCTATGTGTAGAGCTGTTTGCAGGATTAAGCCTTTACATTGCAAGAGAGTCAGAAGACTGCAGTAATGCAATCAAATAGAGATAAAGCTAATTGTAACTGCAAAAATAATATACTGGCAAAACAAACTCCTAATGGGTCTCATAAGCCTAAGTCCTTCACATTTTCTTCCATCACATTTTACCCCAGTTGCATGCATAGCACAAGCCCAAGTATGAGCCATCTTTACTGACACAGACGTCTTTAAATAGGGGGAGATTATAAGGTACTCTTGGACACGGAATTAGAGCCTGCTATATCTTAATCTTTCCTATTTTAACACCACTTCCAAGATAGCATAGTTAAAGGTTAGTTGTTCATTAATCCCCGCTTTGCCTGGGTTTATAACTTGACAACATTTTCTTATTAGGCTGATATTACATCTCATCACTCCAGATATACAAGTTGTTTACATAATCCAATGTTCTATATATTTATCTAATGGTAGTTATTTTATGATCCCATTACTGTAGTACTTGATGGGGGCATCACAGAACTGCAAAAGTGGTTTCAGACGTACCAAAAATCTACTTCAAATCTAAAAAGTCTTCTCTTTTAAACACGATTGGAGATGGGCTCCCACACTGAGTCTGACTTAGAAAAAGATAGCCAAGAATGCTTTTGTTGGTCCAGATAACATCTGCAGCTCATTTGCTTCAATGACACAGGAATCACAAGAGGATTGGGCAGCAGGTTTTCCATGCACAGGACATGTAGCTGTGTGATAAAACTTCCCCTTTACCACATCCAAGCAAGTTTGAAATTTCAGTGAAGACACCATGCAACATTATGTGGTGAATTTCTCCACAAGTTCATGTTCCCTTCTCAGCTACTAAAAATTGGAGAAGTACAGGAAAGTGCAGGACAGAAACAACGGTGTGAAGAGTCTGCGAGACAAAAAGAGCAGACATCCCAGAACAAGCAAGGACCCATGTGATTGGGGACAAGTACTTTTTTAATCCCAAGAAAGTATTCCCCACAAGCTATGCCACCAGATCCTGCAACATCTTTAAATAAGCACATACAGATAGCAAATTCCTGTGAAAGGGAATTGCAGAACTACAACACTGTAGTGTACTGTAATGTCTCATGTGGGGAAAAGCGTAATACTTACAGAAACAGTGAATGGAGTGAGCTTCTTCTTATTAATAGCCCTCTCATCAATTGTATCAGGTTGGGATAAGTTAATCATCTTGCTGAAGGAGAAAAGATCAGAAAAAAAGCAAACGTCAGCCTTGCAATGCTTTGTGTAGCAAATAAAAACAACAACAAAAAACATTTGACATATCAAAACTCCCTCTCTTCTCCTAAAATACAGAAAGCTTTCAATAAAACCAGAAAAGAAAGAATCGACAAGAAAACAAGAAGGTGGGGATGCTATGTTACAGATACGCTCAGATACGCTCAGGAGCCTATACCCAAACATATTGTTAGCCAAGTATGCAGTAAGGCCAGACTAAAAAAACTCGATATAATCTTCCACCATTAAAAATCCAGGGGAGCTTTCCACTTACTTTAATGGAAGAGGATTGTGCCCCGGGACTCTCTAATGTGCGGGGTGTTACTAATACATTGTACTTCTACATGGCCTTCCACCCAAGGCCTGTTACAAAGCATTAACAGATAACCACACATCTCAGGACCCCAGGAGTTTATGCTAATTTTACAAATGAGGGAACTGAGCCAAGCATAAGTTAAAGGACAGGCTGCCAGTCTACTGCAGAGCTAAATCTATAACCCAAATCTTGCTGCTCCCAGGCCTGTGATTCTGCAAACACTCAACTGGACTTTGTAGTACGAAACACTGCAGGAGATTCCAATCGTTTCTGAATAATTTATTTAAATATTAAGTAAATAGAAAGGTGCAATGATCTCATTAGTGAAGAGGCTGTATCTTTCAACAAATACAAATTGCAGGAAAATGCAGTATCTTCATCAACAAGATCCTTGCACCTTTCCACCTTGACCTGAAGGATCCTTCAGCCAATTGGACTTGTTCTTTAGTGAAGGGGGTGCCTGTACCCACTGGCACACCACACCAGTACTTTCAGTACCTGCTGCAGGAGCAGAATAGAGCCATGAAAAGCTCCAGCCAACCCCCACTCCATCCCTGGGCTTCTTTTCTATGTGAGTAGCTAGTAGTGAGGAGCATCCAGAGGGAATTATGGATCCAGATCTTTAATTCTGGATTTAATTATGTATTAGTATTTTATGGATCTGTGAATAAATCAATTTAAAATCATTTTAAAAATTAAATGTGCATGCGTAAAATGGCCACAAGACCATTCTGCACCTGTGATCTTTGCTAAATTGGTGTCAGCAGCATCATCACCATTTTGGAAAAGGCAGCCAGTCTGCGCATGAGCTGACTGGCCACTGCACATGTGCAGACTGGCTATGTTTCTTCAAGATGGCAGTGAAACTGCTAGTGCCATTTGGCAAAAGGCCACACATGCACAGAATGGTCCAGTGGCCATTTGTGCATGCACGGTTATTTTAAAAAATATTTAATAGATTTTAAACTGACCCACAACATGCCTGTTGCAGTTCGGCACAGATTGATACAGATTAATCCGTACCTGTCCGTTATGAGCAGTTGCAGATTAATCTGAAACTGTGATGCCCATCCCTAGTAGCTAGAGCTGTGGAAGAGGAAACAGCACTCCTACAACAACAGCGATTGCGGTTGGCATACACCAAATCTCCTTTTCCCTCAACTACTGATGGAGGGAGAGGGGCATCCCACAAGGGATGAATGGATGTAGAATCCCTCCACATAGGAAGACCAAATGCCACCTCAATCCCAAGGGCCTTCTGCCAAAGCAGGCACAGCCATGGAATGATGGCACATGGAGCCAGACAGAATTAGCTAAGGATCCTGAATGAGGCAAAAGCGCCGTTCCTGGATTAGGATGTTCTGCTCAATGCCCAATGTGTTCATTAAAACTAGTCAAGCTGTGACTTTGTCAAACCTTGCCTTTCTTCCCATGTTGTGCCTGGCAACAATGCTCTTTGTTTTGCACTAGACTTACCAAAGCAGGACACCATCTGCAAGGGACTTGAAAAGACTGTTATCAGATGGATCCATGGGGAGAAGATGCTTACAGTCAGGATCATCTTGCAGAGCTTTATTTATCCAGTTAACAAAAGCAACCTTTTCTTCCTCTGAAAAACAGAAAATTACAGACTTGCTAATCTATGAGCTAGAACACTACAAAACACCATTAAAATAATGCAATTATAATAATCCTCATCTCCCCTCTCATCCCATTTCTATTCCCCGTCTATTTCCATTGATATTGACACCATCCACCCTATCATCCAGGCACATAGCCTGGGGGGATGATGATGAATTATTTATACAGCATGCAAATGAGCAGGAGTGGCGAAAAATGAATGCTCCTTCTACTGTCTTTTCATTCAGGGTCCCCCTTCTCACCCTATAACTAAGCTAAGCATGCGTAGCTGTGACTTCTTAATTTCATGAATGTACTGCTGTCTCTTCCCATGTTCCCCTCTCCCTGTCCCTGTCCATTTGAGCAGGAAGCCGCTCAAGGCAGCGACCCGTCTCCAATAAATCATTGTTCATTGCTAGACACGTTCCTGGTGCTATATAGGCCTCCTTCTCACTGGCCTTCCCCGGTCTCACCTTTCTCCCCTCATCTCTGTCCAAAACTCTGCTGCCAGGGTCATCTACCTCGCCAGTCGCTTCGACCATGTGCAGCCCCTCCTCTCTTCGCTTCACTGGCTTCCCCTTCCTGAACGAATCCTGCACAAGCTCCTAGTCTTCACCTATAAAGCTCTTCACAACCTTGCTCCCCCCTACCTCTCTGCACTTATCGCCCTCCATACTCCAGCCCGTGCACTTCGCTCCTCCTCTGTCCCTTCTCTCACCCTTCCACGCCTTCCCTGCTCCCCTAAGCGCCTTCGTCCCTTCTCACTTGCTGCCCCCCATGCCTGGAACTCCCTCCCTGTCCACATCCGCCTTGCCCCCTCCCTTCATACCTTCAAATCTCTCCTTAAAACTCACCTCTTTCGCTCTGCTCTGTCTGACTCTTTATCCTGCTGAGCCACTATTCCTATACCTACGATCGGTTTACCCTTATCCTTGCAACATGGACCTGCCTGCTGTCATTCTCATCGTAACCAAGCCAAGTACGTGCACTTGAGACCTCGCATCTTCATGAATGTTAGACCCCTTGTCTCTCCCTCTGTTCCCCTTCCTAAGTCTCTCCCCCAGCTCCTGTCTCTCAGATTGTAAGCCCTAGGGGCAGGGACCGTGTCTATTTTATTACTTTGTAAAGTGCCAGGTACACTGCTGGCGCTATATAAATGTTTGTTAATAATAATAATAATAATAATATAATTAAATATTATATCAGATAAATCTTATTTATTATTTGAAGAATTATATCCACACCTCAGTACTTTTGGTAAAGAATACAAATAATCAAGCCGTGACATCTGTATCAGATATCAGCAACTTAAAAAGATGCTAGGAAATGCTTTTTTAAACAAATTAATTAGAGTTCTAGCTTCACTATCTGTTCTAGCAAAGATGTCAGATTGAGCTGTATAGAGCCATGACCTACAGTCCTTTCATTGTGTCTAATTATTGAGTTGATTTTGATAGTGAACAATTTTTCCAGGTCTGCTTGGTTGGTTGGTTTTTCTTTCTTTCTAGTCCAAAAATCGAGTTTCTTACCCGAGTAAGAGTGCTGCGTCCCCTCACTGGAAATTGGGGAAGTTCCACCAATTGCTGTGATGCCCTGCTTTTTGTTTATTTTCTTTCGGAATGATTTGCTAATGTCTTTACTTTTCAGTTCTTGAATAACCTAGAAGAGGACACAAAAGAACCCCAACTACTATATTGCCAGTTAGTATTTTGACACCATTTCCTAGCTCCGAAGAACTGGATAGAATACACACTGTCCCAGGAGACTCAGGAACTGTGTATTTTAAGCGCAGGTGCTTGCTGGTTTTGTCACTATCTAATCTGCCTGCTTGCTCTGCAAAACAGTTTTAAGTGAACACATGTATTTTTAGTGTAGAATGCTTTTTGCCATGTCTTTTACCCTGGAATGTTATGTGCAATTTAGGAAGATGCTTGCCCTGTCATTGGACACACAGAAATTCAGACTATTTCTTTTATTGGACCAACTTGTTGGTGAGAGTATGTAGGCTTTAAGGCCACACACGGCCCTCCCACAGAGATGTGGGCCTGTGTCACTCAAAAGTTACGGCCAACTGCTATGGCCAGTATGCAGCAAAGTAGCAGCATAAGTTCATCCAATAAAAGAAGTAATCTTAATTATTTTGTCTCCATTTCTTATATTTGGGACTAACATGGCAACCACACACTCTTCTCTATCAAAGGCATATTTTTTGATCCATATAAGAATCATAGTTCTGACACCAAAATTACTTAGAATGGAAACAAAAGAAGAAAGAGAATATAAGACACCAACGATCTTCTGGTGGCTAAATCTAAACGTCTCTATTCCATTCTTGTCCTCCTTGATCTCTCTGCTGCCTTAGATACTGTTGACCACTCACTCTTGCTGGATTCCCTTCACTCCCTTGGCTTTTGTGGCTCTGTCCATAACTGGTTCTCCTCCTACCTCTCTGACCGCTCCTTTAATGTGTCTCTCTCCAACTCCGCCTCCTCCTCCTTCCCCCTCTCAGTTGGTGTTCCTCAAGGCTCTGTTCTTGGCCCTCTCCTCTTCTCGATCTATACCTCATCCTTAGGCAAACTCATTGCCTCCCATGGCTTCCAATACCACCTCTATGCTGATGACACTCAACTCTATCTCTCTACTCCCTCTCTCTCTCCCTCTGTTCAAGCTCGTCTCATCAACTGTCTCTCTGACATCTCTACCTGGATGTCTCAACGTCAACTCAAACTCAACATGGCTAAAACTGAACTCCTTATCTTCCCCCCTCATCCTTCCTCTCCTTCCTCACTGTCAATAACTATTGATGGAGTCACCATCCTGCCTGTCCCCCAAGCCCGTAGCCTAGGCTTCATCTTTGACTCAGCCCTTTCTTTTAAACCCTACATTGACTCTGTTGCTAAATCCTGTCGCTTCTCCCTCCATAACATTGCTAAGATTCGCCCTTTTCTCTCTGTCTCGTCTGCCAAAACTCTTGTTCATGCTCTGGTCATCTCTCGCCTCGATTACTGTAACCTCCTTCTCACTGGCCTTCCCCGGTCTCACCTTTCTCCCCTCATCTCTGTCCAAAACTCTGCTGCCAGGGTCATCTACCTCGCCAGTCGCTTCGACCATGTGCAGCCCCTCCTCTCTTCGCTTCACTGGCTTCCCCTTCCTGAACGAATCCTGCACAAGCTCCTAGTCTTCACCTATAAAGCTCTTCACAACCTTGCTCCCCCCTACCTCTCTGCACTTATCGCCCTCCATACTCCAGCCCGTGCACTTCGCTCCTCCTCTGTCCCTTCTCTCACCCTTCCACGCCTTCCCTGCTCCCCTAAGCGCCTTCGTCCCTTCTCACTTGCTGCCCCCCATGCCTGGAACTCCCTCCCTGTCCACATCCGCCTTGCCCCCTCCCTTCATACCTTCAAATCTCTCCTTAAAACTCACCTCTTTCGCTCTGCTCTGTCTGACTCTTTATCCTGCTGAGCCACTATTCCTATACCTACGATCGGTTTACCCTTATCCTTGCAACATGGACCTGCCTGCTGTCATTCTCATCGTAACCAAGCCAAGTACGTGCACTTGAGACCTCGCATCTTCATGAATGTTAGACCCCTTGTCTCTCCCTCTGTTCCCCTTCCTAAGTCTCTCCCCCAGCTCCTGTCTCTCAGATTGTAAGCCCTAGGGGCAGGGACCATGTCTATTTTATTACTTTGTAAAGTGCCAGGTACACTGCTGGTGCTATATAAATGTTTGTTAATAAAAATAATAATAATAATAATAATAATAATAATAGACACACCAATATTGTGTCCTAAATTCACCTGTCTGTGTTGTAGGCTGCAATACGCAGGTACAAATACAAACAGTTCTGCTAAAACCTGTGAAATTAGGATCTGCAACAGAAATGCCAACAGACCCTAGCTAATGGTAGCAAGTTGCTTGCACGCAGCTACACTACTAGGAATTCAAAACAGAAGTTGCCTGTAAGGTGGAAATAATGAATCTGAAGCTATTTGATTCTTACAAGTGAGGCCTTCCTGTCACTGAACCATGTTAAAAAAAATTGTCTTAAGATTTATTTATTTTTTAAATAGTCTAATATGACAGTTATTTGGAACAATAAGATAGTCATCTTGTATCACAAATGGGGTTCAAGATCTGTTTTTATAACAATCAGAGTTTGTTATAAGGCAGCACACAGACTGTTGTTTCCTTTCAAAAGACAGAAAGAGCAAGTTACCACAAATTCCTCCACCTTAGTCAAAATAGTCCTTCCAAGGTAACGGAGTGAGAGAGAAATCTAAAATAAATGAGAAATGGGATCTTATATCCTGAAGAAGCCCAACAACCAAACTATAAAGAAGAATAGCAGCCACCACTGAACTATGGCCAACTCTAAGGTGAGAAACTGCAGTGATTCACAGTACGCAGCAAAGCTATAGGACTAGAAACCGAGAATACATTAACTGACACTATTAGGAAAATTTAAAGGGAGTTACACAGGATGGAATCTAGACAACATACTAAGCTGATGCCCCTACACATATGGAAAGTAGGTCTTAAATGACCATGACCTCAGTTTTACATCTGTAAAAGGCCACACAGATTGAGCCCCCTGATTTACTGCCTGAGCACTGGTTCATTGTTGATAAAGGGTCTTTCCACATGGGTGCCCCCCCTCCACCACACACATGTGCAGTGGGGCTGGCGCCCATATGAATGCTGCGGCAGGTGCGAGGAGATGGGTGGGCGCCCGTGGGATCAGCACCCATGGTGGGTGGGTCAGGTGCGTGCACACTATCACACTCCACCCATCACCCACACACGGAGCAACTGGTTCCAAAGCTGGTTGCTCCGTGCGTGGAGATGGGTGTGCATCCATGGCAACAGGTGCACACCCACCTCCACCCGTTGCAGGTGCACACCCATCCCCCTACCCACCGTGACCCATTTGAAAAGGAGCTTACAGAAAATGCTTTCACCAACTCAATTCCCTGTCACCTGCTCCAATAGTTGTGTTTTGTTCAGTGGTCTCCCATCCAAGTTCTAATTTAGAAAGATGCTGCTTAGCTTGTCAGGTTTCAGCAACCACAGCATAAAAGCAAACAATAAACAAAGAGAAAGTAAGGCTTCTCTTCTCTGTTCCCAGAAATGATGCCTAAAGGCAACAATTAGAATTAGAAAGAACACCTAGATCTGCTGTTATAGGATAAAAATATTACATTTCAAAATAGTTGTTACGAAGCAAGGAAAGGGGTATGAAAATACCATCCTTCCAATGTCTGCATTATTCTAAAGACAGTTATTACATTTTTTTTAAAAAGCAAATGACTTTAGTATTAGTTACAAGCTTATTATGGGGCAGCGAGCAGCTGCATAATCGCCAATCAACTAGCATGCTATTATCACTATTTCCCCATTCAGACATCACTGAAGATTTACAATTACTGTCTCTTCTCTCAGAACAGTCTCCTCCCCGCCTCCATTTGATTTTTCTTCCTCTCTCCTGCTTTTTATAGATGATGGCACTTTGGAGAGTTTCGTTTCCGGCCAGGACACATTACTGTTATTTACACATCACTGATTCATTGCTGTTTGTACAACACCTTGACAATAAAAAAATTCTTGAAACAACTAAGGTATTACTTTCAGTGAATAATCACTGGGAGCTGGGTACCCAGCTCCTTTAGGCTTCATTGAAACCTTGAACCCAATCCTAAGTGTTATTATGCTCATTGCATTACATTTTAGTATTCTGCTAAGGCTTGCTGTGATGAGGCTGCACATTTCCAAATCAAGCACACAGCTGAATGCAAATGGGACATCACTGGAAAAATTGGAGTCCTTTTCCTCAGTAATAGGACAACCCAGGTCTTTTCCTGCTCATATGTCTGGTGTATGCTTACACTTCACCCACACTATGGATACAGAACCTGCCGGTGTTTTATATAAGGCAAACATACAGTATTAAATGGAGAGAAAATAGTTCAGATGATACCTTGTATTGGACCAACTTCTATTGGTGAGGGCATGCAAGCTTTCAAGTCACATAGGACTCTTCAACATTCTCTTTCTCTAAACATGCAGTATGCCACACAATATCATTTGTAAACTACTATTTTGTAATTATCTCACACTTCACTTATTGTGAACTAGTACCCAAACCCTTTGAGATAAAGAGTTGCCTGAGAAGATTGTCTTACTTACCGACACAAACTCTTCAAAGTTGATTTTCCCATCTTTGTTGTTATCGGTCACTGCTATAATTTTTTCTACAATTTCCCGCACTTTATAGCCGGGCAACGGAAGGCTTGCTTCTTTGAAAAGGTCTTGAAGCTCATAATCACTGACAAAGCCACTGTTGTCAATATCTGTAAAATTGGAAATTTGGGGTTTGAGTCTTTGTTTTTGATGTACCACAAGTTGCTATACAAGTTCCAACGAAAGAACACTTTAAATACAGTCATGAACTGTGATTTTAATTGCCAGAGACTCTGGCACTTCAAGTGCATTTAAGATTGTAGCTATCAGTTAGATTAATTATCACAGAGGATTCAGAAATTAGATCACAATCTAGTAGTCAAGGATGCAACATTTACTTCTGAAAAATATACTACATACCAGAAACATAGGGTATTTTCAGACGTTACGAGATCACAGTGAACCACGCTCAATTCCGCGTGGTGGCTGTGATCGCGTAACGTCTGTTGGGGGAAACTGATGTTTCCCCCCAGATGTTACCACGGCATGGGATTGCATTCAACACGTGAGCGGCCGAAGCGGCGGGACCGGAGGCCGCCGCGTGTCTAATGCAATCCCATGCCGGGGTGAACCCCGGCGTCTCATCTGGTCGGGCGCCACGGCCCGGGATCACCGGCGGGACCCCGGGACGTGGCGAATCTGGCCCGACGCGGCTGCCGCATTGGCCCCGCCGCCCGCCCGTCTCCCCAGAGGGCGGGTAGCGTGGAGGGGGCGGGGCCGTGCGGCCACACGTTGCGCCGCGCGGCCCCGCCCCCTCCCCAATTCCCCGCCGGGATCCCCCCGGCACGTCTGTTGCGGCGTGACGGGGTGATCCCGGTAGGGAAGGAATTGGGTGATTTCGGTACGGGCCCAACGGGCCCCGTAACGTCTGAAATCACCCATAAACACTCAAATGAATAGATTCTATAAATCATAACATAGTTGCATTGGGTCAATAGAGTAATGTGGATGTATAGAGGCTGCAGTCCAGATTTGGCCCAGATAATCCAAGTTACTACTTATTCGTATAGTAGTACTAAGTAATAACTAAACACCAAATTCAATTTTGCTAGGAATTTTTAGGAACTTTTTAAAATTTCCAGAGAAAGGGCAAAGGAAGAAGGCAAACTCTTGCTAATGGCAAATGCTGGATTTTAACCCATTTGATTTGTATAAACCAAAATCCTCTTTAAGCCTCAGAATGGAGTGCATGGCCAGGCTATTATTAATTCTATCCTTATAAACAATACAATAATAGTTTACAGCCAGGCTGCCTCCTATATAGTACAGGAGGTACCTTGGGAGAAAGGTATATTTAATTGTTTAGCCCAGCTGTGTTTCTTAAAGGAATTTTTCTCTCATTTAGACTGTAGTGGGGTTGGAAACTTAATTGAGTCTAGAATTGTTGATCAAGAGCTTCAGCTGTGGGATGAAGCCATAGCCAGGCAACAGGTCGTGGATCTTTATAACTTGTTTCCCTTACACTCCAAGGGGGCAAATTATCTCACAGCTCTGGATTTTAAGCTAAGAGTTCCCTTCTCTCTAGCTAGATTCAATCTATTTCCCTCAGCTGTGATGCTGGGCAGATATGTGGGTCTCCCATATAAGTTGAGCACTTGTCATTTTTGTAAGTCTCCAAGAATCAAATCTATTGGTCATGTCATTCTTGATTGTTCACTATATAATGACCTGCAAGCCAGCCTGGTGGAACTTGTTGTTAACAGAATTCCTCCTTGTAGTCAGAAGGCTCTATTGAAATGTCTTTTAGCAGATAGAGTCCCCTCTACGACAGAAAGAATAGCCAAAGTTTGTGCAGCAGCATTACGAGTGAGGAGGGCTCTTTTAGGGCAAGCTCAATTTTGAAATGTTTTCTGTTAATGGGTGGATCAAAGCTCATTTTTGTATTCTTTTATCAATTACATTTGTATGCATTTGGTTATCGGACATGTGTGTTATGTCTTTATTCTATTTCACTTTATTTAACGGTGTGTTTTCTTGTGTACATTATGATGGCTGATGCTACATAATAAATAAATAAATAAATAAATAAATAAATAGTTTACAGGTGCCACTGATTGCCTTGTACCAGGGTCTGAATTTGGCCCCTGGTGGTTTGTCTCCTGCTCTAAAAGCGAGGAAATTTTCTACTCCATAGCATTTCTGACAGTGGTAAGATGTTCCTCTGAAGAATGAATCCAACCTTGTCCATTTTAAAGATGACCTTGTTTAGCCAGTTTTATATTTGATGTATGAAATCTGGATTGCTGACACCTACAAAACTCTTGCTTCCAGAGAAGCACATTTAGTACATCTAATAGGAATTCACAGGAACATGGTCTAGCAAGGTTTTCTAGAGAATGAAGAACCTGGCACAAATTTCACATGGTACTAGGATATGTTTATAATTTAAATCAAGCACATTGTTACATCAGCAAATGTATATACCGCTAGTGCCAGCACTTTCCCAACACACAGCAAATTATTTAGCTGTTGGGCATTGTTCCTTCGATGCATTATTTATTCAAAATATCAGTTAATAAATATTGCATGGTTACCAGTCAAGCTGATCTGCAATTCACGTGCTACGTTTTACAGAAACACACCTAGTCTTTTTAGTTTGCAAAGCACTGACTTAGCAGTTTGGTTAGCTATTCTATGCAATGGCGTGTATGCAGGAAGCTCTAACCCCAATATTTACTGTGCAAGCCAAGCTTGGAGGAAACAGTATTATCAAGCCACTACTCCTGTGACTAAAGAATTGGAGGCAAAATAGTTCAGCAACTTTTGTTGAGAGAGAATGCAGGCAGATTAGACCCTTCCTCAGAAATGTAACAAGACATACTAAAAGCATCCACTGGCTGAACTGCCCCTATGAAGAAACATAAGGAGGAGCAACTACACTATTCAGTATAGAACCTGCTCCTCCAGATAGGGTGTTTTCAGATAAGACACTCCCCACCCACTAACCCTCCCACCCACTATACATGTTACAGGGCACCCATAGGACAACACTGCAGCCCTACAACATGTATAGTGGTGGGGGGGAGGGGAGTGTCTTGTCTGAAAATGCCCATATTTCTTTCAGTTCCTCCCCCTCACCTTCAAAAAGCACCCAAAGGCTTTTCTGTTTGCCAGGTGCTTTTAGAGGATTTACCACTGGTTTCCCTTAATGTATTTTTTTTTTCTCTCCCTTTCTAACGGTTTTAAATGGATTTTAAGTTGTTTTATGGCGTTTTATTGATTTTGTACTAATGTTGTGAAACACCTCAAGCCCCAATCGGTGGGGGAATGGGTTAATATATAAATATTATTTATAATAATTAATTAATATTATTATTATTAATAGTTGAGCTAAAATGAACTAGACACTAAGGTGAATCTCTTGATTATGTATTCCCTGTAAGAAAATGTGAAAGAACCCAGAGCTAGTGCTGAAACAAATTGGCTGTTCCTGAATCAGCAGGAATTTTCATCATTTTTCCTAGAATCTTGATGAATTTTTGCTATCATTTTCATGTTTCTTCCACACCCATTTGCCACTTTTGGTATTTCTGCCAGCATATTTCCATCACTTTTGTTTTTTCTATTGTACAAAAATGACAAAATAAAAAAAAAATTCAATGACATTCATGGATTTGGTATTATACTATCCTTAGCAGTGACACTGTGTAATAGGACGTTGCTGAGGAGTAGAATATAAACCTCATGGTCTAACTCATACACTGCCTTCTATCTCATTTCTCCAAGCTCATCTTTCACTGAAGGATAGGTTTCCTAGACAAGCCATTGACTTATGCACATTTCTTGTCTGCTGTTCTAAAAATGTGCCTGTAAGTGACTGGTGAGTTCAGGCTAAAGGAAATGCAATTCTCAGGAATGTAAATTAAAAAAGAAAGAAAAACACATTTTTAAAAAAACAATGAGGGGGGAAAAACATGAAAACGAAGAAGAAATAAAATAAATACTGATCAACAAGGGTATTACATGATTTTGTAGTGGGAAAGTGAGGTCCAGTTAATATAGAATTATTCAGTTAACATATTTACTCTTAAAGTCCCACCTGCAAAGACCCCGTCAAGCATGATAAATTATACTGAGTT
Source organism: Sphenodon punctatus (assembly GCA_003113815.1). Classification (NCBI taxonomy): domain Eukaryota; kingdom Metazoa; phylum Chordata; class Lepidosauria; order Sphenodontia; family Sphenodontidae; genus Sphenodon; species Sphenodon punctatus. The sequence continues at coordinate 476,379 of QEPC01003437.1, forward strand.
ATTTATTAACATCTTACTCTCTACAAAGGTAAAATGAAGGCTTATCAGCCCACTCATAAACGGAAATCAGATTTAACTAGATGTAAAAAAAGAAAAAGACAGAAAGGAAGCCATCACTAAAGTGTGGTTGTAGCCAAATTAAAAAGGAAAGGTTAGATTTAGGCCTGTGTTTAAAACATTGTTTTGAGATCTGACCTGACACATGAGCCGGGGCACACATTAGATTTGATGTTTTGCACCAGCCTGGATACAAGAGTTGTGATTATTGGGGGTATTATTACAACACTGTTGTCGTGGTAGGATCATTACCTTCTGAAAGTCCAGATCCCTCGTCAGGGTGGTGGACGGGTTAGGTTAGTCCGCTCCCAGAGGCTAACGTATCTGACTGGTTTCTAGAATTCTCTGGGGGATTTACCTACTGGCCTTTGCGGCTACTCTGTTGATGATCTGGTTGCTTGTGTAATGACATTTTGTCCATGGCCATCAACATGGTTGCACCCAGGTGTCTGCTGCCACCGCTGCGGCAGTGTAGGTCCCCTGGTATATGGAAGCCCTGAGGCAGCTGAAGTGGGAGGGTAGGAGGTTAGAGCACAAGTGGCACTCAACTTGCACTGAAACCAACCAATTGGATTGTTTTTAAAGGACTATGCCGTGGCTGTGATGGCAGTGAAGAAAGTTTTCTTCTCTGCCATCATAGCGTCTCCAAAGTCTCATCCAGCAGTTGCTGTTCCAGGTGGTGAGGGGTCTAGTTAATCCGATCTGCCTCTGTCCAGAACCAGTCATTCAATGCCCACTGTGACATTTTTATTAATTACTTTGCAGACAAAAGTGCTTGTACTCACCATGACTTGGGTGCTGCCGTTTTTTCTATGAAATCAGTTTGAGACTAAGAAAGCCCAGTCTTGTCCTGTTTATCTGGATCAGTTTCAATCGGTATCACCCACTAACATCAGGGAGGTGCTTGGGGCATTGAGAGAAACCAGTTGTGAATTAGATCCTGGCCTGTTCTGGCTGGTGAAAGCCAGTCGGGAGATGCTGGGACCACTGCTGGCTAGGATTCTCAACACTTCCCTAATGGAGGGCAGGATGTTGGGCGCCCTCAAACTGCAATTGTCCGGCCTCTGTTCAAGGAACCATCTTTGGATGCTGATTCCTCAGCCAGCTATCGGCCTGTTTCTAACCTTCCCTTTTTAAGGAAGGTTATTGGACAGGTGGTTGCCGGACAGTGCCAGGGGAAAATCTACCCTGTTAATTTTTTTAGATCTTTTGGCGACCTTTGATAACGTTCATCACAATATGTTGACATTTTTTAATTTATTTACATTTCTTAGCCTGTCTTTCCCACCAATGCCGGCTCATGACTTTCAATCAGAAATGACTGTGGGATCTGTCACTCTTGAGTGGTTTCGCGCCTTTCTGTTGGGGAGGTCCCAGAGAGTGGCGATGGATAATTGCTCATCATCTTTTCGAGACCTACCCTGTGGGGTCCCGCAGGGTTATATTCTGTCTCCCCTGCTGTTCAATGTGTATATGAGGCCACTGGGCAAGGTAATTCAGAGGTTTGGGGTGAAGTGTTGTCAATATGCTCAAATCAAATCTTTATTTATAGCGTGACCTTGCCAAATTGCCAAATTTCACAAACTTGTACAGTATAAAAAACTCCTTCCAAGCATCCGAATATAAAATCCTTACCGCATAAATGTAAGGATAAATAAAAAACATACCAAATATAAATTACCTTTAAAACCATACCAGACAGTTATATACAAAGCATCCTGCAAACACTTAGCACAAATATAAATTTCTAAAAACATAAATAATAATAAAACAGCAAAAGTACAAAAGTAAAACAGTTTAGTAAAAAACCAAATTAGGTGTCATGATCCATATCCCTATCCATAAATTTGAAATTTAGAAATTTACTTCTGACTACATAGGCTTCCCTTAAAAGGTTTGCTACCCCCCGTGTTAGTTGTGCATCCTTTCCTTCGAGCATAATTCTTTTGAGAGTACTTCCGTCCCTTCCAGGAAAGTGCTCTAGAGGAGAAGCCAAAAAAACTTTCCTCAACTTGTCATACAGCCGACACTCAAACAAAATATGCTCAACCGATTCTGTTCCTAAATGATCGTATGGGCAGAGACGAGATGCATACGCAATATTATCTATACGCCCTTCTAAAACTTTGGAAGGCAAAGAATTCAGCCATGCGCAGAAAAATAAATATCTAGATTTAAAAGAGAGATTCTGCGAGAGATATGAGGCCATATCACCCCGGGCTGGAATTAAGTGCAGATAATCACGTAAGAAAGGTGTTATCCTAATTTTTGCTATGGCCTGCTGTCTACTAATATCCTTAAGTCTTTGGATCAGCTCTAATCTCATCCTAGCCACTTCTTTAGACAGAATATATCTCTCAGAAAAACCTAACTGAGCGAAAAGAGCTTCCATACCTCTTCTCCAAGAACTTTTATGAAAGTCATCCCATATTGCTCTCAGTAAAGGGTTAGTTGAGTGAGATGTTTTAAGCCAAAAAGCAAGGGCATTTCTCTTGGGTCACCAGTTCCCAACTGGCCTGTCCCAATTCAAGCCTGATAGCATCCATTGGAACTCCTCTTGGTGCTCTTAATAAAAGCTGTAGAAATTTATTTTGTGGGCGGTTTAAATCTTTGGGGGAGGGGACCGCTCATAATTCTGTACTATAAAGGAATTTTGCTTGCACTTTAGCATTAAATGCACACACAGCCCAGGTCAACTCCGACCTCCCAAAGTGAACAAATAGTCTAGCTATTGCCAGTGGTGCACCCCCTATAGACGCTATTGCCAATTTATAATGGGAACCTTTATATTTAAAGGTTTTAACCTGTTGTAACTGGTTTTCATCTAATGCCCATGAGTAGATCCTTCTCTCGTTTGAGAAAACTAGGACTTTGGACTTCTTGTAATTTATTACTAATAGATTGTCCCGACAATATTGAGCAAAAGCTCGTAGTTGTCTTTGTAGGCCCACTTTCATCTGAGACATTAGCGCCAGGACACCGGCATATAGGAGACAGTCAACTTGCCTAGTTCCTATATTAGGAAGATGATAGTTCATACAAGTCAGAGATGGTACCACATCATTTATAAAAATGTTGAAAAGAGTTGGAGCTAAAAGGCAACCCTTCCTTACTCCCCTTGATGTAAATATCTTATTAGATAGATTTCCCTGGCTGTTCACTCTAATGGTAACTGAGGCCTGCTTATGTATGTGCTGAATAAGAAAGAGAAGATGCAGGTCGATTGCAAGAGATCTTAATTTCTCCCAAAGAATATCTCTGCTAACAAAGTCAAAGGCAGAACGTAAATCAAGAAAGGCCACAAAAAGCCTTTTGTTTAAGTTTGTGTATTTACAAATTAGATGGTGCAGGATCAAAGTTTGATCCAAAGTAATTCTGCCTTTTTGGAAGCCTGCCTGTTCTGAGTGTATTATTTTACATGATTGTGGTCATGATGGTTGGTTGGTCTTGTAACCTGTGGGGTATTGGGACTCCTCTTATTGATGGAGTCCGGCCCCATTTGGTTGAACAAGTTCACAGCCTTGGTGTGCTTCTGAACAGAGTCGGCCCCAGAGTTTGTGAGGCCATGTGCAAAGTCTTGGTGCGGGGCCTAATTTGCATAATTAGGCCTGACCTAATTATGCAAATGTATAAATTTACATAAAACTCCCTCTGGACAGGAAGGATTCCCATTCTCCACCCCTCCGAGCAACCATGGAGAAGCATGACCTCCTAATGCTTCCCCCCCTCCCCAGCTGAGTGTCTACCACCACTCCCCAGGAGTGGTTCCACTGCAGGGGCAGCCAAGCAGGCAGTGAGGCAGGCACAGAGAGACTGACTGCATCCACTACCTTACTGGGGGAGGGGGTGAGCTTGGCCAGTCTGGCCTCCAGGGCCTGTTGCTTCTGACTGCCGGTGCCACTTGTGCCTTTTACATGCATGCGGTGCAACCAGTCCAGAGGTACTGCTATCACACACACACGACACCCAAAATGCAGCTAGCTTATTAAATGCATTATGCCATGAAAAGAGACATATAACCAGTTCATTTGTGCCCCCATAATTAGTTCATGCTGCCCCCACCCCATAACCAGTTCATTTGTACCCCCACCCCCATATAGTCAATTCATGCTGCCCCCACCCATAACCATTTAATTTACACCCCCGGGGCAGCGTGAATTGATTATATGGGAGCGCAAATGAACTGGTTATGTGGTGCGGGTTTAAAGACAGTATTCCTGTTAGCAATAACTTCATTAAGAAGAGTTAGTGAAATAGCAGCCATAATAATCTCAGAACCATATTTGCAGATTTATTTTCCAAGATAGAATAGATATTGCTTTACATCCTAATTCCTACCTAAGATAGTATAAGTAAGACAGTTGTGAGAATGTGGCCCTTTTTACACGGGCCTCTCCTCCCAGCCATGAACACGCAGATTTCTGTGTGTTCATGGGTAGGGGAGCCCTGTGTGAATGATGTGTGCACACGCCCATGGTGAGTGGGGGTGCGTGCGCGCTCGCCTAACATGCAGCCCCACTCACCCCCCACTCATCCCCATGCACGGAGCAACTGGGGGAAACGGTGGTTGCTATGTGGGTGTGGATGAGTGGGGAGTGAGTGGGGATGTGTGTGCAGCCGTGTGCATGACCCACCCATGCACTGGCGCGCCCATGGACTCCCCACCTGGCGGAGCCATGTAAAAATATCATGTGAGGAGCCACTCAAAGAAGAAGAGAAGGTTGCTACCTTGTAAACAAGGTTCTTTGAGATGGCTCCGAATATTCGCACACATACCCACCCTTCCAGCCCTTTTCTTATATTTCTAGAAAGGGTTGAAAGGAACTGTCATTCAGAGGGGGAGGGTTCTTTTTATACTAGAGGAGCTCGAGACCATTATGTGGTCTATTATTTGAATAGGGTGAGCGTGCACAACCCAGTTATGAGAATGTTGGGCGCCATCTCGAAGAACCTTCTTTACAAGGTAGCAACCTTCTGATCAGCACATGCGGAGGAGCTGTTTGTAAACAAACAGCCTTATCTCCAAGCCCCATCGAGTGTGCTGCTGCTGCTGAGCTACTAGAAGGCAGAGGCAGGTGAGGGATGGGGTTTGGATCCAGAGAGGGGAGGAAGAATCACTTACTGGGGGAGAAGCTGGCTGCAGCCTGCTGCCCAGCCAGGCAACTGCGGGGCCACAGCTGGCCACGGAGCCATGTGCGGCCCCGCACATATGACACATGCCTGGGCCTGGACCTGCTTCTGGACCCCTTGCTCCACCGGGATTGTCTGGTTGCGGCAGTGGCCAGGAGTGCTTTTAGCCAATTCCATCTGGTGAGGCGCCTGCGGCCTTTTCTTTCTGATTCAGATCTGGGCACTGTCATCCATGGTTTCATCACCTCAAGGCTAGATTACTGCAATGTGCTCTACATGGGACTGCCCTTGAAGACTGTTCAGAAGCTGCAGATGATGCAGAATGAGGCAGCCTGGATCCTTACAGGGGCAGGTTGCCAGGAGTACATAACACTGGTACTCTGGAGTCTTCACTGGTTGCCTATTGTCTTCCAGGAACAATTCAAGGTGCTGTTTTTGACCTAAACAGCTTGTGATCCACTTATCTGGAAGATCACTTAGTCTACCATGTCCATTGTAGTCTATGTGGTCAGCTGGAGATGCCTGCCTGGAGACACCAGTTTTTAACTGTTTTCACACAGACAGGGGTGGGTGGGGAGATGGGTAGGTGTCCCTTTACACAGACACAGACACAGACACAGACACAGACACACACACACACACACACACACACAGGGCCTCCTCCAGTTTTCCGGATGGCCCCATGGGTGGAGATGGGTGGGTAATGGGTGTAGGTGTGTGGAGATGGGTGTGCGCCGGGAGCGTGCACACACAAACACTCACCACCCATAGTGTTTATACGGGCACAAACCCAGCGCACCTCCAGCCTCCCACCAACAGCCGACCTGTTTCCACGCATGCTCTCCCTCCCCACCGCACACCCACAAGAACACCTGGCGGTGGGTGGGGCCATTTGTGTGAAAACAGCCCTAACCTCCAACAACAAGGCGGGCGTTCTTGGTCACCGCTCCACAGCTGTGGAGCTTTCTCTCCCAGGAGGTTCATTTATGCCTGGCTGGAGAGTCTTTAACAAGCAGCACAAGACTGTTTTATTCACAAAGGTGTTTGGCAGTGGGGGCTGGGGGGAGGGGAATTGTGCGGGGATAAGGGGGGAGTTAGGAAGTTGTGGTAGAGCAGGGTTTGAGGGATGGTGTAGGGTTGTGGGTTAATTTATGTTTTTGTATTTTTTATTGTGTTTTATATTTGTATTTTATATTTTAATCTTGTAAGCTGCCCTGAGTCACCTTTGGTGGGAAGGGTGGGGTAAAAAATTAAAATAATAATAAAAAATAATACCGCCTCCCCACCCAACCCCCTCTTACATCCCTATGCCAGAACCACACACCACCTCACCCCAGTTCCCTACAACCTATACCTGCCTGCCAAATGCTTTTTCAAATAAAAAAAGGCTTACACCACCTGTGGAAGACACTCAGGCCTGGACTCAAGCAAACCTCCGGGGAAGGGAGTTCCAAAGCATTCAGGCAACGACCGAGAATGCCCCCCCCACCCTCCCGCGAGCCCTCACTGTATGAGCAACTCTAACCGACAGTACCCACGGGCAGGCACTCCCCGGCTGTTCCCAGGGCCGCAATGGGTGGGTTTTGTGGGGTTTTTCTATTTTAAATGTTTTATGTATTGTAAGACACCCTGAGCCTTTGAGAAGGGTGGCATTATAAATTCAAGTAAATAAAATAAAATAAATTTACACTAAAACATTTCAGATTTTATTTCACACAAAACAGAATTTGATAAGGATTTAAATCCTCACCATAAGACAACAGCAATAGCCTAGTGCATGAGAGCAAGAAAATGAGGTTGTTTAGCAGCAAAGTAAAATTGACTGACCTTTAGAGAAAAATGCAGGAAAAGTAAATTGATGATACAAAATGGTTTTAAAAATCCTCAAGATTTTAATTTAACAAAAATAAGCTTCCTATTGCTAACACAGGTGAGAAAATTAATACTTTTGAATCTTATGTAGCCCTTAATATAATTTTAAAGATATAGGGCTCAATCCAATTGTCTGCTTATGCCGGCGGCAGGCACAGGATACAATTGGGTGGCACACACTCAGGCGTGCGCACACACACCCCACACACAGCAAGCTGCATGGGGAAACAGCATATCCTCTCCGATGCGACCCCCCGAGCCCACAGACACTGCATCCTGCTCCATGCCCCAGGCTGCGGAGTGTGGGGGCTTGGGGGGGGTCACATTGAAGGGGGCACGCTGTTTCCCCATGCAGCTTGCTGTGCGCGTGGGGTGCATGCTTGCCTGAGCACTAGCACACTTTCCACCCACTGCGCCTACCACCAGTGTAAGCCGGTAGTTGGATTGCACCCATAGGCTGCAATCCACCAATCACTTGCGAGGGAGTAGCTCTGTTGAAGTCCATAGGGCTACTCCCAATGGGATTACTCCAGAGTAAGTGGTTGGTGGATTGCAGTCATTGTGCAAATTCATATTGTTTATGGCAACTTGATTACTTTCATATCTCTCACCAAACACGCACCTATTTTACTGAACGCTTCCCTTAGTTCTTCCAATTCTTCACGAGAAATAGTGGTGATGTTGTTTTCCATCTTTTGACAGCAACAGGAGTCTCTTCAGTCCTTTATGCCTAGGAATAATTAACAGTCAGTGTTATAAGTTATCTAAATGCCCAAACAGGCATTTACTTATGCCACTAAAATGTGTAACCGGACGTTAAGACGTACCATGCCCTCTATGTAATCTCTCGGGATTGCCCTACCTTTAGTGCTATGAGTAACTCTTTTGAGTGTGCCAAATATCTAGCTCTGCCCTCTATTGCAACAATGACTAAGAATGTACAATAGCCTCACCACCTGCGTTCATACACCCACTATTCTTAGCTTGCATGGCACAAACATCTACCAATAATCTGCACGCTTTAATAGGCATCTCATGTTTCAGGAAGCCCAAGTTACAGAATAACTCCAGTGCAGCAGAAAACTGTATTCACATATAGGACTGGCACTATGCCTGATGCTGCAATATGATCAGTTGCACCCTAGGTAACTGGCTAAAAAGGGAAAAGGCTGTGGGAAAACAAGTTTTGGTATAGCTACGTATGCACTGTCTGATTTCCAAGTAGAGAAGACCCTCTTTGTGCGGCTCGCCCCTCTCTTGCATAGAAGTATATGGGTGTCACTGATCAGCTGTGTGACCTTGGAACAGTCCCTTCACCTCTTCCCCTTGTCTCTTTTATCTATTTAGATTGCAGGCTGCTATGACAGGGCTTTCTACTTTCTGTATGTTTGTACAGTGTCGCTGTCTAGAATAATAGGGGATTCTCTAGGCATGAATGCAAGACAAATAATAAACAACAAAAAGGCATCCCTGGTGCAGAGGACTTGGAAAGCATCAAAAATAACTAAGGATTAAGCTTCAAATCCATTCAAAAACAAGGTCTTCCTAAATTTTAAACTGCTCAATCTCCTTCCTTTTCTTCCGTTCGGCTTTCATGCGTATGTTCTTTTGGCCACAACAAAAGCAAGAAAAACAGACTATAAAGCAGAGGTGTGGAACCTCAAGTCCGGGGACCAAATGCAGCCTGTGGTATGTTTGCATGTGGTCCCTATATCCAGTTCCTACCTCCAACCACTGAAAAATCAAGTTCAGTACAAGGGAAGCAGAGATGAGGGCATGTATACAAGAACAGGGGACAGATCCATGGGCCAGATCCAGGATCTGGATCCTCTTTTCTTGAGTGCACCCTTTAAGCACCCCTGCCTCCAACGTCTATGTGGCCCTTGGAGCTTGTACTAATTTTCAACGTGGCCCCCAACTGGGAAATGTTTCCCCATCCCCAGCTTTGGTGTTGGATCTGGAAAGGGGCCACAAATTTTTTTTTCCAGGGCTGCATTTGGCTCCCAGGCCTGAGGTTCCCTGCCCCAGAGCTAAAAGAGAGCAGAGTAAATTCAATGTCATTCTTGTTTTCTGTATCACATACGGTTGTTAATTTATACTAGCTCTTCTTTATAAAATATCATGAGAGAGAGAGACAGCTTCTCTAGCGGCCCAGATTCTATTGCATGTACATAAACATGCATATTCTAGTAAGAGAAGCTACAGCAGGAGCAAGAGAACAACAAGGCACAGCAGAGGACACAAGGAGCCTGGCGTTAATTAGTGCATGTCATTCTGCAAGTCGAGTGCTCAACCGTAAAATCTCACCTGGAAATTTTGCCAAACAAATTAATCCCAAGAAGTTGGACAAACTTTGCTAACTAATTGTACAAGCTATCAAATCTTGCTGTAGGATACACAAATGAAACAAGATCGCAGAACTGGAAGAGAATGGCTGACAGGTCCATACTACCTAAAAATAGCCGAAACTGGTTTGCTTTAGTCTTATGAACAATCCTGTGACTTCTCATTGGAAGATGGTGAGCAAATGTTGCTCAGTTGTTTGAATAACAAGACAATTAATTGAAAGTATCTGAAATTTTGAAAAATTATGTGATCTGGCCACTGATGGGTATAAAAAGAGAATTCCACTGAAACTTTTATCTGCATTCACTACTGTATTTATATATGGTATGTGTGTTCTTATGTATTTGTATGCATTTTTATAGCATCAGATAAAGAAGATAAAGGGTTCTTAAAGATTAGTATTTTCTCTTGCTGACACTAAGCTCCAAAGACAAAATTCTGCTCACTTTGTGCATGAACATATTACAATTGCTTTCAACATAACTTTCAGAAACTTTTTTCACCAATCATTGGTGAGTTTGGCAACAGCCGCCTCACAAGAATCTTACGCGGTTCCTCTCCTTGTCCCCTCCACCTGTCCCCTTGACCCTATTCCTTCTTGACTCCTAACTGCTATTGCCCCCACCACTCTGTTGCTCATCAATCATCTCTCCCTCTCCACTGGTTTCTTCTGCTTTCAAACATGCCACTGTCTTCCTTATCCTTAAGAAATCTGCTTGCACAGTGGATTTGGTTCTGAATGTGGGTGGAGATTTAAGTCTCTTTCCTGTATGTCACTAGATCTTGTTTACGATCTGGATAAAAATGGATCTAAAGCCATTCTCCAGGATTCCACCTTGCCAAGCTTCCCTGCAAACATGCTTCTTCACACTAAAATACGAAAGAATCCACACACCAAGTGCAGCGTCAGAATGGTCAAGGCAGAGGAGCATGGCGAGAGGTCTCAGGTAATAAGTCTTGTTGTAAGAAATCCTACAAAATATAGGGTAAAAAAACACAACCACCACTAGTCTAAGATAGATAAATCAAGTGACAGATTTTTTTATTTCAGGACCAGATTTTCAAGTGCTTATCACCTGAAATCAGGGCCAAATTTTCAAAGGGGCTCAACTCCAATAGAGGCCCCAAGATGAGGTTTTCCAAGTACTTCTATGACTAGTTCAGCTATTTTGAAAAACCCTGAAAAACCTCTTGAAAACCTGATTACATTTAAACCTTAGTTGCTCACAACCGGTGAAGGAAGTTGCAAGAGTGGCATGTTTGGTCCTTTCAAAAAGGAGGACTAAAAGCCAAGTTAAAATGTCAGGAAGCCAGAGCAAGAAAGCAGTAGCATGTCTAAATCACTATCATTATTTTCTTATCTATAGGACTGTTAAAAATAGCCAAATCTCAACAACAATTATTTATCAAGAGGTACATTATCTTTACTGCCTCAACTCTTGTTTGTTTTGTTCAGAGGTCATGTTTTCTGTCACGTTCTGTTTCAGGAAAACTGAATTCTCCAATTCCTGACATGTAGGTTACTTTAGCAACTAAAAATAGAAATCTGTGTCCTTGAATGCAAACGGCTTAATTAATACCAACATGTGCTTTAAAGGGGCTGCTTTAAATACCTTGTTATAAATGACAGATAAGATCTGTGAAAGGCAAAAATGATACAAACTCAAAGCTAAATTTCTGGGTTGCAGTAAATAGTAATTTTTCAGGATCAATTCAAATATAACATGTTAAAAGCCTGCCAGATTCTTCTACAGACATTAGAAGCTAGTCATTTAGCTTTCATCTGAGCCAAATAATAGCATACACCCCAAATATGCAAGCTCCTTAACACTCTTTATTCCAAAGGCTCCACTGCATTAGTAGTTCACTAACCAGGTTTAATAGCATTATGAATTTTATCTTTCTTTTCTAAGAAAGAAAGCCTGACAGTCTTTCAAGTCTAAAAAGCAATGCACTTTTCATCATGTTTATCACAGATTTGTAATAAATAGACATTCAAATTATATGTAGTTTGGGGTCCCCTGTGGTGCATCTTGTAAAGTAAGACTCATTCTTTAGTTTATTATTATTCTGCAAAGGACTAAAGGAGAAAGATTTTAATCAGTCACTTCTGAAAATAGCCGCTAATTTAGCCTGCTCTTCAAAGCAAAGTGAACAGGTCTTGTGTCATGAGAATATTTGGAAGATTGCAGCCACTATCTGTAGCCCATATTTGTTTAATATCTTAATTACATTACAGTAACCCTATACTGGTTGTTTTCAGATGAGCAAGTCGTTACAGGGGTCCATGGTTGCAGACAAATGTTGTAAAAAAGAACCGCAGCTTCCAAAATTTTGTTAGTAAGGGGGGAAATGAATCAAAAGAGCCTCTCCATAAAGCAGGTCACATGCTTTTAGATACCTTAAGTGTCTCTCACTCTTATCACAGGGTGTTTTCAGACATGATGCTAACCCCAGTTTAACCACACTTGAACATTTCTTATACATGTTGCAGGGCTGTATTGGTGCCCTATGCAGCCCTGCAACATTCATAAGCAATGTTTAAGTGTGGTTAAACTGGGGTTATCGTCATGTCTGAAAACACCCACAGTTTGTTACACTAGTACGAACCTCACCTTAAAAAAAGGTATATCATATGAATCAAGTGCTGCCGCATTTTTAATACTTAAGTTGTCGTATTTAATAAAACTTTATTAAATTTCAGGAAACTCTTTTAAAATCAAATATATAATCTAATACAGAACATTTATTGAAGAAACAAGGAATTCATCCCACCCCCCACACACACACCTTTTGAAATTTTGGGGTCATTCACAACTCACAAGGTTGCTCTACACAGGCCAAACTTTTCACACAGCCTTGGTACCTATAGGGTAAGGCAGCATGGATTGCTCTCCATGAGCTTCCTCACTTGATGTGGGCATTCTGTGATAGAGCACTCAGAGTGGCTTTGCAGAACAGCTAGTGTGGAAATGGAGAGAGAAATCAGCACAGATAAGATGGGAACCTAACCAGAGAGGCACCAGGACATGGAGGCAAATGGGAGGGAATATGGACAACATACATGACATTTTATAGAGCATCCCAAAGGCAAATACTATGGAAAAGAGGACAGTAAAAGTGCTATGAAGAGAGCAAAGACAATGAAATATTTATGCATTCTCTGTATTCACAAAAAACATAACTGTAAAAATAAAAGACTCCTTGCATTTTAAGGGTTCGAGGCAGAGTCTGCACTATGATTTTTTAAGGGGTGGGAGCACTGTACCTTAACTTTTGGCATTCTTGTTTTAATGTAACCCAGATTCGTAAAACCAGTGTGCTCAGCTTATGGCAGGCTTCATGAAAGCACCTCTTGAATAATTAAAACCCAGCAATTTTTGTCATGCACAGGTCTGAATAAACCAAGATCATTACGAGGTCAGTTTAGAAAAGGAAGTGGGGTTTTATGCTAATCTTGAGTTGAGTATGACCTTTTGTGTAGGAAGACAAGTGTATATTACTTAATATTTGTATTAATGATCCAATCAAAATAGGGATCCCTATTGTGCTAGACACTAAACAAGCACATAGGAAGACTCCCTTGCTCACCCCCACTATCCGCTGCTTCCACTCCTGCTCTTGAGCTGCTGAGCTCCTCTGGTAGAAGTCCTATGAACTAGGGATGGATGAAAAATTCTGCTGCTTCCGTTTTTTGGTCAGAACAGGCCCATTCCGATTGAAAATTGGAACTGCCAATATTTCATCTAATTTGGATTAGAACTGGATAAAATATTAAACCATGCATAAAATGACCCAGTGGCCATTTCGCACATGTTCAAAATACTGCCCTCATCCAAAGCGGCAGCAACACTACCACTGTCATTTTGAGTAAGGGCAGCAGCCATTTTGTGCATGTGTAATTCCCTGTTCCTCCAGTTGGGATTCTGACTGGCACAGATGTTCCAATAGGAATTCCGGTCAAAAAAAGTTATAGCTGTTCCATTTCCACAGAAATGTTCTGAAAAAACAAAACAGCTATTTTGAACCACCTCTACCATGAACTTGCCATCTCCATTTTAAGTTCACCCTTTCTGCCTTTGGCTCTGCCATTTCACTTGCCAAACAACATTTCTACTCCACCCTGACTGAATCTCACTCCTGCAATCCCCGCCATCTCTTCTTGACCTTCATCTCCCTTTTCCTCCTTCCCCTTCCACCCACTCTGCGCAGGGCCTAGTCCCCTTCTTCAATGACAAGATTGACAAAATCCACTGTGGTCTTCTTCTCACACATCTTACTCCCCATTTCCTTCCCCACTTCTCCTATTTCTCTCCTCTCCAATCCTCCTCCTCCTCTCCAGTTTCCCTTAATGAGATCACTTCCCCCCTCCTCATGCAACCCCTCCACCTGTCCCTTTGACCCTATTCCTTCTCAACTCCTAACTGATATTTCCCCCACTACTCTTTGCTGCACATCAATCATCCCTCCCTCTCCACTGGTTTCTTTCCCTCTGCTTTCAAACATGCTACTGTCTTCCTTATCCTTAAGAAGATCACTCTTGACCCCTCCAACTAACGCCCTATTTCATTCCTCCTCTTTGCCTCCAAGTTCTTGGAATAAGCTGCTTACACCCGCTATCTTGACTTCCCCCACTTCAAATTCTTCCCTTGACCCCCTTCAGTCTAGCTTCCGCTCTCTCCACTCGACTAAGGCTGCTCTCACCAAACTCACCAATAACCTTCAGCCCTCTACTCGATTCTCATCATGCTCAATGTCTGCTGCCTTTGATACTGCTGACCATGCCCTCCTCCTAGATTCACTTTACTCCCTTGGCTTCTATACTTGACTCTTAACTGGTTCTCTTCCTATTTCTTTAACCGCTCCTTCCAGGTTTCCTTTGCTGGTAACTTCTCTGTGTTGCTTTCCCTCTTGGTTGGAGTTTATTTATTTATTCAAGAACTTATATCCCGATCCCTCCAGCCTTACGGCAGCTCGGGGTGGCTCGGAGTTCTCCAAGGCTCTGTCCTTGACCCGCCCCACAACCCACCCCCCAATTCCCCACACCCAACTCCAAACCCACCCACAAAACTCACCCTTATCCATGCCCACCAAATGCTTTTTCAAACAAAAAATGCCTTATACCACCTTCAGAAGACAAATGACTCAAATGAACCTCCAGGAGAAGGGAGTTCCATAACATAGGGATGCTGTATGCCAGGCATGGGAAATGTCTGGCCCGGGGGCCAAATGCGGCCCCCAGCAAGTTTTTATGTGGCTCCTTTCCACTTCCTGGATCTGGTCCTGATCCATGATTTGGGCCCTCCTTTCCTTGAGTGCATCGGCACCCCTTAAGCACCTCTGTCCCAACTTCTGTGTGGCCCCCAGAGCTTGTGCAAGCTTTCAAAGTGGCCCATGGGAGGGAAAAGGTTCCCCACCCCTGTTGCATGCTGATAACCTACAGCTCGCTCTCTCTCTGTGCCCCCATCTCCCCGTTCTTTCTCCTTCTATCCAGGCTCACATCACAAACTGTTTTGCTGACATTTCTGCTTGGATGTTTCATCGTCAACTTAAGCTCAATATGCTCAAGACTGAACTCCTCATCTTTCCACCTAAATCTTCCTCTCCTGCTTCCCTCTCAGTTTACATTGATGGCGTCACCATCCAGCCTGTCCCTCAAACACATAGCATGGAGTTCTTTTTTGACACCTCCCTCGTCATTAAACCTCTGATCCAGTCAGTTCTTAAAGCCGGTCGCTTCTCTCTACATAACATTTCTAAAATCTGTCACTTCCTTATTGCGTTCACCGCCAAAATGCTAGTCCATGCTCTTGTCATCTCTTGCCTTGACTACTGCAACTTCCTTGTGGCAGGGCACAACGTGATGGGGCTGTGGCCCCTTTAAAAGAGCAGAGAGTACCTGCCTGAAGATTGGGCAAGGGCTTGGCTGAGCCAGCCCCATAGGAGTGTGAAAAACCCAGTAGAACTAAAGTAGAGTGAGTGGGAACGTACTGGCCCTTTAAGCGCCGAGAAACTGGTAGGCAAGCTCTGCCCACTCTGGGTTATAAGAAGAGACAGACCCAGAGGTGAGCCAGTCTGTGCCTGGTTGTAGAGAGAGAAGGAACTCAGCTGCAGAGCTGGACTGCTGAGGAGCCCTCTCCATGGTCCTGACTCCAAGGCTGAGCAGTTTGGAGAGCCTGGATGGCTAAGTAACAGTCTACACTCTCCAAGGTACTGGGGGCTGGATGGTGAGTTCAGTAGAGACTTACTGAAGATCCGGGAGACTGTGTATGGATGATGGGGTTTCGTGCAAGTAACCAGTTAATGACAGTGGCCTGGGGCTAGGAACCTGGGTTGCCAGAGGGCGGGTTCCTGGCATTAGAAACTGTGTATATGGTGGAGAATGTATGCGTATATAAAGACTGAAAGCTAATTGTGCCCGCACCACCCACATGAACAGACAGAGAGATGATCTGGGGTAAAAAAGGCCTTGGCCGCAACTTTATTACAACATAGCTTACACATATGAAACATACAACCATAGTAAAGAACCTGTGTGCATAATAGCGGGAAGGAACCATGCTACATAAAACAGGCCAAGGGGGGTTGAGCTAAATCTCACCCTCTCTGCCCGGGTGAATCGACCCTTCGACTTCACCCTCCCCCTGGGTCAGGGTGGGTTAGCAGCCCCAAACCAGTCATTCTGAGCCTGGGCTGAGGCCCCGCCTTATGACCCCCCCCCCTCAAGTGGTAATGGGTACAAG
The DNA here is from genome assembly GCA_003113815.1 of Sphenodon punctatus. Classification (NCBI taxonomy): domain Eukaryota; kingdom Metazoa; phylum Chordata; class Lepidosauria; order Sphenodontia; family Sphenodontidae; genus Sphenodon; species Sphenodon punctatus. The sequence continues at coordinate 492,527 of QEPC01003437.1, forward strand.
TGTGACCCCATAGCTCATAGGGAGCATTACCACAGCACGGTTCCTACCCCGCTAGCCGTCAATTGCAACAAGACATTGAAGTGATGACCAATAACTTTCACTTAACATAACCTAACGGCTGTGGAGGAGGCGAAAAACCCGTCAGTCTTCTGTGCCAATTAGGTCGGTGGGAAAATTCCTCCTCGGCCCTGAAAACAGTGACCAGCTTTAGCCCACAGCCGTTGACTTAATAATCAGAACAATACACCCACAGTTGTGGGCAAAACACATTGAAAAGGGGAAGGGTTGGGAGGGAAAACCTCTGCGAGCGGCTCTGGGGTTGAAGAGAGGAAGAGGCACCTGGCTGGCACAGGTAAATATACCGGTCCACGCCCCTAACCCAAGGTGCCCCTCCTCTCCTCCCTATTGGCCTACTGGTGTCGTCGCTCAAATAGGCAGGCGTGTGTGTGTGTGTGGCAGCAAGGAAACCCTTGCCCCTTCCTGCCTGGCACCCTGTTCGGGGGAGGGCGGCCACAAACTCAACCCCCTCCCCCCACTTAGGGCTGGGAGGGTGTCCCTTCCTGCGCTATGAACTCCAGGCTATGTGCCTGAGGGACAGGCTGTGATTATTTGGGGTATAATCCTGTGAGAACTTACCCCAGGCAGCCATACCCTGCCACACTCCTCCTTACTGGCCTCCTACAGTTTCACCTTGCCCCTCTCACTTCTGTTCTATACTTGCTGCCAAAGTCATCCACTTCACCCATTACTTTGATCCTGTCCACCCCCTCCTTGCCTCTCTCCGTTGGCTCCCTCTTTGTGAATGCATTCAGTACAAGCTCCTTGCCTTTACCTTCAAGGTTCTTCATGGCCTTGCTCCTCTCTATCTTTCTGCACCTGTTTTCCACTACAGCCCCACCCAGGACATTCACTCTTCCTTCTCCACCACCCTCACCTGCTTCAGTGTCCCCTACTCCTAGAAATAGTCCTCTCCGCCATGCAGCCCCCCATGCCTGGAACTCCCTTCCTGAACGCAATCAATCTGCTTTCTCCCTCCCAACCTTCAAATCCCTTGTCCTTACAATCTAGGAAAGCCCCTCAGGGTGGTAACCTGTCTATAATTATGGGTATTTTCAGACGATACGGTGGCCGTTGGCCCCGTACCGGCACCAACGGCTTCGTTCCCCGCCGGGGTCACCCCGTAACGGCACAACAGACGTGCCGGGGGGATCCCGGCGGGGAAAGTGGGAGGGGCCGGGGCTGCGCGGCGCAACGTGCAGCCGCGTGGCCCCGCCCCCTCCACGCACCCCGCCGCCCGCCCTCCGAGGAGACGGGCGGGCGGCGGGGCCAATGCGGCCGCCGCGTCCGGCCGATCGTGCCACGGCCCGGGATCCCGCCGGGGATCCCGGGCCGTGGCACGCGGCCAGACGTTACTTTTCCTTGGCCACGGCCCGGGGTCCGTTTGACCACGCTTCCCGGGACCTTCCCCCGGCTAGCCCGGGAAGCGTGGTTCAAACGAACCCCATGTGGGGATTGACCGTGGCCAACATCTGGCGCGCCGCGAACAGACGTACGGGACACGGTGACCACAGGTGGGTATTCACCGTGGTTCACCGTGTTCACGTAACGTCTGAAATCACCCTATGACTGTACAGTGCCAGGTACACTGATGGTGCTACAAAAACATAATAAGGAAAATGGACAGGTAAAAATTTGTTCAACTAAATTTTAAGGAACTTAAAACATTGGTAAAAAGTACCGGAGATGCATATAGATTTACATTAGAGACCATCAACACTAATTTTCTAAGGTACTTTTTGGGGAGGAGGTACAGATCACAAGTGACAATTTAATTTAGTACACACTGGAAATCCCACCCTTTTTCTCTTCCTCATAAAGATGAATGAGACGACATCTGATGCAACTGAAAAAGCAGTTCAATTAAGAAAAATAGGCCTTTTTCAGATCATATAATCAACCTGTGGAATGTATTGGTACAAGCAGACAGCGGGGCTAATCCCATTCCCCACAAACATGTGCAACTAACTGCGTGGTTCGCGCATGCATCCTAGATCCCATGCCAGGGGTCCGTGCGGCCTGTGCCCACATATGGGCATGTGTGCCACGTGTGCTCCACGCAGTGGTCCACAGGGCATGGGATCAACCCTACCGAGACAGATATCCAAGAATGAATACATTTATGACCATCAACATATGCAACTATGCTAGAAAAAATAAATGATAGGGGTGGTTAAATTTCATGCTTCAGGGTATCAACTGATCATCTGAGAAATTTACTTCTCCTAAATAAAACACTACACAACTAGCTCAACACATTATTGAGAATGAGGAGTTTCTCTTTCCTACCAAATATTTCACGTTGGTATCTGCAGAATGTGGGATATCAGTATAGTCAGATCCACCGCAAAACCTATTTTCTGTCTATAACACTTATTTTTGTGCTATATCAGAATACTCATGAGATTTGAAGGAAGGGACAATTAGAGGTAATGGGGGGTGTGTGACTCTGATCCCCATTATACCAACATAAGTCAGGAGCAAGTCCACTTAACAGTTACTGGAATCATGCCAGAGTCAAAACAGGAATAATCGACCTGAATCGGGCTCAGTGAGGCTCATAAAAGAATGAGGGCTCATGTTAAACAAAATGCCTCAAGTCTCCTTTGAATGTTAGCACACAGCACTGCAACCCAAATTCATCAATATCAGTTTCACACAGTTTCCTCAGCATGCATCATTCAAGAGGATCTCTGTCTACATGCTCTTTGTGCTGCTGTATTCAGCTGCAGTAAGAGAAGACTACTATAGAAAGACTGAATGCTGCAGCTCAAACAGCACTGAGATAACATTCTTTCAGAGTTATAATTGTGAGCAGAGATGGTAGTGATACCAATAGTTAAGCTTGTCTTACACTTTCCAGTATAAGAGACCCTGTTTTTCAGTAGTTTATAACGTTGTCAAGCATTAAACCTCTGGAACAAACTTTGTGTGCTGCATGACTGCCTCAGGGTAATTCTTTTTTTTTTTTTATGTCTCAACAAAAACAGGTCAGTTGTTTGAGTGTGAGGTCAGAGGAAAATACATTGCTCTACCAAGGTTAACCAATAGTTACACCCATTTCACTAACCTCTCCCACTGGCTCCACACTTTGGAGGAGGAAGCAGAATTTTATCAGTGATAGTTGCGCAGGGGAAAGATGCAGGGGTAGAGAGTGGCGCCTTCATTCTTGGGAAAACTCATCTTAATTTGCTCAAGTGATATAACCTAATAAGGGAAGCAGGGTGTTGGGCAAAGAGGTAGCTTCAAGTGCTCCCTTCATAGAGTTTCCCCCATGCAACTCCAGTCCCAACTTTTCTTACAGGTTGCTACAAGAGGGAAGACTAGTGGTGTCTCCACACATCATGTTACATTATCCACAGAGGAAATTAACTCTGTTAGTATCTGTGACAATGCAAACTGTAGGAGTTTGAGGCAATGGGTGTCTTTAGACACAACAAAAATGGGTGTCTGGATGTGTGTTGACACCATTGTTTAGCCATGCATATGTCCCCTGTTTACTGCGTTGCAGTACTTACAAGATTACATCTACCTGTGCTTACTTAAACACTGGATATCCACAATGATGTGCTGCCCACCACAGCTTCCCCAGATGATATCCCAACATGCGCTACTCCCTCCCCTCACTATACAGTGCTGTCACTTAAATTCCCTCCCCTGCTAATGGTGAATCTTTTTTTTAAAAAAAGAGAGGAGAGAGAGAGAGAAGGTTGCTTCCTTGCAATCAACATTCTTTGAGATGGCCCCGTACATTATCATAAAGGGATTTCCTGGATCCATGTAAAAAACAGAAAAAGGATTTGACAGGGGACAGGGTGAAATGATAGGGAGTGGGGAACGCTAAATGAGTGCACTCAGGGACAGAGTCATGTAGAATGAGGCCATGTCTGTCCCCCCTCCCGGGACTGTGGAGGTGGGGAGGAGGAGGAGGGCAGTCATTGCTTCCCAGCTTCTCGTGACTGGGGAGAGGAAATGAGCACAGCTGAGGCTGCTGAACCCTTTGGGCAGCTGTTGAGTGGGGACAGAAAGCTTGGCAGCAGCAGAAACTTTACTTCTCTGTCTCCCTCTTACTCAGGCTTCCTCACTGACCTGGTGAGGTGGTTGCTGGCCCCGGGCTTAGGAGCATGACAAAAGCGGCTTCAGTTTTGAAGTAAGTTGTGAGACAAACCAAGCCATTCTGTGTACTGAACTCTATGATTGTTCACCAGAAGTAATGGCTAATGCACTAACACATACTTACACATCACTTTAAGCATGTGTGGACACGGTAATTAGGCACCCGAGACATCCGTGCAACCAAGGAGGAGTTAATGGGAGGCTAACGGGGGGCAGACCAGTAGCCAAAAATAGTGAGTCCTTACAAACGATGCACAGTCACGTAGCTACTGTCTTAACCACACGATCACCCTTACATCTAAAGGCACCCAACATTTATGCTACCACCTCTACCCACCAGGCACTGTACTAAAGCTATCCCTTGGAGTATCTCTAAGATCATCGAGTCAGAAGGCTGGAAGAGACCTCAAGTCCAGCCCCCTGCACAACCTGTCACATCACCAACCATCCACAGAGAGAAATCCTACCAATAGCTACAAGTAGAGACTGGGACCAGCCAGAGCACACCGATGCTTCAAAACAAGAAATAATTTTAGAAAAACAAGAATCCAGATGTCCCAAACAGGTGAGACACACCCCTACTTCCGGATAAGGCAAAAAAACCCTCAGAGTCAACTGCCATCTGTCCAGAGGAAAAATTCCTTCCCAATCCCAAATACGGGAATCAGTTAGACCCTGAGCATGCACGCAGGCCCCACTGGCAAGGCACCTGATAAATACGTTCCTTATCAGAAGTCCATGGCTCTGATGGTGCCTTGGCTGACCAATGTTTCGTTCTGGGAAATATTAAGCGATAATGTTGTAGGATACCATGCTACTGCAACCCCAGATGGGTTACTCTGCACATTATCCATGGAATAACAGCAGCATTCTAGAATGGGGGTGGGGTGGGTGGACAATACCCCCCGTATTGTCTTTGAAAAAGTGAATGGAATAATAGGAAATAATACCAGCTGCTCCAAATGAGTCTGTCAGAAGGGACTATTTTAAACACAGTGCCCTCTATTATACAAAGCAGTAAGTAATGCGTGCTGGAAGTTTGCACACTTGGCTAGTTCACAAGGCACATGCTGCTTTATGACCACATTGGTAACCATGACAAGTGTGTGTAACAGTCAGGATAGTAAGAAAAATCATATTTCAAAGAATATGTACAGCATCATTATATATGGGACTCCCTATCTGGGGGCAGGTTGAGGTGCTGGATCAAAATGCTGTATGCTATCTTGGCTAGATGGTATCATTTTTCATCTAGTCAAATCTCAAATGAAGTACAAAACATGGATTTTCAAGGGGTGTCTCGGCACAATGCAACACAGTCCACTCAGCTCCTCTATTCCCTTGTTCCTGGTTTGGAGGCTGCAGCTAGTGCAGAATGCAGCGGCTCATCTCCTGATGGGGACGGGCCGTCGGGAGCATATTACACCTGCGCGCCCCGGAGCGGCTCCTTCGGTCTGCCGGGGGTGCCTTCTTGGAGGTCCCCCATGTTAAGCGGGGGGCCACAATGGAGAGGGCATTTTCTGTGGCCGCGCCACGCCTTTGGAACTCCCTTCCGGAAGAAGCTCGCCTGGCCCCCAGCCTATTGACATTTCAGCAAAACTGCAAAACCTGGCTGTTCACCCAGGCCTTCGGGGAGGGTGGGAGGGTAGGGTGAGGGGTTTTAGCTCCCCCACCTGATGCAGTATTTATAATGTTTTAAGCCCTGTTTTAATAATTTATATTTATATTGCTATGATGATTTTAAAGTGTATTTTATTATGATGTTTTATTGTTGGAAGCCGCCCCAGGCTGCTTTTGCAGGAGGGGCGGGGTATAAATCTATCCAATAAATAAATAAATAAATTCCAGTTTTATGCATTATCTGCAAAAAGGGGGCCATATAGTTCTTAATGTGGAGCAAGGTAAGTCACACAGCTGACAATCGTGAGATCATGAATATTACCATTTTATTTTATATTGTATTCAGTGAAACTTGAACAACAAGAGATACATGGAACTGTTTTACATTTTTAGTCAGACAAAGTATGTATGGAAAGGTGATCATAAAACAAATATACAAACAAGAAAAGATGGATTGTTTCCACACATTAAAAGATGGCGGTACTTCCTGACATTCATTCTGAAGAAACCTGGTATGGTGAAACAATGGCTAGATTAAACTCATGGATTTAAATGGAGCTCTAAAAGCAACTGCAAAATATCAACATTTAAAAGCCACTTTAAAGATCTTCTAAAAACCTTTGCAGTCTTAGGCCCCTTTTAGACGTGCGGCGGTATCATTCGCCTCGGCGGCGCACATATTTTGAAACTTCCGCCTGGTCTAATTAGACGAGGCGGAAGTGGCTTAATATGCGCCTATTACGGCGGAGGCGCATTTTAAAAGTGCTCTAATTAAATACCTCTTTTTTGAGGTATTTAATTCTCGCACTTTTAAAATGCGCCTCCGCCGTAATAGGCGCATATTAAGCCACTTCCACCTCGTCTAATTAGACCAGGCGGAAGTTTCAAAATATGCGCGCCGCCGAGGCGAATGATACCGCCGCACGTCTAAAAGGGGCCTTAACATTAGCTTATTAGTTAAATTAACTGAAAATCTCCTGTTACGATGCTAGACAGCTAGAAAGATGGACGTCCTGGCAACTGCTTGATCCAGGGAAGCCTTTTCTTCAGGAAGGTTTTAATTCTTGCTCCAAAGTTCCACAGAAGCTTCCCAGGCAAGAGCCACAATGGTAATTAGCCCATTCCATACCCGCAGCATCTTCCTGAAAGCTGTTTGCCACTTTGGAGTGTAATTTAGGTTTGCAGTGCCCCCAGCACAAAGCAAAATTCAACCGCTTTGTGGCCCCACAACCTCCTCTTTGGTGAGCACAACTGGCTTAGACACAGTGATTTGAGCCCAAAGACACATTTATTTGTCGATTGCATACCATAACTTGGATAGCACCTGGAAATGGTTGTCCAGAACTTACATTGAATTCAACAGAATTAACAATGGGTGTTAACAAATGAGACGATAGCTCACTGGAGTCTGTGTTCAGTCTGTGCAGGCCCCACTTGCATGTTTAGTGTGTAGAGCCTAATAAACGGGCAGCCTCCTGTGTATATTTCTGCTGTGTTTGGGCAGCCCCCACTTATCCCCCCACCCACAGGTTTAGCCTGACAAACCTAATATACGGGCAGGCATTCTTTCCCACTGTGTTCTGACTAACAACCTGGGATAGGTTGCTGCTGGGGAGGTTGCTGTCGTAGGATCAGAGTGGCATACAGTTCTCCTCCTGCAATCATTGTAGAGGAGTGAAGCACCACCATTAGCAACTTCCATCCCTTCCCTCCATGCCCACCATTTTGGCGTCAACCCCCCACCCCAAACCCACATGGTGCCTCTCCCCCACCCACCCCACAGACTTCCCATGGTGCCTCTTCCTCAACTCCCCACTAGTCCACGGTCCCACCATTGTGCCTTCCCACCCACTTCCTGTGCATACTGTTCGCCTCTGCTGCTGCTGTGTCCCAGGTAGTGTCCTGCTATTCCCTATCGCTCTCCTGGCCACCTGTGGACACAGTAAAGAAAAAAGAATCACATAATTAGAGAGCAATAAATGGAAGCCTTTATCATGCAGTTGTGCAAATGGAGCCTCCTCCCACCCCGATGCATTAACTTACCTTCCTCCTCCATCTTCTCTATAAACATGGCCTCTGGGTCCTCCATACCCTCCATGAGCATCTCCAGTGGCTCCTCAAAAAGAGGCTGGGTCTTGAGCTAGAGGGGGTACACCACTGAATCATAGTGTTTGTGTCCTTGTCAACCACTGCTGGCTCCAGGTTGGGAACTGGTATGGAGGAATCTCTTCTGGCAGTTGTAACTTCCATTGGGGGAGCAGGAATGGGTGCAGGCAGTGGAGGACCCCTATCAACCAGCTTCTGGCCCCTGGCGAAGGTGCAGTCGTAGAGGCAGGATGCCATGATGGCGCCATCCATGCAGAGGAACAGGTCCAGCAGCTTGTAGTAGGGAGATGTTTGCTTCTCACAACCAAAGTTTTTGTCCTGGATCTACTTGTACCACCTGGACAAGCCCTTGGCCCACTGTTGACACTGGTTCATGTCCCTGTTGTATCCCTGGAGAACCATTTTTGCAGAGATCTCCTGGAACACCACCTCGTTCCATTAGAGAATATTGTACCTTCTGCTCCCCACATAAAGTAATGAAGGTCTTGGTTTCTTCCTCGCTCCAGAGAATACATCACTGGCGGGTGGATTTGTAGGTGGAGAGAGCCTGGAATGGAGCACCAGAGGTAACAGAGCTGAGGTTGCCTGTGAACACAGTAAAGAAAGAACAACACACAATTAGACAGCAATAAACAAAAGGATTAATCATGCAGCTGTGTAAATGCCCCCCCCCCCCAAAAAAAAACCCCGGTGCATTAACTTACCTAAGTTGACTGGCTGTCATTCTGAGCCGTGGCCATTATGATGGAAAGCCTGTGGAAGTTGTTCATTAAAATGTAACTGCTTAAGAGTGGGTGTTGGGTATGTCCTGCAAACCAGGACAAGATGAGACAATGCATGTTCAAATTTGGTGCACATTGGACTTGTAAGGTGGATGGAGAGAGAGACAGAGAGCAGAGATGAAGGACAGGAAGCAGTTGCTCCTTAGCATGCTCTAGGTTTTTAGCTTGCGACTCTATGGTACTGGCAGACCTGTAGGCATGCAAGGCTACTTACAACCTAATTGATGGGACACGGACACATGGGCACACATTCGCCCACATGGCAGGCTCTGCATGCTCTGAGACTATTCCGTGAGTGGGGGCTGCGTGTCCAGTGGGTGGCAGTCACATGGCCAGTAGGGCAAACACCTAATAAACGGGTAGGTGACATCCACCTAGTGTGGGCTAATGTGGACTAACGCCTAATTTGTTAACAACCAATGAATCTTCTACTATAAGCTCTAAAGACTTTCACCCCCAAATTCATGTTTGATTAAAGAAAACAGCAAAGAATATTGGCTAATCTTGATTTTATCATAGGAGACCTTAGTCTTGGTAAAAGTACAACCTACTGTGTGAGGATGGTAGGCTAACTCTAAGTGAAAAGGCAGACAAGAACATAACAAATAGAGTCTGCGGATGTAGAAGGAATTTAAACTTCCAGTTTATAATTAACTACCTTCATTGGTTATCTAAACAACTTCACAATCCATTTTAATTTTTTATTTTTTTTCTTATGGGAGTTACAAAATCTTGACATAAGGCATCTTATCAGATGAAGTGACAACAACCCCCAATTATTTTTTTAAGCTGTCTACAACAGATTTTTCTTGACATCTGCCGCCATTTTCATATTTTTGTTGTAGCTATTCTGGTAGACCCAACTAAAAAAAAAATATCTATAGAAAATCTGTTCAAATTGGTGGGTGTCTGTTGGCCAAAACTTTTACCTCTAGTAATTTGTTCAAATTGTTACCTTCAGATTGGTACATGAGTATAATTATTCCTATTTTTAAAATGTACATGACCCTAGTTGCTTTAGACTGATTAGTCTTCTACCCATGCTTTGGAAAGTGTATTCTAAATTTCTTCTCAATAACCTTGAAACCTGGGTTAAAGAACATAATTCTTCATTGGCTGGCTTTCAGCATCATAAATTAACAGTAGATAATTGTTTTGTTTTGGCCCATCTTATTAACAAATATATTCACACAAGAGGAAGATTTTTTTTTACTGCTTTTATTGACTTAAAAAAGGTGTTTGACTCCATAAACCGGTCTATGCTTTGGTTCAAGTTACAAGCTTTAGGGATCAATGCCCATTTATTAGAACTCATCATTCTGTTTATATAGTAATACCAAAGCAACAGTAAGATATGGCCCAGATGGAACCTTATCCGATTCATATCCTACTACCTCAGGGGTTTGTCAGGGTTGTGTCCTTGCACCTCTGCTCTTTAATTTATATATTAACGATGTTGTTCAGGCTATGGACTGTGGAACATTTTCCTCCCAAACTTAAGAGCCACCCTTTATCTATCCTCCTATACATGGATGATATAGTGCTACTTTCTCAGACACTGAAAGGGTAACATAGACTGACTAAAATCAGCAATTATTGCAAGAGCAATAGTCTGTAGATTAACTATAATAAATCCCAGATTACGATAATAGGGAAAAGGTCTCACAATTATGAATGGTGTCTGGGTGGGTATCAACTATTGCAGATCACATCATATTTATATTTAGGCATTGTGTTTACCAGTTCTCTTTCTTGGTATAAACACAGGCAACATGTATTTGCCAAAACCTCTTGTTCTTCTAAAGGAATTCTTAGATTAGCTGCCATTTCAAAGTATTCTAAAATTGCTTCCGTTCTTAGAATATTCAAAGCTAAACTGCAATCTCAATTACTGTATGGTGGGGAGATCAGGCCTCTCTTGCCTGGTAACACCTTCAAAGTTATCCAGAATAATTTTCTTCGGCATCTGTTAACAGTCCCAAAGAGCGTGCCAGGTTCTGTCCTTCATGCTGAGACAGGAATGAACTCAGTTCAATGTTTTATATCTATTGCATTGGTGAAATACTGGGCAAAACTTTGTACTTCAAACCATACAGGTTTATTGTATTTATGCTTATTAGAGGAAATTGAACACAAAGGTTGTCACAGATATACCTGGATTTCTCAGGTGTATAATGTGATCTCCAGGGCTGGGCTACCTTTCAGTTCTTGTTAGAACAAACTCCAAGGCACTGTAATGCTCTGATCAAACAAAGATTGATAGATATCTTACACCAAGAAGACATGGCTTTAGTTGCAACCTTGAAAGCAGTCCCTGGCTACTCTACTTTAAAGTATGTCTTTAAAGTAGAAAAATACTTGCAGGTATTGTCAAATCCCTCCCTTCATAGAATGTATACTATTTTTTCTATTCCACTTGTTTCACACTGCAGTGACACAAAGAAGATACAATCAAATTCCTTACCCACAGCATAAATGTCCTTGTGGATCAGGTGACGTTGAAGATTTGGAACATGTTGTTTTCCATTGTTGGTTTTATGAGGAGTTAAGACTTCAATGGCTTCCTCCAATTCTAGAGGGCAAAATATTGCCTACTATGGAATGTAAACCTGAATTACTGCTGGCTTCTGAATCCGAGCTCAATGTTAAATCTATGACTGCTTTTGCCTTTCTGGCTGGCTGGATACGCCGTACAAAAATTCAAACCGGATGATTCTGTTTTATGTATTCTGTTTTAAATCTTATTTATTTATTTTACTCTTACTACTTCTGATGTAGCATGTGTTTAAACATACGGCTAACTGCTGAATAAACTTGACTGATTGAGGTGAAGTGACAACACAACCCAATTATTTTTGTAAGCATTCTACAACATGATTTTTATTGAAATCTGCCACCATTTTCATATTTCTGTTGTAGCTATTCTGGTAGACCCAACTAAAAAAAGAAAAAAATCTATACAGCTTGGTAAAAATGCCAATGGCTGACAGCTTGCTTATTATCCTTCATGGTCAGGAGGGTCACACACACATCCCTCGATTTGTGGCCGTGCTGTATCAATACTTTTGTATGCAGACGACATGACCATCCTTTCCATATCAAGGGTGGGTATGAATTGACAGCAGCGGCGGCAGCATCGTGCGATTTAAAGCAACACGCACTTCCGGGTTGGTGTGAATGCACCAATTCAGCGTAACGTGAATTGTTGGAGGGCGGTTTTCAAAGCTGCTCTGAGCAGCTTTTAAAACCGCACTCCAACAGTTTGCGTTACGCTGAAATGTGCGTACTCAGTGCATTCACACCAACCTGGAAGTGCGTGTTACTTTAAATCGCATGATGCCGCCGCCGCTGTGCGATTTAAACGCACATCTGAATGCAGCCTTAGATTCAGTGAAAGTAAAAGCAGCACATATAACAATGGACCTTTTGAAATTTTGGAGAAATAGCAGGGGGGAAAGAATGAGACCGTTACTCAAACTTCTTAACAATAAGATGCTCCCCCAACTGGTGTACGGGGCTGAAATTTGGGGTCCAGAGAAGCAGGATGCCCTGGAACCTTTGCAAAATAAAATTCTACGAGTCACTTTGGAAACCCCTCGCAGTACTCCTTCTGTTATGCTGCGGGCAGAATGTGTAATCCCCCCAATATCAGTTAAAATAAGATTAGCTTATCTGGGATACTGGCTTAGGATTCGAGAGACGTCGTCCTCTCGACTTCCTAGATTATACCTACAGGAACAAGAGATCTCCTTGGTGAGATATAGGTGGTATAACCTGATATTGTCAAATTTGGTTCAGTTGGGTTTCACCCCTATAAATCTTCAATGTTATACCTCGAGGCAAGCTAAATTGCCGATTAAAGAAAGGGTAGGGGACATCAATCTTCAGAATGAAAGAATGGTTCTACAGGCGCAAAAGATTGCTCCTTGGTACCCCCTCCTTAAGACGGAGTTTAACTATGAGAATTATCTTTCAGATATAGTGAACTTTAAAATCAGACGAGCCATGACTGTGGCAAGGTTTAATATGATGCCCACTAAAGTTCAGGAAGGTCGGTACCTGAGTGTTCCATCAGAATTGCGCTTTTGCCATTGTGGACAAACCAAAACCATTACAGAGGATTTGCCACATTACCTTTTGACTTGTCCTAGCTCATCAGCAATTTGAAATGTGACATTTGACTCATGGTTTAAAGATAAAGATCATTGCGATATGCAAACCCGGATTACCTTTTTATTGGCAAATTATGACAAGGAAATCATGAGGAAGGCTGCTTGGGGGGTTTTCAAGTTGGAACTACATAGGAAGGAACTACTTGCACAAAGTGGATAGGCTTTTGGCATGATATTTGTAATCCAAGTGGGTAACCCGCATAGTGAAGGGTGTCTAAGGATGGTTGTGGCTGGGTCTTGTCAAACAGACTCAGGATGGGGATTATTGTTTATTGAATGTATAGATGTGATTGATTGCCTTACATGACACGCAAATCGTTTGATGATTTTTATTACTCTTCTTCAGAGGAATCCTTTCTTTTTTAATGGCAACTATGCTTAATGACTGGGCTAGTTTGTTGAAGAAATTGTTTTAACATGTCCACATTGTTATAATTAATGGTTTTAAACAATAAACATTTGATATTATATATATGTATATATAATATAAAATCCTTCATGCCCTGCAGCAATTGGAGCCTTCAGGGAAGCAAGTCTTCCCTTCTAGGTCAGCTGCTTTTCTTTCTAACACTGAGAGCATTTTTAGACAAGCCGGGAAATCTAGTTCTTGACAAACCCACTCTTTAAAAAGTCACCCAAGGAGTGTTTACACACACCAAAGATCACCATCTGCCATTGAAAACAGTGGTGCCTGGTGGCTGACGCATTATTTTTAAAACCGGATTTGTAAAACCTCTATCGTCGGTTGCACTATATTTGTTAGCTCTCAAATTTAGATTGCATTGGTAAATGTGTTGTTTATATTCAATATAAAATACCTAATCTAAAAAGACACCGACTTTCTGTGCATAAAAGAGACACATGAGATGGATCTGTCACAGGCACGGTTCCCTGAATCAAAAGAACTGAGACTTTCAGCCCAGTCTTCCATTCACTTCACATTATTGCTAGCCCTTAGTGTTGATGCAAATCCAATTTTTAAAACCAGATTTGTAAAACCTCAAGGTTTTAAACAAATTCAGTTTTTAAAATAGTGTGCGAGCCACTGGCCGCTGCTGTTTTCAATGGCAGCTGGCGACTTTCGGCACATGTAAATGCTCCCTGCATGACTTTTTAAAGAGAATATTTGTCAATCTGCTAGATTTTCCCGCTCATCTAAAAACACCCTTGGTATCCAATTCCAAATTCTTTCATTTCTCTCTCTAGTCCTCCTGCACGCTTTTTGGGGGTCTTCCTCTTTTCCTTCCCTCAGCTGTCTTTCAAAATATGGGAATTCTCCATCTTTTCTCCATCACCCATGACTAATCTACTTCCATCTTTGTTTGATTTCTGTGATTATATTTCTTTGCTTGGTTCTTCTAGTTTTTTGTGCTATCCATTTTCGCAAAAAAAACCAACCAAACCAAAACAAAAACCCTGCAAGATTCTTTTTTAGCGTCCTACAAGGTGGCAGTGTTGGTGGCTGCTACCAGCTATTCTATATTAAAAATCCCAGGCCACTTACATCATTGGTGAAGCAGGATGTTGAATTTTTTAAAGGCAGGCTCAAAATAATTGGTTTCATGCCCTTTTAGTGACTAACCTTCTGTGGTTCTTCATGCAAAGACAACAGCTAGTAATCTGCGGCTAGAATCTATGTCCTCCACCTGCTTTGTACTACCACTAGCCTTAACATTGATGCAAGTCCCATCAAAGTGAACGGGATTTGGGTTAGCAATAATGTGAAGTGAATGAAACACTGGGTTGAAAGTCTCAGTTCTTTTAGTTCAGGGAACCTGGCCTGTGACAGATCCACCTCATGTGTCTCTTTTATGCATAGAACTTCTGAGTTTTTTTAGATTAGGCATTTTATATTGAATATAAACCATACAATTTTATCAATGCAATCTAAATTTGAGAGCTAACAAATATAATGCAACTGTCAAAATATATAACAAGATAAGAGAAAAAATTAAAGCAAAACAGTTTCCTAAATATCAGATGCCCGAAGATAATGGACATAAGCAATTTGTCAAACAGAAAGTGCAGTAATAGTCTTTAAATACTGACCATTTATTTTGACCAATGGTCAATAAAACTCAAAGTCTAGGTCATATAATCAGTATATTTCCAGTTTCAAGACCTTGCTTGACTAAATAGTTTTTTCTCCAAGAAGGATCACTATAAAACTGTATTCATAGTACACTATACTATAATGTAAAACATAATGTATGCATAATAAACTGCAATTCACACCATGGGAGTGTAAATCTTGGGGCACTTGAATATGTTACCTGGGGCGGGGGGCAACTCTTAATGGGAATTAGTGCACGCAGGAATGCCCTATTCCGCTTTTCTCCCACAAGAACACTCATGCATAACTGGGTCCCCTGATGTAGCTCTTACTATTATGGGTGTTCTCATGGGAGAAGAGCGGAATAGCGCATCCTTACTTGCACTGATTCCAGTGAGACTAGAGCCACAATTGCCCTCATGGAAGTTTTTCCCAGGTAACATGCGCAAGCGCCCGTAGTCTCACTCACTAGAGAGGTTCACATAAGTACCATACGAGCTGCCTAGTATTTTCAGATATGCAACTTAGCCCTTTAAAACATGAGGCCATGCCACTTCAACAAGTAGCATTGTAGGACCCAGGTTCAGACTCCACTATCAACACGAACAGAACCAGTCATGCTTAATTTACTATGGCAACTTTCACCTGCTCAATTCACTTAAATGTATCGAGTTTTTATGCTGCCCTTCCCACAAGGACATTAGTTCTTATTAATGGACATTAGTCATATTTTGAAAAGGAAGGCACCACAAGACACCAGAGAGGATAAAGGCCTACTGTTCTGAAGTGTAGACGTAATTCTTACCAAAGTCAACTAGAAAATTTAGGTTCTCGGTGCCTCTGAAAAATCAGGCAAATTGCAGCAATTGACAAAAGCAAGACAAGAAGCTACTGGAACCGTTAGGAGCAGATTCACATTTCTTCTTCCAGTCCCCTTCTCCACCATTAAACTACTCTGCCTGAAATACAATCCCCTACAATCCTTCTATTAAAGAAAAAAGCTTTAGCTTATTAGCTTTGAGGTGCTGTAGAAATATAATTGTCTGTGTAAACAGAAACTATTCCTATGATCTCCGTTACATAGTACATTACATGCATGAAGAGTTTTGTTGACACATGGTTGCCAGCATTTTGATTTTTGAAATGAGAGATATTTATATTCAGCAATAGACTATCCATCAAAATTGCATAGCCAGGAAAAGGTAATGGGAAAATGACACGAGAGCATATGGATTTTTCCATTTAGCAAAAAAACAAAACAAAACCCAGTGCTACAAAGCAGCGATCTGGAAATCTCAGCAGTGGAAATTTCTGCCTATTCTGTATGTCTTATTACAAAATGTAAGCTTTCATTTATTGTCAGGTTTTTTAATGCCTAACCCTTCTCATCATGCAGATTGAGGGTAATTTCAGATGTTACGAGATCATGGTCAACCACAGTGAATCCCCTGTCATAGCCGTGATTTCCATAATGTCTGCTGTAAGTTCCGCCAGAGGTTCACCCCAGTGATGGACCAGACGGGGCCTCCATCACCTCGCACTCTCCCCCTACTGCCCCCAATCCAGTGTCAAAGTTGCTCTGAATCCGAGCGATCTTGTCTGCGAAGTAGGTGACAAACTCCTCACAGCAGGCCTGGGACAAGTCCCCGTCCAGGCAGAAGGAGACCAGACTGACCAGCCCCCGCACCACCCGAAACAGCTCCTCCGGGCGTGACTTCGCAGATGCTATGAGGACAGCAAGGAACTCCTTCCTTGTTGTCCTCACAACCTCAACATAGGACCGCAAATGGGCCCTATGGAGAAGTCGGTTGGAATCAGATCGAGTCCAACGCCAGTGTCACTCCAGCCTCCTGCCTACTCATTTCATACACCGCAGCCCCTCGGTAAACCAAGGGGCCCTGGGGTGACGAGACCGAGGCAGAGGGCGTCTTGGAGCCACCCTGTCAATGGCCTCCTCCAGTAAGTTGTTCCAATGCTGGACCAGCTCATCGACAGAGTGACTGTCCAGGTCCAAGGTTAATTCCCTCAGGACCTCTTGGAACTGCTGGGGTTCCATCAGCCTCCAAGGGCGGACCATCCTAACTAGCCCTTTCCCCTTCTGGAGGGGGTGCACTGAGAGACTGGCCTGAAGGAGATAATGGTCCATCCATGACAAGGGCACCGCCCTAACCTCCCCCCACAACCGGACCCCCCGCCTCAAGGCCAGAACCGAAGATCAGGTCGAGGGTATGCCCCCCCATGTGGTTCAGACAGATAACCTCCTGGGACAAATCCATGGTTGCCATGATGGCCATGAATTTTCGCTCCACTCCCACAAGGCCGGCGTCGGCATGAATGTTGAAGTCCCCCAGAACCAAGGTCCTAGAGGAGCCCAGCACCACCTCCGAGGCCAGCTCTGCTAGAGAGGTAAGGGATACCGCCAGACAGGAAGGGGCCCAGTATACCAGCAGCACCCCTAGCTTGCCCCCGGCCAAATCAAACACCATGTGAAGGGCCTCAATACCTGCAATCTCCTGAACTGGATACCTCCTAATAGGCCAGTCCTCTCTAAAAACAATCACTACACCACCTCCCCGGCCATCCGTGCGGCACTGATTCTGCACGGCATAGCTGGCCGGAAAGAGATCGGCCAAAGTTGGACCGGCAAACTCGTCCAACCAGGTCTCCATAATACATGCGAGGTCCACAGCCCCATCCGAGATTACATCCCGGACAATTGGGGCCTTGTTAACAATGGACCTCGCATTTAGCAACAGCAGCCCCCCACGTGTGGACCTCCTCCCTCAACCCCAGCAAGCCACACCTCCCTCAGCAAGGGGGATGGCAAGCTGCACCTCCCTCAGGCACCTAGATCCCCTAGGGGTGCAAGTCATCCAACCCCATGGACCATACCATCCACGCCCAAGAACCACCCCTATAGCCGCACCTTCCACCCCGTCCACCAAATCCTGGCCCCCCCAAATCTGGCTGCTCGCCCTGTGGCCTCCCCCCCAAAAAATCACACCCCAGTCCCCCCAGCCATCCTGCTGCCACCAGGGGCTGGTAGGGGACAAACCCCTCCCCCTGCCTGGCTTCCCCCTCTCACCGGGGTCGGATACCCTCCCTCCCCCACCAATTGTCACATCACGGGCTCGCCAGCCCGCCCCCGACCATCGGCAGAAGGCCACGCCCCCACCTCAAGCCCAGCCGCAGGGCCAGGGTCTGGAGCACCACCACTGCTTGCAGTTCCCCCAGGGCCGCCAGGAACGCAACAGGCGCCCCGCCCTGGACGCTCCGGTGGATGCTCAGGGGCCCCGCCCCCCACCACGCCACTCGGAGCGCCTACGGGTGCGCGCTGGGGGCGGAGCTAGCCCTTCATCTGCTGCCGGGTCACGGAGCTCTGTGCCGGTGAACAGAGCTTGCGTGTCTGTGGAGACTGGCCCCCCTGCCTGAAAGATAAGTGCTTGCTTTGAGTGTGTATCTTGTTGATTCCCTACTGTTTGTACTTGCTCCCCAACAACCCCTTTGTGACTGCCTTGCCTGGATATTTGTGAACTTGACTCTTGGTATAGTGGTGTGTGTGAAAAACCTTCCCCCCTTTTCCCTGGAAACAAGAGAGCGGAGCGCGAGGGCCTGCGGGCCAGGGTGCATCCCCATACCCCCCCTGGGCTGGATTCCTCCTCCCTTGTCCCCTCTGCGTGCGAGCCCCGGCATCCTGCCCCCCGGATCCTTGGGTCCCTTACCCTGCTGCCCTACACCATCCCTCACCAACAGTCCCCCCCTGTGGAAACCGAGTGTGACGAGTGTGTGGGACTCTTACTCTTGATTAGCTCTGTGCCCTATGATGATAGGGGCCTAAGCTCTTGGTGCGAAAGCACGCCGAGCGGCCCACACACTATCCTGACGGGCAACTGGGAGCCAGGTCTACACCGACAGAGCAGTGTGAGTGAACTAGGTGCGTGTGGGCGAAAGAATTCCCTACCCCCACTGACAGATTCACCGGCCCAGAGCCCCACGCCCTGGGTTACCATCATGAGCACTGCCCATGAGTTAGAGGAGCTAGTCCACGCCGTACAGTCTTTGGCGATGCAAGTAAAGGAGCTGCAGGAGCAGCACCTGGAGCTTGCAGCCGCTGTGACTCAGCGGCAGCCTGCAGCCCCTCAGGCAGCGATGCTATTAGCCGCCCCCGCTCCACTGGCTCCGGTAGCGGGAGCCGTGGATGTTGCTGGGGCTGCCCCCGTGGCCGCGGCACCCCTTCCCCCGGGGCTTCCCGCCCCACGGGAGCCTCGGGGACCACGAATCGAAAAGTTTCAAGGGGATCGCCGGATGTGTCGGGCTTTTTTGGCCCTTTGTGAACTTACATTTACAACCCAACCAGCTACTTATGCCACGGATGCGCTGAAGGTGGCCTTTGTGATTGGGAACTTGGGGGGGGGGACTTTAGAGTGGGCCACCAATTTACTGGTTAGTGGCAGCCCGCTCTTGGCGGACTATCAAGGCTTTCTGCGCGAATTTCGTTTTTTGTTCGACCATCCCCATCGTCTCCAGGATGCAGAAACCGCTATCTTGAACCTCCGACAAGGGCGAGCGCCCCTTATGGAGTATATCACGCAGTTCCAGCAACTGGCCCTGGAGTTACGATGGTCAGAAGACGCCCTCCGAGTCCATTTTCGAAAGGGACTCGCAGAAGATCTCAAGGATCAGCTAGCCTATGTTCCCCTCCCAGACACTTGGACCAGCACCGCGGCACTGGCCCTCCAAATAGACGCCCGTCTCATGGAGAGACGCAGAGAGAAACGACAGGAGGCAAGGAGCCTCCCCTTCAGAAGCCCTCCTACTGTCCCCATCCGCACCGAGGCAGCCGGGCCGGCCCCTCCGGAACCGGAACCTATGCAACTGGGGGCCTCCCGGGCCCCACTTACGACGGAGGAGCAAGAACATAGGCGACGAACACACACATGTTTCTATTGTGGGGATGCGGGACATTTTATACAGGAATGCCCCGCCTTTCCCCCCTTACGACGACAGGCGGGAAACGCCAGGGGTCGGGATGGGCAGGGGGCATCCCGACCCTGAAGATCATTCCATCCCTTATGTCTAAGACCCCTCTCCATCTACGAGTGCCAGTTACAGTGAGCATCCCGCCTCGTAGGTCACGGATAGTCTGGGCCCTAGTGGATTCCGGGGCCTCGGCAAACTTTATCGACGAAAGCCTAGTCCGGGTTTCACAGATTCCCCTCCAGCGCAAGAGGAGCCCTGAAGCCGTGCAAAGCATTGACGGGTCCCCCCTGATTTCAGGCCCCGTCACGCACCAGACTGTTGCTTCCCCCTGTACCATAGGGACGCACCAAGAACTGCTTACCTTTGATGTAGTATGTACCCCTCTTTTTCCCGTAGTTCTGGGACTTCCTTGGCTCATGCTCCATGAACCTCATGTCCAGTGGGCCCGTCGACAACTTCGGCTTACTTCGCCGTACTGCAAGCGCCATTGTCTGCTTCCGGCGCCCCCCTGTCCTTCTCGGATCGCCGCTAGCAACGTGGGCCATGGCTTGCGGGGGGACCTTCCCCCCGAATATTTGGACCTTGTGGACGTCTTTAGTAAACAGCAGGCAGCCCAACTCCCGCCACACTGTCCTTATGACTGCCCCATCGACTTGATGCCGGGCGCGGAGCCCCCGTTTGGGCGCATCTATGCCCTATCTGCCCCTGAGTTGGTGGAACTACGAGGATACCTAGACGAAGCCCTTAAGAATGGGCATATTCGTCACTCTACCTCCCCAGCCGGGGCCCCCATCTTTTTTGTACCTAAGAAGGATGGGGGCCTGCGTCCTTGTGTCGATTACCGGGGTCTTAATAGCGTGACCGTTAAAAACCGGTACCCCCTGCCGCTCATCCCGGAGCTGCTAAACCGGCTGCAAGGGGCTCGAATCTTTACCAAATTAGACCTCCGCGGAGCGTACAATCTACTTCGAGTACGCCACGGGGACGAATGGAAGACGGCTTTCCGTACCCGATACGGGCATTTCGAGTACCTTGTTATGCCATTTGGGCTGGCCAACGCACCCGCGGCCTTCCAGCACTTCATCAATGATATATTCCGCGACATTTTGGATACCTTTGTCATCGCCTATTTAGATGATATCCTCATCTACTCGTCCTCCTATCCCCAGCACGTACAACACGTAAGACAAGTACTGCAGCGGTTGCAAGCCCAAAGGCTTTACTGTAAGCGCGAAAAATGCGCGTTCCACCTCACCACCGTGGACTTCTTGGGTTTTGTCCTTAGTCCTGAAGGAATTCAAATGGACCCTAAGAAAGTGCTGGCCATTCAGCGATGGCCTTCCCCCCAGTCGGTCAAGGCCCTCCAGCGGTTTTTGGGCAGCATTAATTACTATCGCCACTATGTACCTCACTATGCAGATATCACCAGTCCTCTTACCCGATTATTAAAAAAGGATCAGCCGTACCTGTGGACCAGCGAACAAGAGCATAGCTTTCAATATTTAAAGGAAGCGTTCATGCAAGCCCCCCTACTCCAACATCCGGACTTTGTGAAACCTTTCTACGTGGAAGCAGATGCCTCTAGTGTCGCCCTGGGAGCGGTATTGCTCCAACCAGGCCCTGAGAAGCAGTGTCTTCCATGCGCCTATTATTCCCGTCAGCTGTCTCCTGCCGAAAGGAACTACACCGTCTTTGACAGAGAGCTCCTCGCCATTAAGGCAGCTTTTGAAACGTGGCGACACTATCTGGAAGGGGCGCAACACCCTATAACAGTAACCACCGACCACAAAAATCTCACCTTCCTCCAAACGGCCCAGATATCCAATCCCCGACACGCCCGCTGGGCACTCTTCTTCGCACGTTTCGCCTTTACCATTCAGTACCGTCCGGGGAAAATGAACCTCTTGGCAGACGCCTTATCAAGATATCAGGAAGGAAGGGAGACGGATACACGGCTAAAAGGTCCGATCCTCGAGCCCCAGGTATTTGCCGCCACCATCCCTTTTCTCCAGCAATTACAGCAGGCATCCGCCGCAGAAATCCAACCCCCTGAGGACCATTCCTTTACGTTGGAAGAGGGACTTTATAAAAAGGGACAACAGATAGTGGTACCCCCCTCCTGTCAGGCCCAGTTGTTGTGGGCCCACCACGATGCCCCCTTGGCCGGACACCCCGGGGCGGAGCGTACCTTAGCCCTCCTCCAGCGCCAATTTTGGTGGCCCACGGCAGCCGCCGATGTACGTCAATATGTGCAAGCCTGCACTACCTGTGCCCGCACTAAAGTACCAAGAAAGGCCCCGGCGGGCCTGCTCCAACTTACGCCGACGCCTTTGGGACCCTGGCAGCGGCTCGGACTCGATTTTATAGTAGAACTCCCCCCCTCGCGGGGATACACCACCGTCCTGGTAGTGGTGGACCACTTCACGAAGATGGCCCACTTTATAGCCTGCAAAGGCCTCCCCACTGCGCAACGGACAGCCCTTCTATTTATCCGACATGTGATGAGACTTCATGGCTGGCCGGCGGAGATTATTAGCGATCGAGGAACGCAATTTGTATCCCGCTTCTGGTCAGCCCTGTTCAAGGCACTCCAAGTTCAACTGAAACCTACAACCGCCTACCACCCCCAGGCTAATGGACAGGTGGAGCGGGTCAACCAGAACTTGGAACAGTACTTAAGATGCTATATAGACTACCTCCAGGATGACTGGTATGCATGGATTCCAATGGCAGAGTTCGCCTATAATAATGCACCGAATGCCTCCTTGGGGAACTCCCCCTTCTTCGTTTCGTATGGTTATCACCCCCAGATGACGGCCCCCGATCTCCCTTCCGTGACCGTTCCCGCAGCAGGAGCATTGGCAAAACAGCTGCAACAAGTGCACGCGCTCGCTAAGATGACGTTAGAAAAAGCACGTCAAGCCTACAAGCAATCCGCCGACCGTCGTCGACGCATAGCCCCTGCTCTACAACCGGGCGATATGGTATGGTTAGATCGTCGGCATTACCCCTCACCCCGACCCTCTTCTAAATTGGATCATCGGTACCTCGGACCCTTCCCGGTGCAAAAACGAGTGAACGAGGTTACCTACACCCTCCAACTACCCTCCACCTTGCGCATCCACCCTACCTTTCATATTTCCTTGCTTAAGCCTGCTACAGGTCCGGAAAGGCCCCCCCAAAATGAGGCCCACACCGAACCTATAGTACGGGGTCCCGACCCCATTTATGAGGTCCGTGCCATCTTGGACGCAAAATTACGCCAGGGACGGCTCCATTATCTCATTGACTGGCAAGGGTTCGGCCCAAGCGAACGCTCCTGGGAACCTGCCTCCCATGTATCGGCTCCCCGACTTCTACGTCTCTTCCACCGCCGATATCCGGGGAAACCTGGACCGGCGGGACGCCTGGGGGGGGACCTCGAGGGGGGGTTACTGTCACATTACGGGCTCGCCAGCCCGCCCCCCGACACCGACCATCGGCAGAAGGCCACGCCCCCACCTCAAGCCCCGCCGTAGGGCCAAGGTATGGAGCGCCGTCGCCGCTTGCGGTTCCCCCAGGGCCGCCAGGAACGCAACAGGCGGGGCCTCCGGTGGACGCTCAGGGGCCCCGCCCCCCACCACGCCGCTCGGAGCGCCTGCGGGTGCGCGCTGGGGGCGGAGCTAGCCCTTCATCTGCTGCCGGGTCACGGAGCTCTGTGCCGGTGAACAGAGCTTGCGTGTCTGTGGAGACTGGCCCCCCTGCCTGAAAGATAAGTGCTTTCTTTGAGTGTGTATCTTGTTGATTCCCTGCTGTTTGTACTTGCTCCCCAACAACCCCTTTGTGACTGCCTTGCCTGGATATTTGTGAACTTGACTCTTGGTATAGTGGTGTGTGTGAAAAACCTTCCCCCCTTTTCCCTGGAAACAAGAGAGCGGAGCGCGAGGGCCTGCGGGCCAGGGTGCATCCCCTTACCCCCCCTGGGCTGGATTCCTCCTCCCTTGTCCCCTCTGCGTGCGAGCCCTGGCATCCTGCCCTCCGGATCCTTGGGTCCCTTACCCTGCTGCCCTACACCATCCCTCACCAACAGTCCCCCCCTGTGGAAACCGAGTGTGACGAGTGTGTGGGACTCTTACTCTTGATTAGCTCTGTGCCCTATGATGATAGGGGCCTAAGCTCTTGGTGCGAAAGCACGCCGAGCGGCCCACACATTATCCTGACGGGCAACTGGGAGCCAGGTCTACACCGACAGAGCAGTGTGAGTGAACTAGGTGCGTGTGGGCGAAAGAATTCCCTACCCCCACTGACACCAATAACCCTCCCAATACTCCCCCTGCTGCCACAAGGGTCAGACACCAGGATACCCTCACCACCCCCTCCCTCTAACCACCCCTCCTACACCCCCACTCTTCCTCCCCAGCCCTGAACAAGAAAGATCCCCACCAAAACGTCCCCTGCAAACCCTGCAGCCCCAAAGTGCCCCTAAGAGCCGCGTCCCTAAGTGCCGCGGCTCTTCGGCCTGTGGCCTGTGGCTTCCGGCCTGCGGCAGAGTCGCTAGCAGCTGGGCTTTATAGCCCCCCAGCTACGTCCAGGTGGGGGAGGGGACAAGCTGGCCCTTGCAGCCGGCTTCTTTGATCCCCCTCATCCCCTCCCGGCACTCACAGGTCTTTTTTCCCCCCGCAGGTCTCAAGGATGCAGGTGGGGTGGCGGCAGCAAGCGGCAGCAGCAGCAGCAAATCCCCCTCGGCGGCAGCAGATGGAAGCAGCACCAGGTAAGTCCTTTGAGAAGGAGCTGCTGGCAGCTTTATAGCCCCCCAGCTACTTCTGTCCCATCAGTGCTTTTGAATATATCTCCAGTTACTATGAACAGGAATCACTTTCAATAACAAATCCTGAATTCCTTGTGACTATTCCAGGGGGGTGCAACTGCACTAGGGCCCATGCTCTCTGGTGCAGTTACATCCCCTGTTGCCAGGCTGAGGCTGGGGCCAAGGAGTCCCCATTCCATTTTCTGCACCAAGGCCCATTCCAACCCAGTCATGTACCCGTTGGAGTCAAAGCCAAAAGTTTCCCGTAAGGATTGCATAAAACCCAAATTAAAAAACCTCAGGATTGAAACCAACAACACCATACAGTGTTCTTATACAGTATCTTTAAGTATCCAGGAAAACTTTACAAAAACCTCCAACCAACCCTATGAGGTATATTTTGATTTAATATCCTCATTTTACAAATAGTGCAGCTCAGGGTTGCACAGCAAGCTAGCTTAGTGCAGTTTGTACAGAGTAATACCCACTCACCATTTCATGCTCTTATGCAGTAAATCATATTTTCTCTTTAAAATATCGCATATGGAAGTGAGAATCCTGCTAGACCTCCATTCAGTTCAAAATTTTGCTAGCCCATCTCTGTCAAATGTCTTCTTCACCAGACATACATATATACACAGAGACAGATGGATATGAATTTGAAAGTAGCATGAAGACTGGAGAGAGAGAGAGAGAGAGAGTGTGAGTGAGTGTGTATATATATATATATATATATATATATATATATATATATATATATATATTGTGGAGCCAAAAGGCTATTACAAGATGACAATCACAGAGTTCAGAACAAAAATAAAAACAACAACATCCAAAATGGGAAATACATCAACTTGCAGTAGACCCTAAACGTGCTTTCCTGATCCACAAGTAAATCTGACAGAATTTGGCACCTGATCTAGGCATTTCCGAATCAGTGTAGTTAAGGAGGGTCTTAGACCAAGCACCCAAATACTGCAGGTCTAGACAATACCAAGAGCTCCCGTCTGGGGCCGCTAAGAGCTACACAACGAAAAAAGATATGGCTACAAGAATCAAGTTCCTGCAGCTCACAAATCTGGCATACCCTCTCGTGTCTCGGGACCCCATTATATCGCTCTTCTAACAGGGCTGAAGAGAAGACGTTACACCTGAAACAGGTGAACGCACTTCTTTGTCCTGCGTCCAGCCAGGAAAATAGATAGCTGGAACTCGGAAAGGGGGGATCAGCCACTGGATATTCAGGAGCGATTTCCTGGGCAGCCAACAAAGCCCTCTCATTTTGGAGCTCCTGATCCAGCAGACGCCTCCGTATAAGGGTCAAGGAGCCGGCAAGGCTGACCTGCCCCAGGGATTCACAAGAAAAACCCAGATGATTAAGTTCCGTCTCTATCCGGCCCACCCAGGGGCTATGAAGCCCCTCGGCCACTGACAAGGCCAAAAGAGAATTATCCTGAGGCGGGAACAAATGTACCTTCACCCAGTAGTTCAGCGGTGACAGCAAGGCCCTCGACCTAATAGATGGACTAAAAGTTTCAAGTCTCAGAATCACCTGTGGGGTTCCCCTGGGGAGTCCCAGAATTGAGCACAATGTTTGGTTCTGAATGGGTTCCAAATCAGAAGAAAAGGCTAAACTCCAAGCAGGGAAAGCATAAGGACATTGAGAGATAACTTTGGCTCTGAAGAGCCGCAGTGCCGGCGTCACCAATCTCCCCCCATGTTTAAAAAAATAGCCAAGAATAGCGGCTGAGGATCTTCTAGCTTGTAATCTCACCACCTTCATATGAGATACCCAGCTCAAAGAAGAAGCAGAGATAACTCCCAAGTACTTAAACACTTTAGCCTGCTCAATGGTGTTGTGTCCAATCCTCCATTGATGGATCTTTTGGGAACCCCGATGTCCCATTACCATAACTTTGGTTTTACTAAAGTTGATTCGGAGATCTTCCTTATCGCAATAGTCCCCCAAAAGTTGTAGCGCTCTCCTAAGTCCGACTAAGGTCTGAGAAAGTAAGACTGTGCCATTGGCGTACAGGAGGACCGGAACCCTCCTGTCGCCAATCCGGGGAGCGTGAGTATCTATTGCCTTCATAAAGGGGATCATATCATTTAGGGAGAGATTGAATAGTACCGGGCTCAAGAGACAGCCCTGCCTAACACAATGATGTACCAGGACTGGCTTGGTTAACGGATGGGCGAGGGCAGAACGTATTCTAATTTGATTATTGCCATGTACCTTTATTAATAAATAAATTAAACGTGGGTCCATTGGGGTAGCCCTCAGTTTAATCCATAACCTTTCCCTATTGACAAAGGCCATGCTGAGATCGATAAAGCCTAGAAAAAATTTGCCCTGATGGGCTACGTATTTCCCAGCCAAAAGAGAAAGGACTAATATCTGATCCAGAGTGGATTTCCCACTCTGGAAACCCACTTGCTCAGGTTCCAAAAAAAACATCTTCTCCCACCCAGGCCAAGACTTTCCCCAGCAAAAACCTGGTGTAGATCTTCCCTAACACACTAAGAAGGCAGATGGGGTGGTAATTCCCAGGAAGAGAGGGATTGCCCTTCTTAAAAATTTGAACCACAATACCACTCAGCCAGGCCTTTGGCATCATCCCTGACTCGTTAATTGAGGAAAAGAGGGGGGCCAAAAGGTTGGCCCACCATTCAGGCTCACACTTCAACAGCTGTAAGGGAATGAAATCTTCACCAAGGGCCTTCCCTGCCCGGAGCTTAGAAATAAATGTAATTACTTCTTCTTTAGACACTGGGGGCCAGGCTGGCAAGCTGTCCCTCAAGGGCAAACAAACTAGGCCCTCCAAGGGGCCGATAAAAATATTGGCATAAAAATCCACCTAAACTTCTGGAGGGATGCTGTGCCCATAGCCGCAGGCCCTAATTGGGCAGATAAGATCCCCAAAAGCCCTTTGATCACTCTGAAGGGCAGCCCTCTGCAACTGGGCCCAGCCCAACTTCTGGGCAGCCAGTCTTTTGGAAGATACCAGAAGACGATAGTCTCTTCTTAGAGATTGCAGGGCTGACTGAAGAGAGAGAAAAAAAACAGCTAACATTTTCATCTGGTCCACTAGTTTCTGACCAATAACATACTTGTAATAAATATACTTCATAGCCAGGTACGGGTAAGCAAAATTTACCCACCTTTACTGCTGTATAAATAATCTTTGCAAAGCTTCTTATAGAAATATGAAATCCAGCAAACTACTAGTACACTACTGTCAAAGGGCAACCTTATGCAGCAAGCTTTCTCTGTAGCAAAACCATCACTAATAATTCCTTAATGCTTTTTGACAAGCCAATAATTCTTTACCAGCCCTTCCACAAACCTGGATTTACTCCAGTCTCAGTACCATTTAAGAGGTAGAAAATATGTTACAAGTTCAGTAATTCACTGAAAAAATTGAGTCCTTTGTGCTACTCAAAACTTCAGAAAGTTTCCCTGTTTAAGATAACATGAACATTATATGCCATGGGTACAAAAATATCAACGTAGCTCGTGTTTGGTAATTTAGTTTTGTTCATAGAGTATTTCTGAATTGTATCAGTGAACATGTAATCTGACAGACTGGAAACAGTCTTACATTGGTGAAGCTGACAATAGTTTCCAGGAATCTACATGTTTTACGTCTCAGTATGCTTGATCTCTGCTAGTCTGCGAAGCAAGAGTCCTTAGGTTGATGCAAGCACACGAACTCCTGCAGGGAGCTTGGGGGCTAGCCCTATCTAATGAGCTTGTTTTCAGGTCATCCAGAAGTTAATCATGTAATGATCAGTAAGTATTAACATGTACAAAAGTTCTCCCTGCAGCGACGCATCTTACAGCCCTAAGTATAGAATCATAATTTGTTGCAATAATTTCTTATCACATTGTACCACAATGTCAGAAAGTTTTATTATAATTTTTTTAATCCAACCATTAATTGTCAGGTGAAAATATGGTCTTCTGTTTCCCTGCTAATTCCTTGCCCAACTTTACATGGTTCAAAAGATTATTAAAAGATTAAGCCACTAAGATACTATGTTGCAAGCAGGCCAGGATTTTCCGTCATGGAAAATTCTTTTCTCCTTCCCTTCCCCCTGCCTCCCAAGTGGAACTCACTCCTTTTCCTCTGGCATTACCAGCTTGAAAGTGAAGTGAGCAAAATGGCCCTGCTTTGAATCAATAGGTCCTTGAAACTTTGGCACCTTACGTTAGTCACCATGCAGAAATGTTATGCATCGTTCAATTGATACCCTTGAGGAAACTACTAAATAGCTAGATGACAAAAAGGGGAATAGGAATCATCTTTGTTGGGTAACTAAACAGAAACTCCTGATTAATCAAACATAAATAAAAATGCACTTGGTGCCTCCTCACTGCTACTGCCTGGAGCCCGGGCAATGCCCTGGGCAGCCTGGGACCCATCCCGAGTCTGTGAATGTATCCAGTGCCCGCTCGGAGTCCAGGCTGGCACTGCATGTGGGCAGAGGCTGGGCCTGTGTCAGGGGGTTGGGGCCTCCTGGCATCTTCCTTACCCCCACGCTCTGTCCCACACTGCCCTCGGCTCAGCCCACAGACAACCCTACCCCACCAATGAGCAAATCAAGCCAGGCCCATCCATCTGTCGGAGGCACTTGCTGATGCCCAGCTAGGCATGTGCACTCTCATGGCTGTGGTGACTCCAGGCCAGCGATGCCCACTAACCTCTGCTCTGAGTCTGTCCCCAAGCCTGTCTGTCCCCCTCCCCCAGCCCTATATTTAAGGAATGTCAGGGACCGCTCCAGGTCAGGCAGCAAGTGGAACGGTTAGGTCGTTGGGTTTTTTTCACAAGTGAAATTAAAAACAACCCAAAAACCCCCACATAAATAAATGTAGTACTGGTGAAAGTTTCTAGACTGGCATCCTGTCTGTATTTATGTAGAGATTAGATACAATACAGGCAGCTGCAAGGGAAAGCATCCTTCCCTTCTCATCACACCAGTGTTGAAAACACAGAGTTTAAGATATACACAACACACACAATAGCAAGGATCCTATCAGTGCAATCTTATAGTGGAACAGCATTCTCAAGCAGTTGCACATTTACACACAGCTGTTAAAAAAAACAACAGCTCATCAGCAGTCAGTAAACTTTGGGAGCTGGCAAATGCAGATTCAGAAAGGAAATAATAAATATAATAAAATAAAATAATAATAATAATAATAATAATAATAATAATAATAATCTCTCTCCTATTTTCAGCCTGAGCCCCAGCACTATGGCTTTAGGCATTTTGGTGTCATAGGCCAACACCACTAAGACTTAGTGAAACTGACTAAGTGAAGAAGAGCCTGGTCAATTTCACCAAGTGTCTATTCAGTACCCACAGGCTCCCGGCTCCCCACCTGGCCGCTAAGAAGAGGGGAAGAGGCAGTCACATGGGGAGAGAGAATCTTCTGAATGGGCCTCCCTCTTCCTCTCTTGTTAGCGGTCAGGTGAGGCGCAGGGAGCACAGCCCATTAGTTACACTGACCAGATGATTTTTCTCTTGGTCAATTTCACTAAGATTCGGCAGCCTTGAGCTGGGCTTCACTGATGCAGAGGCCTCTGTCTGCTGACCATCTGATGGGGGACTAGGAGAGCATCTCTTCCTCCTGCAGCACTAAGCCCAAGCTGCAGAGCTTGAATTCAGTGTGGTCCCTTCTCTTATCACTCCCCTGATTAGATGGTCAGCAGGGAGCAGGAGAGTTCCCTCCTCCTTGCTGGTGAGTAGGCTTCTATGTACGGCCAGTGGAGAGAACCATTTTAAAATGTATTTATTTTTGTTTTGGTGAAACCCAGAAATAAAAATCTAATCTTTATTTATTTACAGCTCTGCATATACGTGTTCCATTGAAGTTAATAGGACTTGTATCCATGCTCCTAGAAGATGCTACCTCACCAGGTATATGCTCTGTATGTCTAGTCAGCACAAGGATGATGGAGATTCAAAAGCAAGGCCCAGAGGCAATTTCAACTGCTGTGGAAGTGTAAGAGTGCCTGGCGTTTTACCCGAATACTATTGTTGGGATTTCCTCTGATAAATTTACAGTTTGGGATGGAGAGTCAAGTTTGTCAGGCATTAAGAAAATCCACCCCTGTGTACTTATGTGCCCATGTTCACACATGGTCCCTCTGTACATGAGGTGAGCTGGTACTGAAACATTTCTTTTTATGTGTTGACTTCCATAGCTTTACAGATAGAAAAAGGACACTCACATTTTGGCCCCATCCTCACAAGTGTCCCAATATATTTGATGCAAGTGTATATACACAACACAAATCAATCATGCTGACCAGAAATGGGAACTGCAAATGCTTTGATAAATGATTTGAAGATTAACTAATTTCACTGGACCTTCTGTGAACTCTACTGAAATTCTGTTTTAAAAATCGAGCAGGAATACTTCTCACAGGATCAAAATAAATGGCTTTCACTTCAACTATCCATTACAGCAGCCATGAGGAATTACATTAAGGCTTACCAGCCTGGGTAGAAAAGTCTGCTCATCCATGCTAACTAACTAACTAACCAACCATGCTTACTGCAACAACAACAAAAACACAAAGAAAAAAAAATCAAACCGGCAAATGGGTCAGTAGAACTTTGCTGAATTGTGTGAATATTACTTTCTTTTTCTCCCCTCAGAAACGTGCTGGATTTACCTTTTCTACATTGAAATGGATAGATATAAAATGTAGAAAGAAACAGTCTGGCAATGCAGTCCTGCCCTCCTTCAAGTTAATGGCTCATTACCCTTTAATGTGCGAGGACAACACTTACCGTTTGGTATTTAAATCTTGTTCTGAATTGATTATTTAAAGTTCCATAAAGTGAATGCAGATACGATTTCAGGATGCACGTTAGTAAATATAGAAAGCTGTGCTCATTTTAGTTTAAATTCTGCAGTTGACACGCAATTTACCCAGAGCTGAACAAAAAGCAAAAAAGAATTATCTCAAGTAAACTCACAGTTTCGAGAACCAGGACTGAGATCTTTCAAGATCAGACTTTGGTCCTGTAATGAGTTTTTGGGCAAGAGAATAATAATAATAATAAAAATTCATGTGCATGCACAGAATGGCTGTCCGACTGTTTTGTACATTCACAAATGGCTGCTGCCCTTAACCAAAATGGCGGTGATGCTATTGCCAGTGCCACCATTTTGTTTAAGGGTAGCAGCCATTTTGTGTCCACGCACAAAACAGTCTGGTGGTCATTTTTTTTTTTTTTTAATTCACTGAGTAGTCAGCAAAACAGTCCTGGTTCTTGGTTTGTCCAAGATGAACCGAGAATCAGGATTTCAACGAAATTTCTCACTTTTGCAAATTATTATTTTAGCTCTAGTTACAACACTTTTTGCTCAGCCAAATATAGACTCGGAATGTCTTGACGGGCTTTTTAAAAGTGTATTTTTAAAAGAAGAATACTAAACATCTATGTTCCTAATAGTAAAATAATATGGCAATTGTGTCCGTGTCCTTCTATCCTACATATAATGCTAGGAAATCCCCCAACTTTGCAAGACATAATAGTAAATCTGTCCACATCTGTAATCTCTTTTGATCAGTGTCTTTTCTACTACCGTCAATAAAAATACTGACCAGGAGATGCTTATTCAACTGAGTTGTCACAATTATTTATTATTATTGTTGTTAAGTATTTATATAGCACACACAATGGCTCTGTACAATCATAAATTAGAGTGAGGTCCCAGCCCTGAAAGGTTTACAGTCTAGGAGAGACAAGGGTGGGGGGTACATAGGGAGTGAGAGGGAAACCTTCACAAAGTTGAGGAATTACAGGTGCACACGCTTAGCTTAGTTACAGGAGAGATGGAGATTCTGAATGAAAGGACAGTACATTAGGATAAACAAACAACAAAGGCTGCTTGCCCACGTTACCGTGCTGGGGGAAATTATGACAAGGAAACTGACAGTGGGGAAACTAACGTGAAGCTTGGAACGTGGGTACAGGGTTAAAAACATCATATGTCATGTCTCACATTGTTTTCAATCACGGAAGCAGGGTTGGATTTTGCGTCCTGCCTTCCGTGACTGAACCTCTTGTGTTTCTCTCAAGTTGCTTTCATTCAGAACAGCTTTGATATACATCTGAGAACACTGTTCTTGGGCTTCCTTACTGGACGGGAGGATTACTTTGACATAGAACTATGGGTATTTTCAGACGTGACGGTACCACGGGTGGCCACGCTTTGATCACCCGTGGTGCCGTCACATCTGATCCGGCCCACCAGATGTTTCTCTAGGCCAGATCAGGGGTTTTCCCAGGCCATGGCAGTTTTAGCCTGGGCTGCGACTCAGTGGCGGTCCTAGGCTGAGGATGCCATCGCCTGGGGCAGTACCCTGCCCCCGCTCTCCCAGTGCCACTGACAGTAGCGCTCACTGAGCAAAGGGGACTGAGCGCTGGGGACTCTGACTGAGCGCTCCCTGGCTGTCTCTGCCGGCGGCTGCAGTCAGAGCAGCGCGGCACTCCGATGTCAATTTCAGTCGCTGGCAGAGACAGAGGCAGAGAGCGTTCAGTCAGTGAGCACTAGCCTCTGTCTGCCCTGGATTCCTTCTGGGACTCCAGAGTCTGGAGTCCCAGAAAGAGACAAACTTTGTCCCAGAAGGGACAAACTTAGTCTGAACGTGAGCTGGGCGGCTCAGCATTCAGACCAACTGCACCGCTAGAGAAATGAAATTTCCCTGAGCAGCAGCTTTGCATTGAGCCCTATGGGCTGCTGCGCGCATGCTTGAACTGAGTTGAGCACGCACTCCGCAGCACGTCTCGCCGCCGAGTGCCTCCATTGAACAGTGAGAACTAACTGCCAGTGGTACCAGCAGCCAGTCCCCGGGACCCCAACAATAGTGAGTAAACACACGCGGTGGGGGGCGCGTGTTGGGGAGCAGAGGCTGGGGGGCCTGGGATGGAAGGGGAGGAGGGTGTGCAAAACTGGGGGATGGGGGGAGGGTGGGTGTGCGCACCCACCCTCCCCACCATTCCCCAGTCTCGCACACCCTCCCCCCCCTTCCATGATCCCAGGCCCCCAGCCTGGGAGATACTGGGGAACGGGGGGTGAGTGGCAGGGGGGACTTGGGGAGCAGAGGCTAGGGGCCTGGGCTGGAAGGGGGGGAGGATGTTGTGGGGCAGACAGGGGATTTTGGTGGGGGGGAGGGTGTCCCTCTGTGTTTGCATGATGACAAAATGGCCTCTCTACTCATGCTTGGGAGGAGTGAAGGAAAGCAGCAGCAATGCATCAATGAATGCATTGCTGCTTTCCTTCTCCTCTCCCAGCATGAGTAGAGAGACCATTTTGTAAATTTGTCGTTCCACTGGTTGTGGCTACTCTTTTTATTTTAAATGGTCCTTTCGCGGTTTCACTGCTGCTTCCTGCTGTTGCTAGAAAGTAGTTTGTGTGGACAAGCATTTGGCTGCTGGGGATGATGCTGGTTGGACTCGGGGCTTGCTTTGGTGGGAATGCAGCCCCAAAAGGGGCCAAACGGTTTTTAAAAAAGGGGTCTGTGTTCTTGAACAGGCAGTTTGTTGGTGACGCTACTAGGGATGCTGGTCTGGATGTGTCTGATTTGGTGGCAATGCATCCC